>JAGTTD010000011.1:4195000-4795000 GCA_018398585.1 Simmondsia chinensis
TTTTTTTCCGATAAATTACGACAAAATCGCTAAACAAGCCGGTCACTCGCTAGGCGAGGCCAGAGTTCGACCGCAACAACACGGGGACCAAAAACATCCAACACAAGAAAATAGGAACAAAAATGCTAGCCTCAAAACACGACACAACAGACAACGAGCACAGGACCAGAAAATACACAGAGACAAGAAACAATAGCATGCGCAGAACCAACACAAATAGGGAACTTAGCTAGAGAAGAATCAGAAGGCCAGCACAGGAACCGAGATTGGGACTGAAGCCACAACCCAACACCCAAACCATATCATTGAGCAAGAATGTCTGCCACCATAGCCGGGTCGAAACCATCAAAGTTGAAACCTACCTTTTCTCCTAACTCTATTATCCACTCCGCATTCATGATCCTCTCATCATACTCTTCTTCCGTGATCTTCTGGATTCGATTTCTCCTATTCCGTTTCTTCCTCTTTACGGTTGTCTTAGTCGATTTTTCAGCATTACTTCTAGGAGACATATCCTTCAAGAAGTCTTGCAACTCCCGCTTCTCTCTCCTTCATCTTGCGCTTGATTGTTTTTCTCTCTCTTTTCGTTGTGCGGAATTTTTCTTTTTTCCTCCCGCCCATGCTAGGTCCTTCCATGAATGAAGTTGATACTTACTAACTCTGCGACAAACTAACCTCAGCTTGAGAGATATCGATTGCTGTTATTGGCTTGAATCCTAGAGGGAATTCTGGCCCAAATGTTGTTGACTCATTATCACTATTGCTTCCCCGTGTATCGGTATCCGGTGTGGTTATCTGAGCATGATGTTGATGAGCTGGAGCTTCACGATTCTCAACCCATGGTAATAGTAGAGGAGGATGTGCCACATGCTGTGAAGTGCAAGGCCTGGCATGCATGAGTGATCGCTATAGGGCCCATCTCCCAATGATTTGGCCATTGATGTGGATGGAAACATGTCCAGATGGCTGCCAAGCAACTCCCATCCTTTCATTTGCCAACCGTGGGGCAGGATTTGTATTCTCTTCCCTAATAATCGAGCATTCTGACACCAGATGCAGAGAAGGTTGAACCTGTAAAGAAAGTCTTACCACGGTCATGCATTCATTTTCTTGGGGGGAATGTGATGGGAGATAGGCCTGCTCCCTAGCCAATCTAGCAAATGCAGCAATGGACACACTGGGAGAGTAGTCTAGTATCAATACCGAGCTTCCTTCTTTAACGAAGATCAAACGGGTTCCCCCACTGTGGTGAACCTGGACTATCTGGTTTATACATGTTGTGTGGCAAGTGTCAATCAGAATCCTTGCAATGTCAACGCACCTCATAGTGGATGTTTTGGGATCCACCCTAATGAACTTCCCCCATAATTTGACGATATCGGCAAAGCATTCATTTGACCAACACTGGACAAGCAATCCATGGATCTCGAGCCAAACCCTTCTGTTAATGGATCCAAGTGTCTCTCCTGAGTACTTATGTACTTCTCCGAACATTCGTAGCGGAATCTCCTTACAGGGGCCAATGTAGGCATCCATAGTGTCAATGGAATCACAGACCAGAAGAAAGGAAATTTTGCTTAAGCCTTTAGGTGTAAGCCCGTAGAGGTCATTTTCGGTGATAAATGTAAGAACATCATCAAGATTGACCTCAACAGATGAATGGGCAATTATTGACCGCTTAAGCCATGCCTCAACACACTTGTTAGCATTGACCCTGTAATCCCCGGAATATCCGTGTTATCATGTGGCCCACTCTGATTAGTTGATGCATTCCCCAAGTCCTGAGTCCTATATGCGGTTCTGACCTGCTGGGCCGTGCTCTATTATGGTTGGCCTTGCGTGGATTTAGGTAGTGCTCCAGCGATGGTCAGAGGTGTACGGATCTGGTGGTCTCCATCCCAGATCTGGTTGTTTGTGGTGCTCGGTGGTCGTAGCAGCGGCAGAGGTGTTCAGATCTGGTAATATCTGGCCAAATCTGGTGTTTTCCAGCCTTGGTGACGAAAATCGACGACGATGGTTGTAAAATCGACCAAACTCAAGTCCTCGGTGGTGGCCCGCTTTGAAATCGACGTAGTCATCGTAATCCGGTGGTGGTTTCACTCTGTGGTGGCCATTTTCGGTGGATTTGGCTTGGAGGTGAGATCTGGGGTTTCACTTGGTGGTGGCCGTTGTCAGTGGTGGACGTTTTCGGTGGTGGAGAGCAATCTGAACCCAGGTCCACCAATAGAAAAATTTTGTGGTGGCCGTTTTCGGTGGTGGTGGAGAACGGGGGTTTTCGGTGGAGATCGGGGGTATGCATGAATGCTCTACTGTTATATTGTAAATTATTAGATTTCTAAGTTTCCAAATTTGTTTGATAGGCTAAAACCATAAACTTTTTAAATGCTCAAGAGAGTTTTGAAGGTAATTTGTTCAAGTAAGGTTAGGCACCTTGCTACCGGTATCTATGATCTGAAATGGTCCATAATACTTCAGTGCAAGCTTGTTATTGTTGTAGTGTGCTACAATTATCTGCCTGTAGGGAAGAAGCTTCAAATAGACCCATTCTCCAATGCTGAAACTTCTATCAGAACGCCTCTTGTTAGCAACTTGGACCATTCTGTTCTGAGCACGCTTTAGATGGAACTTGAGAGTGCTGATCATCTCCTCTATGTGGCTCAGGCTTCTGTCCATGGTCTCGGCACTACTTTCTCCCGGTAAATAAGGTATGTGTATGGGAGGTGGCTGACCATACACAACCTCATAAGGTGTTTTATGAGTAGAAGAGTGCCAAGTGGTGTTATACTACCACTTAGCTAGGGGAAGCCATCTAGCCTAATGCGAAGGATGAGTGCTGCACATACGTCTCAAGTAGGTTTCGAGACCCTTGTTAACCACTTCAGTCTGTCCATCAGTCTGGGGGTGATAGGATGTGGATAGATGAAGGTCAACCCCTTAAATTAAGAATAGTGCCTGCCAAAAATCACTCTAAAAGACTATATCTCTGTCACTGATTATTGTGCTAAGGAGCCCATGGAGCTTGTACACATTATCCAAGTATGCTTGAGCTACAAACAAAGCTGACTATGGATGAGTCAAAGCAACGAAGTGAGTTGCCTTGCTGAGTCTATCTACTACTACCAGAATCACATCTTTGCCAAAGGACCTCGGGAGGCCCTGTATGAAGCCCATGGACACATCTGTCCACACTATTTCTGGTATGGGTAGGGGATGAATTAGCTTGAGGTAAGCCATTGTGTCATACTTGCAAACTTGACAAATAGAGTATTACCTGATGTAGCCTTGGATTGTCTTGCTCATTCCTTTCTAGTAAAAAATGGATTTCACTCGTTGTAAAGCTGCATCGCTTCCATAATGCCCACCACTAGGAGATTCATGTAACCATTATAGTATCTTCCTTCTTAACTCAGCATCTTGCCCCATAACCAGCATTCCTTTCTTCTTCAATTGGTCATGCTGCCATGTATAAGGGGGTGGCTTTGAAGTTTCAGTTTCAGTTGTTGAATAAGTTGCTGCAGATGAGGGTCTGTTTGCCAAGATAGCTGCAAAAATTGATACAAATTGCTTTCTACTGCAGTGAGCATCATACAAACCACCTTCTGACTGGAAATTCGAGATAAAGCATCTGCAACCACATTTTCCTTGCCCCACTTGTATTCAATGACATAACTAAAGCCTAGAAGCTTCAGGAGCCATACTTGCTAGAAGTGAGGGCTGATTTTATGTTCTAATAACTATTTCAGGCTCCTCTGGTTAGTTCTGATGACAAATGTAGTGTTGATCAGGTACTGGTACCACTTTTGAACAGCATGAACTACTGATAGCACGTATACTAAGAGAAGTTGCTGCTTAGGACTGAGATGCTTACTAATATAAGCTATAGAATGTAGCTTCTGCAGCGGCACTGCTCCAATTCCCATATTGCAAGCATCTGTCTCAACCACAAACTGCTTTGAGAAGTCTGGTAGAGCCAGAACCAGAGCTAAGCAAAGGGCTTCCTTAAGCAATTCAAAGGCTACCTGAGCTTCTTCATTCCATCCCCACTGATCTTTCTTGAAAAGATTGGTTAAGGGTCTGGCTATCTGTCCATACCCTTTGATAAATCTTCTATAGTATCCAGTCAAGCCCAGAAATCCTCTCAATTGCTTAATGTTACTAGGAATTGGCCATTTGATCACTGCCTCCACCTTCCTTGGGTCTGTTGTGACTCCTCAGCGTGAGATCATTGGCCTAAGTATTCAATTTGGGCAGTTGCAAACGTACACTTACTTTTCTTTGCAAAGAACTGATGATGTTGGAGTAGATCAAAGACCAGCTGCAGGTGTTTCACATGGTCAGATACGTATGTCCTTGCATCTTCCATACAAAACCTTTGCATCTCGAGCTGCACAAGAGGTTACTACCGTTAGCTACCGTTATTGTTTCAGGACCCATAGGTAATTACGTACCTCCTAGCCTTGATGCCAATGAAGCATCTGTTAAATTGTATGTGGATCCTAAATCGATCAGTATGTGGAAGGCCCTTTTTCCTCTAAATATGTAACTCTCAATGTTTGGAAATGTTGAACTCCAGATAAAGCATGAAGGGAAATTTTTGCAATTACTTCATCCTCTACCTCAACTTTTGTAGCCTCTTGCAAGGTATCAGGAGGTTGCCCTTTTACTTCTTCTTCAGTATCTATAACAAAGAGCTGTCGCATCTTAACCCTACATCTATGGCCCGGTTCAGACCTTTCATCACAAAAGTAACATAGGCCCTTGGCTCTTCTCTCTTGAAGCTCAGTCCTATTCATAGTTCTGTGTCCTCTATCTGCATTAACTAGACTGTGACCTCTCTTAAGGGCATTATGTCTCATGAAGCCCCCTCGGTTGTTGCTCATTACAGGTCTGATATTCGTAGGGGTGGGAAGTAGAGCAGCCCTGGGTTGCTTGAACTGCTTAGACAATGCCTCCATCTTAGCTTCTGCCAATTTGGCTAAGCAAACAGCTTGCTGCAAGTTAAGGGGATTGTTTGCTCGCACATTCATTTCCAAATCATCCCTCAGTCTAGTCAACATACAACTCACTAGTTGCCTTTGATTAAGATGAACCCTTACAGCTATAGCATCAAATTTTGCTAAGTAGTCACAAACAGAGCCCTCTTGTCTTAAGCTCATAAGTTCTAATACTAGATTTTCATAGGGGTTACCATACCTGTTCTGTAAGGCGCTTACATATTTTTCCCAACTAGGTAGAAATTCAGTATATCTACTTCTCATCAAGCGTTGGTTCCATTGTAAGGCCAAACCCCTAAGGTGCAATGAAGCTAGTCACAATTTATTATTAACTGGGGTATTATCTAAGGTGAAAAATTGTTCACTTAAGTACAACCATTCATTCAAATTTTCACCATGAAATAAGGGAAACTCTATTTTAGTCAATCTGGAGGAATAAGCATGGTTACCGACATGAACTATTTGGTGCTGATCAGGGATTGGAATATTCTGAGCCATCTATGCCTGATTTCCAGTTACAGAGTCTCGATCATTAACTCTCCCTTGTTGAAGAGCAATTCCAGCTACCGGCTCACACACCTGTACGATCAAAGCCTGGAGTTCAGCTGAAGTTCGCTCACGCAGTTGTAAGACAAAAGCCTGAAGTTCGGCTGAAGTTCGATCCATTCTCTCATTAGTGGCCTGTAACTGCGCAGAGAGTGTTTTCTCTACTCACCGAATCTCAGATACTGATCTTGTGTTGTCAGCCATGGAGAAAAATTCATCTATGCCACAGCTCAGAGGTCGTTAGCTCTGATACCAGTGATGCAGGGTCAAACCCAAAATTGGGATTTTTGAGCAGGATAAGGAGGCAGAAGTAGAAATTGAGGAAGGAGAAGCAAAAATTGTATAAAAGGGATAAGAGATAGTATTATTTTCATTGATAAAAATCTATTACAATCAAGTAAGATATTTATATTGAACAATTCAACATAGCTCACGCCTGATGCTCCTCGCACTCAGCCTAACTAACTTGTCAGAAGAGAAATAAAAGGAAAATAGAAATGAAAATTAAATGGACAATAACTAACTTAACCAATTTGCTTATTGATGCTATAAACTCTTTTTTCTTGTATCACTCCCGCTTGGCCTGCTCTTTCATCTTTCGCTTCAATGCTCTCGTACCCCTTTTTGTCGCACTAGACTTTTAGATCTGACATCTTGTCAACACGTTTTTCCTTCTCTGCCCAAGTATGCTAGACTCCTCCATAAACGGCACGGGCACCTGGGAAAAACCTTTTAGTTAAATTATGCAACCTTTAAAATTAAGTGTGATAATATAATATGTTGAAGCCTCGTTTGGTTGCCGCATCAATTAAATTTCTACAAAAAGTTGCATTTTCAGAGAATTCAATTTTTGTGTTAACTTCCAAGGAAGTAGGTACAAAATAGAACTTTCTTGGAAAGAACAAATGATCCATGTTTTTTGAAAGAGTTTAAGCAAGTTTTGAGGCTCTGTTTGTTTAGGGAGAAAGGTTTCCCCTTTTTCATCGTTTGACGCGTATTTTGCTTACGGAAAAGGTTTTCCATTAGAAAACCTTTTCCCTCAAACGAGGGAAAATGACTTCCCTTTCAAAACGGGGGAGGTCATGATTCTAAGTGGCCAAAAACCTTCGCGGTAATCATCATGCAAATCTAGATAGAATCGAAATAAATCAGACTGAACTCTAGACATTTAACGTAACAACATCGGACAAGAATTAGACCGAATAATTAAAAGTAGCTTGGATATTACTTTATTATACTTGCGACAGAACAATTTTCATCAAGTTAGATTTCTATATAATACTATACAAAGAAATGATCTAGGTGGCGTAATATTTTAGCATTTATTACATAGATACTATGATATTTCAGTAATATATGTACCCTGAAGTTTAAAAATTTTCTTATGAATCTTTTGTCAAAATTTAATAGATTTTAAATGAAAACAACAATATATATGTATCCTTTTTCATAATGCAATAATTTTTTTGTTCTAAAATGTTAACATGATACTTTTTTCTTATAATATATAAGTAATTTTTGTTAGAATAAGAACGACCTTTTGATCATATGATTATAGTTTATACTACATCAATTTTTTGGCAGAAATTAGCTGAATTTTAATGAAAATTTACCAAATTTTAACACAGTATGTATATACAAGTGATAAAATTTCTTATTTCAGGGCACCTCATTGTATATATTAAAATGATAGGATATTAATGCTCAAATTTTAAAATACTTAAGAATCAGTTTTCCTAGTTTGTACAACTTTAATAGTTAATTTTTTTTTGGTTACTTCATATATATTGTATTGTTACTTATGCTATCCTATAACAAGATATAAAATGTTTATGATACAGTAAAAACGGTTACCAATTACCAAATTCGAATCAAGATAGAATTAAGAGATTTGAGGTAGAGAAAGAATAGAGAAGAATAGAGAATAGAAAGAAAAGAGAGATAGGGGAAGAAGGAAAATATCATTTAACTTGGATAAAACCTAATTACAACTCTAAAGAGCTTATATATGCTCAAATTAAACATATAAAAAGAAATTAAGAAATTATTGGAAATGCTGGAAAAACATAACAGAAAATAGAATGGGAATCTCAGCTGCAGAATTTGTCATGCTGCAGGTCACGAGCGGGTCGCGCGCCAAACTCCCTCACGTGCCCGGCACGAACCTAACGACCAACTGCTATTCCCGCCAAAAACTACCCCTAAAAATGTAGATTTTTTTCACTCGAAATTCTTGCTGTATCACAACCCTCCCCTTTAAAAAAAACCCTTGTCTTCAAGGGTTGAAATGAGGATACTTCAGCTTAAGATCATAGAGATACTCCCATGATGCATCTTCTCTTGGAAAACCCTTCCATAACACCAGAACTTTGGTAGCGGCTCGATTATTGCGATTGACAAGCTTCCTTTCAAGGATAGCTTCAGGCTCCTTCTGAAAAGGGGTATCAATGTCGTCTGGTAGAGAAACTATCTGAGTTGGAGGGGGCCCATAGTGGGGCCTTAATTGTGAAATGTGGAAAACATCATGGATTTTCGCAGTGTCAGGTAATGCCAACTTGTAAGCCACCTTACCAACAGCCCAAAGCACCAAAAAGGGACCGTAGTTCTGAGGAGAGAGCTTATGACTGCTCCTATGTGCGACGATGATCTGTCTGTATGGATGTAATTTCAAGTACACCCAATCCCACAGGTTTAAATTTCTATCTGTCCTCTTCTTATCGGCCAACTGTATCATTCTATTCTGAGCTCTCTTGAGATGATATTTGATGGTTTGAATGATTGTCTCCCGGTGCTGCAAACTTCTATCAACCACTTCAACTTGAGAATCTCCCGGTATATAGGGTATGTGTAAAGGAGGAGGCTGTCCGTACACCACCTCGTAGGGAGTTCTCTGAATAGCGGAGTGCCAAGTGGTATTGTACCACCATTCAGCTAGAGGTAACCACTTGGACCATTGTACCGGATTAGTGCTACACATACAACGAAGGTAGGTTTCAAGTCCTCTGTTAACCACCTCTGTTTGCCCATCCGATTGAGGATGGTAAGCAGTGGACAGATGTAATTCCACCCCCTGGATGGAGAATAATGCCTGCCAGAACTCACTTTGAAACACGGCATCTCTATCACTGAGTATAGTACTAGGAAGGCCATGAAGCTTGTACACCTGGTCCATGTATAGCTGAGCCACTAAAAGAGCCGTAAAGGGATGTGACAAGTCTAAGAAATGAGCTGCTTACTTAGCCGGTCCACCACTACCAATATAACCTCCTTGCCATAAGATTTTGGGAGACCTTCAATGAAGTCCATTGAAAAATCGGTCCAAACTGAGTCAGGTATAGGTAAGGGTTGGAGCAAGCCAGGGGAAGCAAGTGTTTCATTTTTACATGCCTAACACACCGAGCAAGATCTAATATAATCTCTGACCGATGAAACCAACCCCTTCCAATAAAACAATGACTTGATCCTCTGCAAGGTAGCATCTCTTCCAGAATGTCCCCCACTTGGAGAATTGTGCAACCATTGCAATATTTTCTACTTCACTGATTCATCATTGCCCACCACCAGCTTCCCTTTTCTCTTTAAGTGCTCTTGATTCCAACTATACTTCGGGTGACTTGAAGGATCTCTGATGAGGCTTTTGATCAGTTGCTGCAGATGGGAGTCAGTCTGCCATGTAAACTGCACTAACGCATACAAATTGTTGTCAGTAGTTGTAAGTAACATACAAATGATCTGGTTGCTGGAAATCCGAGAAAGAGCATCTGCCACTATGTTCTCCCTTCCCTTTTTGTATTCAGTAACGTAGCTGAAGCCCATCAATTTCGATAACCACAGCCTCTGAAAGTGAGTGTGTAATTTCTGCTCCAATAGATGCTTCAAACTCTTTTGATCAGTCCTAATTACAAAGGTATTGTTGAGCAAGCATTGCTGCCATTTGAGAACTGCAGCTACAACAGCTAACAATTGCTTTTCATATACTGATAGAGCTTGTTTCTTCTCACTTATAGCTCTACTGAAATAAGCCAGAGGGTGACCTGATTGGATCAGGACTGCCCCTAAGCCTGACTGACAAGCATCTGTCTCCACTATAAAGGGTGGTGTAAAGTCTGGAAGTGCCAGTACTGGGGCTGATGTCACAACAGATTTTAATGCCAAGAAGGCTTGATGAGCCTCAGGAGACCATTCCAGCTTGTCCTTGCCAACTAAAGATGATAGAGGTTTTGCTAAAATCCCATAGCCCTGTATGAACCTTCGGTAGTATCCAATTAAGCCCAAAAACCCTCGAAGCTCCTTGAGATTGGTAGGAGGAGGCCACTGGTTCACTGCTTCTAACTTCTGAGGATCAGTAACAACTCTCCCTTCAAAGATTACATGGCCCAAGTATTCAATTTTTTGGGCAGCAAACGAACACTTACTCCTTTTAGCAAATAACTGATGTTGCAGCAGTTGATCAAACACAATGCTGAGATGTTGCAAGTGCTCTCCCAGATGACGAATATAGACCAGGATGTCATCAAAAAAAACCAAGACAAATCTACGCAAAAAAGGAGCAAATACAGAATTCATTAAAGCTTGGAATGTTGAAGGGGCGTTCGTAAGGCCAAAAGGCATTATTAAAAACTCAAAATGGCCAAAATGAGTCTTAAACGCAGTCTTCTGGCCATCATCTTTATGCATCCGGATCTGATAATACCCTGATCTCAAATCAATTTTTGTGAAGATCCTTGCTTGACCCAGCTCATCTAGGAGTTCTTCAATCAAAGGGATAGGAAATTTATCCTTTATTGTCGCTTTATTAACCTCCCTATAGTCAACACACATCCTCCATCCTCCATCCTTCATCTTTCTTTCTGACCAGAACCACGGCTGATGCATATGGACTGGAGCTGTGTTGAATGTAGCCTTTATCTGTCAGCTCTTGTGTTAATTCTTCAATTATATCCTTCTGTAAAGAGGGATATCTATAAGGCTTCATGTTAACTGGAGTTGTTCCATCCCTCAAATGTATTCTGTGATCAAATGAAGATCGAGTTGGAGGCAGCTGTTTGGGCTCTTCAAACACAGCTGAATACTGCTGCAGAAGGGACTGTACTTCGGTGAACTTGTTCTCTGGGTTCTGCAGATCTACTTCCACCCCAACTTACATCAGGTAAGCATCAGCAGAAACCATATTTCGAGGAAGAACCTGAAGAATAGCAAGCAAAGGGGACCCATTCATAGCCTTCGCCATTGCTCTCGACCCCACAGTCTTGTAAGAGTTTGATCCTTCTCCTTGTAACTTCCTCTCCTCTCCTTTGACTACAAAGGCTATGGTGAGGTTCTGGAAATTAAATCTGATATCCCCCAATGTAGACAACCACTCTACTCCTAATACCATATCACATCCCCCCAAAGGAATCAACAAGAAATTGGAGGTGTATGAGGAGCCCTGCATCTTCCAAGATAGCTCAGTGCACTGATTTTGGCAAGTTAACTTGCTACCATCTGCTACAGCCACGGACAAGGGTGAAACTGCAGTGTAGTGGCAGCCTAGCTTACTAGCTAAAGGAAGGTCTATAAAATTATGTGTCGAGCCTGAATCAATTAACACAGAAATAACCTTTTTCTTAACAGCCCCTTTCAACCTTAAGGTCTGGAAATTAGGGGCACCGGACAAAGCATGTAATGAAATTTGTGCAGCAACCTCTATTTCATCCCCATTATCCACCTGTTGTTCACTCAATTCTGGCCCTTCCTCCATATCTTCGTCATCGACCTTAAAAATAAACAATTGAGGTCCTCTATTTTTGCATTTGTGTCCTACCTCGAACTTTTCATCGCAAAAGTAACATAGGCCTTTAGCTCTTTTCTCTTGCAATTCAGATCTAGATAGGGTTCTTTGGGTTCTATTGGGGTAAAGAGTTGATTGGTTTGGATTATTCATCCTGGGAGCAGCCGGTTTAGGTGTATATTGTGGATTTTTTTGAAAATTGGGAGTGGGCTGCAGTGGGGCTCGGATGATTCTAAGTTGCTTAGCTAGAGCTTCAACCTTAGCCTCAGCCATTTTTGCTAAGGAAGTAGCATCTTGCAGAGTTGCTGGTCTAGCAGTCCTTACCTCCATTTCAAGATCATCCCTCAATCCCGACAAGAAGCAGCAGATCATTTGCTCTTCGTTTAGTTCTGTTCTAACAGATATTGCATCAAAACGAGCCAAATACTCGTTAACTGACCCCTTTTGTTTCGGATTAACCAATTCCGACACAGGGTCTTCATAGGCATTCCCAAATCTCACCTTCAAGGCCCTTGAATATGTATGCCAAGGGATTAAGGCTAGGTCTCCTCTCGACCTCACATATTTTTGGTGCCATTGAAGGGGTAGCCCCCTCAAATGAACAACCGCCAACCTAAACTTATCCTGATCAGGTGTGTTATCTATCATAAAGAATTGTTCACACATAAACAACCACCCATTGACATCTTCCCCTTCAAACAATGGGAATTCCATTCTACTCAATCTAGTGGCATATAAACGAGTACCATTGTTAAGATCAGGAACTACCTCTCTTTGAAACTGATTACTAGTTGGAACTTGGGCTGGTGCTGTTGCATTAGAGGCACCTCCATTTTCCCCACCCATCTGATCCATCCATTGAGCTTGCTGCAGAGACATTGTTGAAATCAGCCCTCGGATTTCCCTCATTTCACCTCTCAGCTCATCAGATGTGGTCCGTAGTTCAGTTCGCAACTCTCCCATTGAGTCCCTTACATCATCCACTGATTGTTCCATTCGTTGCTCAGTCGACCTCATTTGTTCAGACAAAGTGTCCTCCACCCTTCTTAACTCGGTGGCTGATCGAGTTCCTTCAGCCATAGTGATCAGATACTTCCAGCTCAATCCGAGGATCAAGCTCTGATACCAATTTGATATAGAAAAAACGATTACCAATTACCAAATTCGAATCAAGGTCGAATTAAGAGATTTGAGATAGAGAAAGAATAGAGAAGAATAGAGAAGAGAAAGAAGAGAGAGACAGGGGAAGAAGGAAAATATCATTTAACTTGGATAAAACCTAATTACAACTCTAAAGAGCTTATATATGCTCAAATTAAACATATAAAAAGAAATTAAGAAATTATTGGAAATGCTGGAAAAACATAACAGAAAATAGAATGGGAATCTCAGCTGCAGAATTTGTTATGCTGTAGGTCACGAGCGAGTTGCGTGCCAAACTCCCTCACGTGCCCGGCACGAGCCTAACGACCAACTGCTATTCCTGCCAAAAACTACCCCCAAAAATCTAGATTTTTTTCACTCGAAATTCTTGCTGTATCAGTTTAGTAAATTTTTTTTAATTGAAACATAGAAGAAGATATCACAATGGGGAATTAAGTTTTCTTTTGAAACAAACAATGAAAAATCCCACTCGGAATTTATATTTCCTCGGAAAACCTTTTCCGAAGAAAAATTAATTCCTAGATCCTACATTTTTGCCAAAACAAACAGAGCCCGAGTGTCGTAGGCCTTGAAAATGCATAAGTTAAGGTTTTGAATTATATACAACTCAAATAAGAGGGTGAGAGATAAGAGGAGATAATAATGATCATTAAATCTCATTCTAGAAGGAATGATGCACTGGTGGTACCATGATGACTATTATTAGACAAGATCATCGTGATGGTGAAATTGATCAAATAACTTGAATAAGAACACCTTCTTCCCAAAATTTAAGGGGCGAACCTGCATGAAATCTAACTGCTTGGCCTATCCTAAGAAGACGTTTGTATTTTCGTTCAATGACCCATTTTGTAAGGTTATATTGGTGCAAGACATTAAAAATTGGATACCATGTGTCTAGGGCTGCAAATGAGCCGAGTCGAGCCAAGCCATGGCTTGCTGGGTTTGGCTCGTTAACTAAATGAAACTGACTCTGTATTGGTATCATTTATTTAATCGAGTTGCATATATATATATATGTGCTCGGCTCCGCTTGTTTACTAAATGAGACCGGCTTGTTAACTAAATGAGACCGGCTCGGTATCGGTATCATTTAGGCTTGATTAATTTGCGAGCTTGCTCGTTGAGCTTTTTTGGCTCATTGGGCTCATTTACAGGGCTTGTTAAGTTCATTTATTAGATTTGTTAGGTCCGTTTATGATTATTGTTATTTGGATTGCCAGAAAATGGTAATAAAATAAATCATGCATGTAAATTAAAAAAGAAAAAGGAACATACCTGTTATTCGGCAATCTAGACATGCTAGCCAATATTCGAACTAGCTCATGAGCCCATAAACGAGCCGGCTCATGAGCCCATAAATGAGCCGACTCATGAGCCAATAAAGGAGCCGGCTTGTGAGCCTTTCGAGCCAAGTCGGGCTCAGTTGCTCATTTATTTAAACGAGCCGAGCCCTTAACAAGTCGAGTCAAACCGGCTCACAGGCCGACTTGGCTCATATGCAACCCTACATGTGTCCATATCATTCAAGCTATGACCCATATAAAAATTAATGGTCATTGTTACACCCAACCTATTTAACCTACAAACCAAACTAAACTTTCACCATGTTACAAAATTTACAGCAACTGACGCAATTCTGATTTTTGTCTCATGAGGTATGCCGTAGTACTCATCAATCACAGTATTAAAATATTGTGCACTCGACAATGAAGACGTCCAATAAGGACCCGTCGATCAAAAATAAGGACTCAAATATTGATGCAGCCTAGCCTTCTACCTGGCGGTTGAAGCTTGACTGGTGCGGCAGGAGGTGTGAATGGCAAAAAAAGAGGCACGGGGTTAATCTTGGCGGATCATTATTGGCGGGATCATGGGTTGGTGGCTATGGTGACGCGGAGCTAGAGTTGAACGCAGCATTTAGGATTTTGATTTTAAATAGGATTAGTTTTCAAATTTAAATTTTCAATTATCTTTTAGTAGTTTATTCTTAGTCAATTAGCTCTTCTATTTAAACAAGAGAAAATCTAGGGTTAGTTTAGCTTTACATAAGTTTAGATTTTATTTCATAAATTTAGGATTTTCTCTCTTTCTCGGGTTGTGAGAAATTGAATAGCTTATTTTCCCCTTGTTTTCATTATTTTCATAATAAAATTGAAAGGGAAGGCTGTTGAACCTTCCCTTTCCCTAATTTCCACTTTACGTGTTGCATCAGTTGGTATCAGAGCTCAGAACGACTTTTGAAATGGCCCATGGGAGACAGAGGTATGCCGCCGTTGGAGACGTTTATCAGCGAGATGTATAGCAACATACCAAGAATAGGTTTAAGGAGATCAAAGAGAAATTTTTGCGAATCGAGTATTGCTTCATTCAATTGAGGGCAAATCTCGAGCAGGAGCCGAGGATCTAGCCCCAACACCCGCCAACACCGGGTGATGAGGACGAAACAATCGAGATTATCCAAAATTCGTTTTCGGATGCTGAGCTACGGGATCGAAGATTGAGGAGGCATCAGCCCAATATCGGCAACACTAACGATTTTGATGATTGGAGGTGGGAATTTGGTCTCCGGATTGAGATCTGGAGTTCAATGGCTGAAGTTGCCCGGAGGAGTTCTAGGATTGGCTTGCGGCGGTGGAGGAAGTCTTTGAGTTCAAGGAGGTTCCTGAGAAGAAATAGGCCCCATTGATTACTACTTGACTATGGGGTAGGGCAGCCGCCTTGTAACAGCAGCTGAAGCATTCGCAGCTTTGACAAGGAAAGGCGAGAATTGAGACGTGGGAGAAGATGAAGAAGCACATGAGACGTGCCTTCCTGCCTCACGATCACTCCAAGGTGATGTATCAACACCTTCAGAGCTTACAACAGGACTCTTGTACAGTGGAGGAGTGCACGGCGGAATTCTACTCCTTAATTTCCAGGAATGACTTGGCAAAATCGGAGAAGCAACTAGCGGATCAATATGTTGGCGGGTTGAAGGAGTTGATACAAGAGGTGTTAACCATGTTCGACGTCTTTTCGGTCTCGGAAGCGAATCAGAGGGCAATGAATGTCAAGAAGCAATAGAGGCAACGTCAAGTTGGCGGTACTAGGTATACCCAAGATACTGGGCATGAACAGGTACGATTAGTCAACTCGGATATGCAAGGGAAGCCGGTTGCAGCCAACCTTGGCAAGGAATTGGCAAGTAGCTCCAGAACCCGTTGTTTCAAGTGCGGAGAGATGGGACACCGTACCGTGCCACTGAGTGTCGGAAGAGTGACAAACAGGGCAAGGGGTTGTACATCGAGGGTCTCCAAGCAGAAGATGGCGAAGTATTTGAGGAAGACGCTAGCGACGAGTTGGTGCCACAGGTCGAAAAAGCGATTGGAATCGGGGGATTTTCTTTAATTGATTCTTTGTGATATTTTACACCGTTGATGAAGGACGAATGGTAGGAGCCGACAAATAGTAGTGCTGGTACGGTGAAGTCGAGTCCATTCCACACCAAATTTTATAGCGGCTCCTTTTGTATGTTTGTTGTACTTCTGCAAGGGTCAAGAGGTTGGTTATAGGAGCGACTTCCCGAGAAAATTAAGGCGAGGAGAGCATATGGACAAAAAATGAGCATTCCACTGCTCAAAAAATGAACAGCTTGTAGACAACTTGCACTATTAGCTAGAGGATATGCCGCCTAGTAGTTGACACAGGAAGCTGTGAGAATGTCATATCCAAAGAAGCTGTGCAAAAGCTTGGGATGAAGATGGAGGATCATCTGAAATCATATAAGTTGTCTTGGCTCAAGAAAAGAAACCAGGTAACCGTCTTGAAATAATGTCTGATTAGCTTTCCCATTAGATCGAAGTATCGAGACGAGGTGTGGTGTGACGTGGTAGTCGTGGATGGATGTCATCTGCTATTGGGACTACCATGGCAATTCGATAGAGGTGCCATCCATGACGGTCAACGAAATACCTATAGCTTCATGTTTGGGGCCACAAGGATAGTCTTGTTGCCTAAGAAAGATGAAGCTCCACGATCGGAGGAAACCAAGGATCTGAAGTCCGCAGTTAGAGCCTTGCTTGCCAAAGATGTTGGCGGGAGCAAGGAAGCCATTGTGACGATAGTGGAGAGATGCCAAGCATAATAAGTTGAAGAGCCAAAAAAGGTACCAGGAGCTGTGTTGGTGGTAGGGAAAAGTTCACAGTGGAAGGGTCAGATTCTGGGAGGAGAGTTACAGAGTAGCTCCATCATCGAGTGAGCCTTGCGAAGCTTCAGAATTTCAGGCTTGAAGGGTTCACGGCACTTTTCCCCCCAAGGAGAGACGAGACATGGAGGGCGTAGGTTAGCGGCAGGTTCGTCAATGGGGTCACCATATATCGCGAACCTTCCGCATCACTGGTGAATATTCTAGCGGAGGTGGCGAGAAGAATGTTGGGTCCCTTAATCCGATATGTTGTTGCCAAGCACATCAGGTGTTGGCAGCAGAAATTGTGTCGCCCCAAGTTGGTATTTGACAGCTCAATAAATCGCAACACGAGGCTTCCATAGCTTAGGATTGGCAATAACGTTGTTCATCATTCACTGGTAAACGTGCACCAATGTCCCATCTTCTTTGTCCACATGAGTGGGCACGAGACTTCATCTCCAAATTGCAAGCGAGACTTGTGCAGACTCATAGAACGCTACTTGAGGCTCACGCCAGACACAAGAAGGTGCGAATAAGGATTTCCGGCACATTAGCAAGGGTGGCTCAAACAATTCTATGGCGAATTCGTGCACGATTCTTTCTCATACAGGGAGAGTGATGTAGGCCACAACTTGGCGGGATGGGCTACAAAACGCACCTTGGTAGAGTAGATCAACAATCCACAGCTGGGACAAACATGGCAAGGCGAAGATACGTGGGATTGGGAGCTGGAGTGAGGAGACGCAACTTGACAAGTGTAACCCAAAAGGTTCGTTGGCGAATTCGGGGGCGAATCCTCTCTCACCCGGAGAGGATGATGCAGCCCCACCTTCCACCTAGCAGATAGCCTGGTGGTTAAAGCTTGGCGGGTGCGGTAGGAGGTGTGAACGGCAGAAAGGGAGGCACAGGTCAACGTTGGCGGATCATTATTAGAGGGATCATGGGTTGGTGGCCATGGAGCCGTGGAGTTGGAGTTGAACGCGGCAATTAGGAGTTTGATTTTAAATAGGATTAGTTTTCATATTTAAATTTTGAATTATCTTTTAATAGTTTACTCTTAGTCAACTAGCTCATCTATTTAAACAAGAGAAAATCTAGGGTTCGTTTAGCTTTTCATAATTTCAAATTTTATTTCATAAATTTAGGATTTTCTTTCTTTCTTAGGTTGTGAGAAATTAAGTAGCTTATTTTCTCTTTGTTTTTATTATTTTTGTAATAAAATTGAATGGAAAGGCCGTTGAACCTTCCTATTCCCAAATTTTCACTTTACGTGCTGTATCAAATATCAATATAAAAATTCAAAACATGCCATAGCTTTATCAATATGGCATGTGAAAGGCATACATGTTTGTTTTTCCTCGATGATAAGACTCACAAACAATCTCTTTCTGATCACTTGAAAATACATGATCAAATTTAATATTTGAAATGAAAATCTTACAAAATATGTGACTGCAACTAGCTACATTTTTTAATAACCTAATATATACTGCTAATTAAAATATAACTTATGACTTTATAATTGCGTAGGACACAATCTCATATTATAGGAGAAACCGTTAAATAATGTAAAGGATAATGTCCAGTGCAAAATAAGATACCTCATTCAATTTATTGGTTTCTCCTTCTACAAACACCCTAGAAAATATATATATATATATATATATAAAAGAGAATATACAGGGGAAAGTACAATAAACTCCTGAAAATATCCTAATAATATTAGCGTAAGATATTATACTAAATTTTTTTTTTAATTTTTATTTTAATTTTTTTTTAATCATGGTAAATTCAGGGGAGGGGGGTGCTCTAGTGGGGGCTCGAATCCCAGCGCTCTCACATAAGCGACCGAGAACCACACCACTAGGCTACGAGCTACTTGCTCAAGATATTATACTAATAAATTCGCTGCTATAAACTCCCTACTAACTCCCTTACACAAATATAAACTTACATAAATACAAATACAAAATATTAAATGCAATGAATCTCAATATTTGTCTGTTCATTTTACGAAGAATCCAACAGATTCCCAGCTAAGCATTGACATACTATTTCACCTTTCCAAAATTTACACAGAAACAACAACAACAATAACAGACCCAATGCATCAAGAGCTCCCTCATAAGCGGGGTCTGGGAGGGGTGAATGAACGGAGCCTTACCCCTTCAGGGTGTAACCCTGCCAAGAGGCTGTTTCCGAGGACCCCCAACCTTATTGGGTTGGCAATACGAGAGCTTTCTAGGAGGTTACCCATTCTGGTATTACTCTCGCCCAAGCACACTTAACTTCGGAGTTTTAGTAGGATCCGGTTGCATTAGTGCCTCTTTTTTTTTTTGTTAATTAGTGACAGAGTCGCGGTACACAATAGGCAACTCGATCAAGTAAGCCTTGAGTCAACCCATAAAAGAATGGGGACCAAAACAACAAAACCAATTAAGTGCCTGGTAAATGAACCCTTACACAGAAGCAAAAAAAGTAATGAAAATCCGTCAATTATTGATCGGATTCATGAAACTTCATTGACTATTTTCAAGATTCAAAAAACTTTAGAGGGGTAGAGAATATGTGTAGGTTTACAAATTGACATGAGAACATATTTGCATATCACATATCAATATAGTTGGGTCGATGATTTAGACAGTGGCCTGTGGAAGATAAATTTCATCATTAACAGGATCGCAATGTTGAGGAAGGTATTAGAGATATTATTTTGATATTATTCTGATATTATTCCTATAATACCAAGCTTAATTAAACTAAATTCGATATTACAATATGTAAAACTCAGGATATTTAAATTAAATTAGACTCGGGCGTACAATATGTAAAATTTAGGGTATTTAAATTAGGATAAAACTCTATATTATTTCGATTAGGTTATAAAATAAAAATAAATAAACAAATAAATATATAAAATAACAAGGAAAGGGAAAAAGAAAAGAAAAGAGGAAAAAAACATGAATAAAATTAAATTAAAAGCACTGTTGTTTCCCCACCCCCACGTTTTCTCTTCACTTTCTCTCTCTCCCGTACAACTCTCTCTCTCTCTCACCCGTACGTTCCTTTCTCTCTCCCTCACCCCGTCTTCTCTCTCCTCACTGCCTCACCCATGCCAGCACCGCTACCATCCTTCTACCGCCGACCTCGGTGCCGCCTCGCACCCATACGGCTCCTCTCCTCGGTACCGCTTGACCCACGCGGTACGACTCCGTCCACCACGGTACCTCTACCGCCTCCCACCACCACGGCACCGCCTCCCACCCCCATACCGCCTGACCTCTAGGGGCCTATAAATACCCCTTAGCCCTCAACCCTCCAACCTCACACCACCACCCAACTCTCTCTCTCCCCTCTCGGTTTTCTCACTCTAACACCCCCACAACTCTCTCCTCTCCTCCCACCATCGTCACCTCGCCGGTACAACTCCGGTCTTCTCTCCGGTGCCGCCACCTCGCTGGCACAACTCCGGCCGTCCCTCCAGTGCCGCCACCTCGCCGAAACAGCTCTGGTCACCTTGTCAGTAACGCCATCTCATCAATTTCAAAGCTAATCAACTATAGGAACAGGGTTTTTGGATTAAAAGCTAGTAAATGTAAGTATACCACTTCCCCTACTTGTTTGTAAAGTATAAAAATTGCTTTAGATGACTTGATTTGTGAGATTTATATGTTGAATGATTTATTAGTTTGATAAAATAGGATTGGGCATATGTGTTTATGTGATTATGTGATTTATACTCTTATGAGTTGAATTATATTGGTTTATACGTTGATTTAACATGTGAATTTAGAAAGATTTGTACGGACATGTGAATTTCGAAGGAATTTGTACGAATATGTGAATTTCGAAGGAGTTTTTAAGAGTATGTGAATTTCGAAGGAATTTGTACGAATAAGTGAATTTCGAAGGAGTTTTTACGAATATGTGAACTTCGAAGGAAATTATTGTGAACTTGTGATTTGAATTTGAAAAGGTTTTATAGAGCTTACAGATAACTACGTTGACCCTCCGGGGTCTATCGTCTATGGAGTATGAAATACGAAAGTCAATTACGAGCCTGTCGCGGGAATAATACCAGCACATAGTCTCTGATTGTCTCTTAGTTCTTCTGAACTAACAGATACTACGTTTCGATCCTAGAGGATCTGTCGACTTGGAACCGGATCGAATACGAAATACGAACGTCGATTACGACCCTGTCGCGGGAATAATACCGATCATAGTTTTCGAAGCATCTGTAAGTTTATCAAAAACCTCTTGTGAAATGAACTGAGCCCGTTGTTTGCTCACCCAATTCGTTTATTTCTCTTTTTCCTAGAGTAGTAACCCATGGAAAATTCCTAAAGAAAGAAAAGATGGAATAGCTTGCTCCAGAATTAGTTATTTTGTATAGTTGAATAATATCTGAATTTTGTTGTAGCATATCAGTGACCGTCTAAGATGTTGTATTTCAAGCTTCCGCACTGCTTTGATGTATCTGGGGACTATGTTGTATATATACTATAAGAACAGTGTATGAATTTTGAGAAATTTGGATTGAAAGATTTTCGGCTTCGTACTATGATGAGGGATTTCATTACAGTACGGCCATGTAGCGCCCTTTTAACTTAAGCCTAATCGGTATTAAAGTTGGGGGCGCTACAATTCCGATATTATTTTGATATTGTTCTGCAAATATTCTGTAATTATTCATGTTCTCATTACTATAAATATATGCCTCAGCAACCCTATTAGGTATGCTCCACAACTCCTATTCTCACATGGTATCAGAGCATATCAAACCCTAAAAATTAATCCTTTCTCCTAAACAAAACAAAAAAAAAAAGGAAAAAGGGGGCTGTGGTAACGAAACCCTAACCCCAACCCCACCTTCCCAGCGCCGCCACCTCGCTCCAACACCCGCTCGGCTGCCTCTCCCTTACCGGCAGGAACCCACATGGCCCGCCGCCGCCGCCGCTGACCCAGCCACCGCTGCAGTCAGGCGCCTCGACAATGCTAGCGTCGCTCCCTCCTTTTCTCCTCCTACCCCAGCCTTGACGCTGCCGCCACTGCCCTGCCGTGTTGTTTTCACAGTCAACAATGGCTACCACCTCCTCCTCCTCTCACTCTCACCAGTGCCGAGGCCTTCCCCCCTGTCTCTGGTCCCCGCCGTGGCCTCCCGCCTCACGACCGCCTTCCTCCAACCACTGCCACAGCCTCTGCACAGTGGCCCCGCCTTGCCCCTGTCGGCGTCTCTCTCCTCCGGGCTTGCTCACGGGTTTTCTCTCCCTTCTCTCCACTCCTCACATCCCGATCCGGCTACATCGTCCACTACCATTGGTCCTCCTTCATCCAGGTATAATCTTGGACTCCCGTTTTCTTCATTTAATTTCTGCAATTATTCCTCCCCTCTCATAGCTGGGGCGCCGCCTCTCGCGGCCCTCTCTCCCCATGTGAGCCCTCTTCCCCCCTCCTCTATTACTAGTCTCGTTATACTTAAACTAGAAACACCAACAGATTATACCACTTGACGAGAACAAGTATCCATGGTTCTCCGTGCCCATCGACTCATGGGTTTCATCGATGGCTCAAACGCTTGTCCTCCCAATCAAATTTCTACACCTATGGGTCAATACATCTCAAATCCTGATGCCCTAACCTGGTCCTGTATTGACCAAAGTATTAGGGCATGTTTGTCTGCGTCCCTAGCCCGCCCAGTCCTCATTGATGTCATACATCATCCCACATCTCTCTAGATGTGGGACACCCTCGCTAAACGTTTTCGTGACCACTCTCTCGCTGAGGAATTTGACTTACGCTCTCAACTTGTAACCCTACATAAAGATAACAAATCCATGACTGCTTACCTCACCGAACTTAAAACCATAGCTGATGACTTGGCCACCATAGATTCCCCAGTCTCAAACCGTGAGATCCTTCACTATGCTTTGTTCGGTCTCCCACCAGAATATGCCGCGTTTAATACGTTTACTCACCAGTCGTCTCGTAACCTTCCCTTTGAACAACTCAAAACTGCACTATTAGATGAAGAGGCTGTGCTTTCCCGCATTCACGCTCGATCCCCCGCCGATCACGGCCATGCTCTTGCCGCTAACAGTGTGCCGCCGGATTCCTCGGGGTCTAGTCGGGGTCATGGAGGGCGTGGTCGCAAGGGTCGTGGACGCAACAACAACAATCGCAATGGGAAGAGTGTGGGCCGTGGATCCCATGGTCAACCGCCCCATCACAATTTCGGTACAGGTATGGCTTCCACTGGTGCTCCTTCGTATCCACAGAACTGGGGACGTCCCGCAGGTATGAATACTCGTCTGCCTCATGATGGTATACTAGGCACTGGTCCCTTAGTTTGTTAGATTTTTCATCAAACTAGTCATGCCGCCTCTCTTTGCCCTCACCGCTATGTCCATTCGGATCTCTCCCAATCCCTCTCGGCCATGTCTGTTAATGATAATGCTGATCCCACATGGTACCCTGACTCCGGGGCGTCTAATCATATGACATCCAACTCAGGTATTTTAACTAAACATACTGTTTATCGTGGTTCAAAATTAATTCAAGTTGGCAATGGGTCCTTACTACCGGTCACTCATGTTGGTTTTTTCCAAAATCCGTACTAAAACTCATGACCTCAAGCTTTCTAATGTTATGTTAGTTCCTGGTCTTACATACAACCTCTTGTCTATTAAGGAGTTGTATCGTGATAATAACTGTGTTGTTGAGTTTGATTCCTCCTCTTTTTGTGTCAAGGACAAGGCTATGGGGATGCCTCTCCTCAGGATACGCAGTGAAGGCCCTCTGTATGGGTTTTCTCCACACCCCACTGGACTTGTTGCACGGACTGTCACAGCTGAACTCTGGCATAGGCGCTTAGGTCATTTAGGACATGCTATTTTAGACACTTTACGTACTCATTCTTTAATTCCTGCTATTGCTTATTCCAGCTCAATAAAGCATTGTCGTGCATGTTGTTTGGGAAAATCACGTCGCTTACCGTTTTCACGTGTGCTACATGATACGAGTTTACCTTTGCAATTAATTCATTTGGATGTTTGGCAATCTTCGGTTGTGTCTGATTCTGCGTTTCGTTACTAGGTGTTATTTGTTGATGATTTTACTCGCTTTACTTGGCTCTATCCGATGCAACGGAAGGATGAAATGTACTCCATCTTTTCGAATTTTAAGACCCTCGTTGAAAACCAGTTTAACCTCAAAATCAAATGTTTTCAAAGTGATGGAGGCCGCGAGTTTGACAGTCGGCCTATGGCTGCCCTTTGTCGCACCCATGGCATTCACTTCCGTCTTTCTTGCCCCGATACTCCATAGCAGAATGGGATAGCAGAACGAAAGCATCAACATATAAGTGAAATGGTACAAACCCTACTTTTCAGGCACACCTCCCTCCTAACTTTAGGGATGATACTACTTGTACTGCTTGTTATATAATTAATTGCTTGCCTACTCCGCTCTTACAAAACTTGTCCCCCTTTGAAAAACTATTTAAAAAGGCGCCAGACTACAATTTTTTTCGAGTCTTTGGGTGTGCTTGTTACCCTAACATCACAGCCCGTACTCCTCATAAATTGGCTCCCCACTCTGTATCCTGCGTCTTTATTGGGTATGTATGACGTTACAAGGGGTATCGCTGCTTAGACCCCACTAGTTGTCGTGTCTATACTAGTCGACATGTGCATTTTGTTAAGAATTTATTTCCCTATCCTGACATTGTGTCTAGCATACATGCGCCGCCAAGCTCAGGCCCAACCTTAGTTGACATCCCGTTGCCTAGGCCACTTCTCGCCCATTCTCACCACACATCGGACCCGCACACTTCGGGACCTCCTCCGGCGATCCCGACTGTGCTGGACTCTAGTATTGTCCCGGCATCCCCTATTGCGGCACCCTCATCACCCTCTTCGGCTCCTTCCCTGGAACCAGCCATTGTGGTTCCTACGATTGAGACGCGTGAAGGTGTCGCTTCAGGGGGCGCACATCAAGATCCCCAGGCTGGACCTTCTGTGACTTCCTTGGATGGTTCTTCTGGTCCCTCCCCTACGCCCGACCATGCCCCACCCGTGTCTAATGTCCATCCCATGCGCACCCGTCGTAAGGATGGGATACACAAATCCAAACATACTCTATCCCTTAGCTCGGTTGTTGTGGTTCAGGAACCTACTCGTTTTTCTCAGGTGGCTAAGAATCCTCAGTGGCAAGAGGCCATGGCTGAGGAATTCAACGCCCTCATTCAAAATCAAACATGGGATCTTGTTCCTGCCTCTTCTTCTCAAAATGTGGTCGGTAGTACTTGGAAGTACAAGGTCAAGTATAAACCCGATGGATCTGTTGATCGGTTTAAGGCTCGTCTTGTTGCTCAGGGTTTTCATTACCATGAGGGCCTTAACTACTTTGAAACATTTAGCCCTGTTGTTAAACCGACGAACATCAGGTTCATCCTTGCCCTTGCTATCACTAACAAGTGGCCCATTCGCCAACTAGGTGTTAAAAATGCATTTTTACGTGGTTTTTTAAATGAAGAAGTATACATGCGATAGCCTCCTGGGTTCATCCACCCAAAATTTCCCACACATGTTTGCCACCTGCGCAAGGCTCTGTATTGCCTTAAGCAGGCACCACGAGCTTGGTTTCATAGGTTTAGCAGATTTCTCTATAGTCTGGGTTTCTACTGTAGTAAGGCTAATCCTTCGCTTTTCATACATCGGTTACCTACTGCCATTGTGTGTCTCTTACTGTATGTGGATGACATTATCCTCACGGGTTCTGATTCTTCCCTACTCACTCGTCTCACTGCCTCTCTTTCAACCCAATTTGCAACGAAAGATCTTGGCCCCTTTATTATTTCCTTGGCATCGAAACCAAACGCACCTGCCATGGTCTTTTTCTTTCCCAACATAAGTACACCCTTAACTTATTAGGTCGGCATGACATGCTTGAGGCTAAACCTATACAAATCCCCTTACCAACTCGAGTGCAACCTTCTGTGGCTAATGGGTCTCCTCTACCTGAGCCCACCGAGTTTTGTAGTGCGGTAGGTGCTCTCCAGTACCTCACCATGACCCGTTTGGACATTGCATCTGCCATTAATTGTGTATCTCAGTTCATGCACGCTCCCTCTACTTCCTATTGGCAGATGGTTAAACACATCCTACGATACCTTAAGCTCACGCCCAATCATGGTCTCACTATAGCTCCGGGTTCCTGCACATCTATTACTGCATATGCTGATGCTGACTGGGGTGGCTGTCCTAACACCCGTTGCCCCACTACGGGTTTTTCCTTGTTCGTTGGTCCCAACCTCATTTTATGGCCCGCAAAGAAGCAGCCTACAGTCGCTAAGTCCTCTACCGAGTCCGAATATCGAGCTGTCGCCAAGGTTGTCGCTAAATGTGATTGGATTCAATACCTCATGCGTGATTTAGGCCTCCGTCACTCTGGCCCGATAGTTGTGTCCTGTGATAACGTTTTTTCTACCTACTTGGATGCCAATCCTATTTCTAATGATCACAGTAAGCATGTGGATGTTGATTTTCACCATGTTCGTGAGAAGATTGTTAAGGGTGATATCCAAGTTCGATACACGCCTACCACTAAACAAGTTGCTGACATATTCACCAAAGGGCTGGCTACTGATCGCTTCCGCTACCACAAAGCCAATCTGCACGTTGGTCCCCCTCGCACAGATTGAGGGGGCGTATTAGAGATATTGTTTTGATATTATTCTGATATTATTCCGATATTATTCTGATATTATTCTGCAAATATTCTGTAATTATTCATGTTCTCATTACTATAAATATATGCCTCAGCAACCCTATTGGGTATGCTCCACAACTCCTATTCTCACAGAAGGAATTTAGCTGGGTATCCATCATTCACCAAAGGAGGGAAGCGAACCAAATTGCCGATACACTTGCGAAGAATGCGGTCTATAGAACAAGTCCCTTAGTAGCTTGAGTGCTCTAATACCATGATTGTACAACGATTTCCACTTTCTTCTTTTTATTTTTCTTTTTTCTGTTCTTTTCTTTGGAGGAAACTTTTTTCTTTCTTACTTTTCATTTTTTTTTCTCTTCTTTTTCTGTGCAATTTTTGGACTTTCGCATAACAAGTACCTCAATTTTACAGTTGACATTGATCAAAAAGTATTTTACATACATCAAAGAGCAAAGATTAGGCTAATCCAATAGGGCAAGCCTGCTCACCTCAAGACATATAGGACTGTTTACTCAAATTTTTCAGATTTTCCACAAAACAAAAGTCATGTGCATAGTGAATATGTGAGCGGCATGAGTAGAACCCTTTAATATCAACAATGATCGACAATACTCACTAACAAGTGTGGAGTAGAATCATTTAATTCCATGGAATTAAGAGAATGAAATAAATAACCAATCCTACTATCATCCTAACATACACGTCGATCAAGGAAAACTTGGCTAAACGGTTATAATGCACACTCAAAATGCACAAAAGATATTAAAAATTTTATAAATTTGACAAAAAAATGAGCACATGCAAATGAGACTCACTCCCAAACCTAAATTATGTATTGTCCTCAATGCAACAACATTAATCATTAAAGCACAAGAAATAGGTGAGATAGAGCATTACAACCTGACAAGGTGGCGTGAACATTTATATATGATTCCTTCAACCTAGAACAAGAACCTGAAAAGAGAGAAAACAAGTCTCCAAGAAACTAATTAGTTCAAAAGCTAAACTAAAAACAAGAAATAACAAACCTAAGCTGCGTCCTAGAAGCGCTAAATTTTACGCCTTCGGCTTGGCGCAATGAATCCAGCAAAGATCAAGTAACAATCCTAGTGTGCAACAAAGAGACGACTTCAATAAGCTGTCGATCAACAATGCCAACCAACTCAACTACAGGTTTGAGCCTTTGACCATTTACAGTGAATGTACGACCATCTTTTGGCTGGCATATCTCAATAGCACACGAGGGGTACACCTGCTTTACCACAAAAGGACCATCCCACCTAGACCTTAACTTACCAGGAAAAAGACCCAATTTAGAATTAAAAATCCGAACCTTTTGATTAAGAGCAAATGTTTTCCTTAAAATATGTTTATCATGAAAAGTCTTGGTTTTAGCTTTATAAATCTTTGCATTCTCATAAGCTTCATTTCTCAACTCCTTAAGTTCACTCAATTGAAGCTTTCGGTTAGATCCAGCTTGGTCTATGTCAAAATTCAAAGCCCTAGTGGCCTAATAAGCATGGTGTTCTAACTCAACCGGTAAATGGCATGCCTTACCAAAGACTAACCTATAGGGTGACATACCAAGTAGGGTCTTATAAGCCGTGCGGTAAGCCCAAAGAGCATCATTCAACCTAAGGGACCAATCTTTCCTATCAGGACGAGTTGTTTTCTCAAGTATAGACTTAATCTCACGATTTGAAAGCTCTACTTGACCACTAGTTTGGGGGTGGTATGGGGCAGCAATCTTATGATGCACCGAGTACTTCCTAAGAAGTGCCTCGAATAACCTATGAATAAAGTGACTACCACCATCACTAATGAGTGCTTTAGGGGTACCAAAACGGTTAAAGATGTGGTCTCTGACAAATTGAATGACCACCATATGGTCATTGGTCCTAGTAGGTATAGCTTCAATCCACTTAGACACATAGTCAACCCCTACGAGTATGTAAACAAACCCAAAGGACGGGGGGAAACGGACCCATGAAGTCAATACCACAAACATCGAATATTTCCACAATCAAAATGGGGTTTAAAGGCATCATGTCTCGACGTGTCAATGCGCCTGTGCGCTGACAACACTTACGTGCAAGACAAAACTCGTGAGCATCCTTAAACAAAGTAGGCTAATAAAAACCACATTGTAGGACTTTTCCAGTAGTCCTACGACCTCCAAAGTGTCCTCCACATGCTTATGAGTGACAAAAAGATAAAATGCAATGATATTCACACTCTGAAACACACCTAAGAATTACCTGATCTACACAATGTTTAAACAAATCAGGGTTATCCTAATAAAAGTGCTTTACCTGAGAATAAAACCTATCTTTTTCATGCTTAGACCAAGTAGATGGAATCGTACCTGTGGCGACAAAGTTAACAATATTTGCAAACCAAGGGCCACGTGAATGGAAGACAACAAAAAGTTGCTCATCGGAAAAAGAGTCATGCATTGAAATAGATGGATCGTGATGCTCAAAGAAAATCCTAAAGAGATGGTCAGCTGCCATACATCTCAATGTCAAACTCTTGAAGTAGAAGAATCCATATAATGAGCCTAGGTTTCATTTCTTTCTTTGAGAGCAAATATTTCAATGCAACATGGTCAGAATAGATAATGACTTTTGACCTGAAAAACAGGAACGAAACTTGTCAAGAGCAAACACAACAGCTAGCAACTCCTTTTCAGTGGTGGTGTAATGGCGTTGGGCATCATTAAGAGTTTTACTAGCATAGTAAATGACATAAGGCACTTTGTTCACTCTTTGACCTAGGACGGCACCTATAGCAAAATCAGAAGCATCACACATAATTTCAAAAGGGGGAGAGTAATTAGGTGGTTGCATAATAGGGGCCGACACAAGTAATGATCTAAGCTTTTGGAAAGCTTCTAAGCAAGACTCATCAATTTGTTATTATCTTACATAACAAGAGGAAATGAAAAAATTGAGAAGGAGATGAGAAAGAATTGAAGGGATAAGATGAGAGAAGAATGAATTGCTTCTTGCTATTACAATTCGCGATGATCCTCTAATGAGATATTGATGTGATTTTAAAAGGTGTTTTAAAACTGCATACTCGCAAGCGTACAAGATCGTCCTAGCTAAATCATGTATACAGGTCGTATCCATAGGGAATCGGAGTTAAGTCGGATTTTGTTATTAACAAGGGATTGGATTTTTTGTTTTTGTTGATTGTTCAAGCAATTAACTAAAGAAAGCAGTAAACTAAAGATGTCAATTCGATCGAGGTTAGTTTAGGGAAAGAATTCAAGGTAGTTTTACTCGTATTCTATTATTATATTATACTATGACAATGATTTAGGAGGCATAGGCTACAAGCACTACACCTAGGCTAATTTAAACTACGACTTAGGGTAATGAACTAATCTAAAGGCATAACCTATCATATTACCCTACGTGTAGCATAGGTTATCTCATTGGCACTACTTAATTATTTTCTTGCTCCTAATTCAATATTAAACCTGAATTCATACTTAATATAGGGCTTATGGTAATAAACTAGTCCAAGGGCATAACCATCGTATCACCCCAGGTGTATCATGGCTTATCTCAGTAGTATTAATAAATTCCTTTGTCACTCCTAATTAAGTATTAATGTATATAAACGATTGTGTTCAGGGTTGGGTACAACCTCAACCCTGACTACGCGTAAAAAACTAGTTATTATGGTCTAGGCTACAAGCTAGTAGCCGCCCGCTAATAATTTGGAGATCTCATCATGGCTATAAGCACACACAAAGAAAATCAAACAACAATAATAAATTTCCTACAGGGGTGCGACCATAACATAACTAAATCATCAACAAAGTAAAATCCTAAACTAAAGAGTCTACTCCTTTATAGGAGTTTTTTACACAACATTAAAATCAACAAAGAAAGAAACAATGAGAAAAAAAAAATACTAGGAAACAAAGAATCCTCCAATGTGCAATGACGTGCGCTTCGGCATTTAAAAACCCCTTCAGTCTCGTAGTAGCTTTGGGAAGGAGAGAAGGAGAGGAGAAGCAGCCAAAAGATCCTCAAATTAGGTTGTCCCCTCTCTGTTAATACTCACTCCCGGGTATTTGGCCTAGCCTATTGATCGGCCCAGCAATCAATCGGTGGGGATCCGATCGATCAGCTGGCATTTTGTAGCGAGCTAATTAATTGGTCCTGTTTCCTGATCGATCAACGGTCCCATTGTAAGGTGTTCCACCAGGGGCTGCTGACCAATTGTTACTTTGCGCCGATTTATCCTTTAGTACCCGAAACTCTACAAGACCTAATTGAGTTACTGACTTACAACCCGATTGGTCATTCTTTTGCACATGTGGTTGGGTTTCTTGTAGTAGTCTTCATTAATGCCTCGATTACGCTTGATTTTGCCACTTTTTAACATTTGGTTGCTCTGTTGCACTTTAAGCCTAAATGTACCTAGATTACAACAAAACACACATGTAAAAGTTAAATATGTTGTAAGAATGTGCAATAAAATATATAAATATGAAGTACATCAGATACAGTCCAATCCTTTATACTAGATTACTAACCAACAACTACTTCTTATAACTAACTTGGCTATCTTCACATCTTTACATATTAATAGGATTACCAATTAGCTAACTATGTCTAGGAATCATGACAGATTATTTCAATACAAGCATATGCCTAACTATAGAGTGGTAGATAAAGTAAAGAAGCGAAATTTGAATCATGGAGGGAATATCTGAAATATTGACGGGAAGTTCAAATTTAAACTTGAAGGGAAATCAGAAACGTATCAATCTGAGAGTACATAAGTAACAAAAATCTTTAATCTTTGAGTATATATCTTATTGAATTAGTTTAGCCAACTATATTCACAATATCTAGGTGATAAAATATCAAATATCATAATATCTAAGTGATAAATTTTCATTTTGGCTCTATTTGGCACATGGAATTAGAATTGAACTTTAGAATTGCAATTCCAATTCCAATTCTGGTGGACTTTGAATTTTAATGGAATTAAAATTCCATTGTTTGGTTCATCAAAGGAATTGGAGGTTGGAATTATAATTACATAGTGATCCGAATCATCAAGGGTTTTTAGTTAATTGAGTCGGAGTATTTCAAGTTTTAAATCAACTACAGTTAGATTTTGGTCGAAGCGATACACATTGCTTTCAAGTTATTATGTTGGAGCGATTCAATTTGAGTTCAAGTTATTCGATTTTCGAGTCAAATTGGGTTGAGTATCACGTTGGATCATTTGGAGTTCAAGTTACATCGGATTTTCAATTAATCAGGTTAGGTATTTTCGAGATTCAGGTTAGTTATGATCGGGTTTGAGCTCATTTGGGTTATTTCAAGCTTGAGTCATCTTAGTTTTAAGACAGATGACCTGTATCATTTCAAATTTTGTGTCATCTTAGGCCGAGTTTGAGATAGGTCGGGGCATTTTGGGTATGGATCATATTAAGTTTTGGGTCAATTTGGTTAGGTCTTTTCTACTTCGGTTCAGCTTGTTTACATCACATACAAGTGAGTAGTTTCATTTTCTTGATTTGAGTCAACTTGAGTTTTGGGTCAATCAAGTTGGGCCACTTCGGACATTGAGCTAAGATGATTTCGGTCATTTCAAGTTCAAGCCATTCGAATGGCATGATTCTGAGGTTCAGGTCAAATTTTGGGTTGTGTCTCTAAGTCTTTTAATTTCGAGTCATCTTGAATTTGGATTAATCAAGTTGGCTAATTTTGGGTTTTAGGTCAATAGAGCTAATATGGAATTGTAATTCGCCACCCGCATCCTAAGGAATTGGAAAGTATGATTTGCACTTGAAATTCAATTCCATGGAATTGGGCAGTGGAACTCTAATTTCAATTCGAGTAGGTAAACCAAACAACAAAATTGGAATTCTTGTCTCCAATTCTAGCCTCACCCTAATTCCACCCTCTAATTCCATGCTCCAAACACAGCCTTAGGGTTTTTTACTTAAAACCAAGATTGTTAAAATCGGGATTCTACTTAGACTTGGCAATGGTAGAATTGAATCGAGAATTGTAAGGTTCTACTAAATATATATCATAATTTTTTTGTATTAATATTAGCTATGTAATTCAAAAATTATTAATACCTTTACTTACATAAGTATATATAAGAAATATAATCAAATATGATAAAAATATTATCATGTTATATATATGTGATTTTATGTTATAATAATCATGAGAACTTTTAAGATAGATGCTGTTAATTGAACTTTATATTAAGGTAAAAATATAAAACTAAACTTAAATTAAGTTTCTTGAAAGTATATAACGCTTAATTAACTTTCTTTTACTTCAAATTAATATAATAAATTCGTTATAATATATGTTTGATTTCTTTACATTTTAACTTTTTATTTGTATACCTTGTTAGAATCGAGGTCAGATTGGTAGAATCGTAAAATCATATTACAATTGCATCCCTTAGTTTGTTGTAACATCACCGAATCGTAAGATTCTATAAAATTAATATTCTACTTAAGATTCAGATCGATCAGCAATTGTGGAATAGTAGAATCGTAAGATTCTAAGATTCGAATCGGGATTTTAGTCACCATGCTTAAAACCACCTATATTTTAGGTGCGGTTTCAAAAACCACCTAGCTTTTCTAATTTTTCAAAGTCACACCTAAACTTTTCAATGTCACACCTAATGCTGACGTTGTTAACTTTCCGTCAAATGAACCGCTGCATTCTGGGTTATAAATGCATCAAAATACCAAGTTTAACTTATTTCACTTAAATTATATTAAGTAATGTATTTTATAAATGACGAAATTACCCTTCACCTCTGCATTTGTAAAATTGTTAAGGGTTTAGCATGCTGCTACAACCTTTTGCCACAAAACAATTTAGAAGTAAATTTTTATTTATAAAATTATTTATAATTTATTGATAAAAATAAATTTTATTGAAGGTAGTTTGGTAATTTTGTATTTATTTTAACAAAAAGTTAACGGTGTCGGCATTATGTGTGACATTGAAATTTTTTTGAAAAGTTTAGGTGTGACTTAAAAAATTAGAAAAGTTAGGTGGTAATCTAAAACCGCTCCTAAAATGTAAGTAATTTTCAATATATATAAAAAAAAAAAAAAAACGCTCTTTCATTTATAAATTATGAACTATGATCTATGCCATTAATAATGTGTAGAATAATTATTTGTTTATTTCACAACACTTTCATCAACGATTCTCAAAAAAAAGGTAAATTACATATTGCTACCTTCAGTCTTGGTGTATTAATTTTTTTAGTCTACAAACTCTATAAAATAACTCTTTAGTCCAAAAGCTTCATGCATTTAATAACATAGTTCAAATAACAGTATAAAAGTATATAAAACTTGTCATTATTTATTAGCAAACCCTCCATCCGCTCGTTAGTTCTCTTATCCCACACATGAATAGTAACTTTCTAACACTGCCAGTGAAGAAGGATCGGATCCTGAGACGCCTAATTTACACCTTAAACACTACCATTTGGACTACAATAACACCTAAATGCTTAAAAGGCTCCCATAAAGGTGGGATATGGTGAGGGTGAAATATGCGTAGCCTTACCCCTATAGGATGATACCCTATGGGGAGGCTGTTTTTGAAAAGTTCCTAACCCTAAAAAGGAAAAAAAGAACAATATTTATAAATCAAATCATGCCAAGTCAAATCAAATAAAGCAGTACCAAACATGCAAGTGTGCAAGCATCAGTAGAATAGCAGCAGTAGTAATAGTGAACATGAAATCCTAAAGGCGATGTGAACTAGCATCAATATGCTACTCTGTCCTAACATCTATGTTGGTCACATTGCCATTTGAATAATTTTATTAAGTATAAATAACTTTTGAACTAAAATATCATTTCTTAACATTTATAAACTAAAAAGTTAATATACGAAAGCTGTGTAACTAACTATTAAAAAAGGTTAAATTACTTTAGAATTGTACTGTGCAATAATGGCAAAACATGGAGAATGAGGTTTGCCACTTTTGAAGTTCAAATCAATTTGACCGTTAGATTTCTTCAGCTTCAATATTTGTTGGGGAAATTATGCATTTAATCGGGGCCGTCCATTTGATGCCCCGTTTAATGACCACCGCAAAGATTCTAAACCCTCTTAAAGGAGCGTCCTTTCCAGTTTTCCTTGTGTTTTTTTTGTCCTTTTTGCAATGGTTTATTCCTTGAATAATCCCTCTTTCAATCTTCATTAATACAATTTTTTTTTTTCATATTTTGAACAGATGATATTTGGAAAGAGGAGCACACCGATACTGGCTTATAGTGTCCTGAAGCTTGCATGTTCGTTATTATTGTTTGTATGTTGGATGTTGCTCTATTTGACTTGGGTTTTGTAAATATTGCTCCTTTTTTTTTTTAGGGTTGGGTTAAAGGCTGCGTAGGTCATACCACCCACCCCCCCCCCCCCCCCCCCCAACCCTACAGTGGCGGGAGCCTATGATACAATCAAGATATAATGGTTTGAGTGAGGGCAGTGCAGGTATTAATAAAATTAACTAAGTCGTTCAATTCAACTATTGGGTAGCCTTAACTTAAGGCCCTTAAGCACTCATGGCTGCTGGTTAGGTGAATGGTGCTTGTTCGATGTTATGTGGGATTGTGTCTGAAGCCCCAAGGCCTAAATGGTCTAGAAGATACATTTGAACTCCTAGTGGCTTCTATGTAAAGCTCAAGTTTCCCATCTTTATTGGCACCAACAGAAACGCCTAAGCTCGATATTGTGGTATGGGTTGTGTTCATTGCTTGTTGGTACATTCCAAGTTTGGAGTTTGCTTCGACATTGATTCCCTGGTATATGTTGTTTATTAGCCCCTAGGGCTGAATGGTGTTTACCTACCTCCAATCTTTAATGTTGGGTCAAGTTGGAGGGACATGATCAGATTTTTCATGGGAACGAGCGTAGAATTGTATGTGTTCCCATGCCTCCGAGTACTTAGACTATGGGACATGAGTGGCCACCATTCTATGCTCCCTCGGGACGGAACCTCTTGTAAATTGTCTCGTTAGCTATCGTGATATTCGAGTGCCTTGAACTAGACATCATTGGTTGTCCCTTTCCTCGCAAAATGTACACAGGGGTACCATGTAGTGGCTCATTTCTAATGGTCGGAACGGGTTACTTTATTTTCCTTAGATCTTTTCTCAAGAATCGATTATGCCATTCTAAACTTTAAATTGCCTTAAGATAATGGGCCTAACTCCAATCGCAATTTCTTTTGCAACATCCTTAACTATGATGGACACAGTCAAGGCCAAGGTTGAATTCATATCAACTAAAATCCTATCAACCTGTCTAAGAATCCTTTCATTCATGGATGTCTCCACCCATTCACAATGTCCCTCAATATGGTTGTGCTTTTACTTTGGTCGTGAAAGGTCTATTTGATCCCCACATATGGCCTTCCGGAGAATTTATACACGTGTTTCTCAATTTGTCGTCCATGACCTTGATTCTTCTTCTAAGCATGGCCATAATACAATGTGCTGAAAAAGTGAAAGAAAGGAGCACAACTATGTGTTGAAAAATAGAAGAAATTATAATATGGTTGTGGAACCTCTACTTAAGCTCTTGGTCCTTTTATTTATAGATTATAAAACCAAATTGATCCTCTGAGATTTACGCAAGCACGCTTTATCTCTTCAAGGGCTCAAGTTTTGTCCTTGATAAATCAACGAGGATATTATATATCAAAAAATATATATACAAGTATACAATGGGCATACACTAAGGCGCGGTCGAAGCCTACCGAAACAATAAAAAAAGGAAGCCAAAACAAGATGCAAAAGCAACATAGCAAGGCCAAATGGCCAAACAACAGAAAATAAAAGAAAAGAATATCCTAGCAGTGTATCCCTCATCCCTGAAGCAACTCAGCATGATGATAAGCCTCACAAAGGCCAGGCACAACGAGTAGGAGGCTCTGAACACTACCTATAATCTCCTCAAGCACAAGAATAGTGGGTGTGGACTGGTGTCTCTAGATCTTTAGCTTCTACTCGTACTAGATGATATACACTGTTGCCAACAAATAAAGGCGGGCGATAGAGTGATCCACTCCTTGACCTCTAAGACATCTGATAACCTAAGCCATAAGCCAATACTTCACACCAACGGTGCGTGGGCCCGGAAATTGAAGTGCCTACAACAACTCTACCACAAATAGATGTTAAAATAATTCAAGGGCTTGAGCTCTCCATCATGTACTTAATCTCCACTAAAGACAGAGTTTGTCGAGGGTTTAGCATATTTCATCCTCCACATCTTCATCTTCTCTATAACTTAATTCCTTGAGGCGCATGTTTACTTTAGCATCTATCATAACTTCCTCAAGCCCAAGCTCTTTTTTTTAAGTAACATCACCCTCGAGTGCAAGTTTGCCTCAAATCACTTCCTCTAACACATGCCTTGCACGTGGATCATTTATCAAAACGACATCGTTTTCCAACCCCTTATTTTATTGGATGAAAATTATGCAAAAAAATATCTTCAAATACATGCTAATCAATTAGTTTGGTGTATTTAGGTTGAGCCTAAAATTAAACACCTTTTTACCTAAAATTTCAAATTTCCAATATTAGGTTACATGGATCATTGCACATGATATATGTACATGTATCTTACCTGCCTACGAGTTGGGTGTCACAATTATCTTTATGATTTCAACTTCGGCTTTACCCATATTGCACTTTATTGATAAGTCGTTTTCATTGTTTTCGATTGTTTATTTTTATTTTTATTTTTTATATACTACTATCTAATGTACCTTTGAGAATTTTATCCTCTTAATTATAAAAATAAAATGATTATAAGTTCAGATAATTGTGTGGCCTTTGAGAGTTAATGGAAAATTCATTCATTTTAATTAAATTTCATCTTATGCTTTCTTAAATTTCATCATTTACCAGGCACTAATGCACTGAATCTCATTAGAGCTCTGAAGTTAAGTATGCTTGGGCGAGAGTAATACCAGAATGGGTGACCTCCTAGGAAGTCCTCGTGTTGCCAACCCTATAAGGTTGAGGGTCCTCGGAAACAGCCTCTCGATAAGGTTATATCTTAAAGGGGTAAGGTTGCGTACATCAACCCTTCCCCCCCCCCCCCCCCCCCCCCAACCCAGCAGACCCTGCTTAGGTAGAAGCCCTTGAGGCATTGAATCTGTTGTTATTGTGAGTGTTCACTTTAAAAAATTATAAGTTTTTTTATTTTTATTTTTATGGTGATTATCTTATAGATATAGTATCAATGTAACAAGTTTACTTATTTTTCATATTCAAAATTCAAGATATTCAATTTTGCTCCCGCAATAATTTCTAACAATTCTAAAATGATAGTTAGTGTTTTTAACTTAGAAAATATTTGCTTGAAGTGATCATTGATTAATATGAATACCTTAGGAATTTTAATTTAGGGAATATATTCATCCCATAAGGGACTTTTTTCAACGATTTATAGACAGCAAATTGTCGTCTCAAATTGGTTTCAAATTTCTTTTTGTAATGGTTGTGAAACGGTTTTTAGGAGGTGCTAATCGTCTCTAATCTCCATTTTCTTGTAGTGCCTAGGGTGCCCATGTGATGTGAATAGTTGAAGTGGTGCGATATGGTTATACATTACACGATTTGGAAATATGACTTTATCTGTGGAGTTTTCATAAGAGTCTATAGGTGACACTGTTCTTTGTCTGTTCTTTGTCACTGCGTGGACTATATGGTGAAGGAGAAAAAAGATAGTACTTTAGGATGACACCTTTGAGGAGGTTCCAGTACTTTTGTGAATTGGACTTAAACTCAGCTTTTGTTATGGTGTAAAAATTTCCCATTATCACAAGGGTGGGGTGCAAGCATATTCAATTACTTGATCTTTCGATTCCATGTGCTCTTTTTTTTTTTTAATTATTAATTACATTGTGTCCGTCCTGCACGTTTGCGTTTTTAGGTGTAGAATCAACTATCAAAAAGGTTAAATGACAGGCATGCACCTTCAAAGTAAAATACAGTTACAACAATCACAGTCGAATGCCTAATTAACCATGCAATTAGTGGGCATTAATCCTAATGCTAGATTATCATCTGTGTATCTTTGACTACTAAAAATTGACTAAATTATTAATACGTTAAAAAACGTTCTCAACAGACAATCAACTATTTTATATTTTTCAGAAAATTGATAGTCCTTTTAGAATATCGTAATATATTTACAAAAAGTAAGCTAAATCCAATATGAGTAATGCTACACAACACGAGAAGGGGGCGCACGAAAATGTTACGAGTAGAGCATAGTTTATCGTTAACGAGAAACTAATTCCTAAGTACCTGTTTCTCGTAACATTTTTGTAACTCTTTTTCTCGAGATGTACAGCATTTTTGATCCAATAAATACAAAAGAGGTTACATATAATTTCATGCACACCAAAATCCATCACAAGATACCAATTTGATGCGAAACTTTGCACCATCTCAACTTCAACTAAAAAGCCTTCATATACCTAAATTTTCTAATGGCAGTTAGGGATCGGTCTGGATAAAAATAACTAGGATATTTAAAATGACAAAAAAATACATTCAACAGTATTATTGATATGTTCCCAAACTAGATATTTGTGCTTGTAGTATTAGATAATAGACAGAGGTAATACAGTGTAGGGGTGTTCATGGGTTGGGTAATACCCAAGACCCACCCACCCACATCAATTGGGTTGGGTTGGGTTAGGTATATTTTTATTATTGGATCTAGTGGGTCCAATATGCTTTGTACCCATGGGTATTAGGTATGGCTCTGGGTTACTCATAGGTTGGCATTCATTATCTTGGAGCATTTTCAAATGAGTCTAAATCAAAATTAAATGAACATAAATGAGGCGAACATATGTTGGATATTTTAAGGTTTGATTATTTATTATTATAGGTACCCCCGGACATTTCAATATATAAGTGAGATACTTTGATGTTTGACTATTGTTTAGGTATCCGATGCTTCAATATATAAGTAGGATACCTTAAGGTTTGACTATGTTTTACTTAAGTACCTGACATTTCAATATATAAGTCGGATACCGAAGATTTGACTATTTATTACTTAGGTATTCTGAAGTTCTAATATATAAGTGGGATACCTTAAGGTTTAAACTTCTATCAATTAGGTACTTGGATATTTTAAAATTTTATTAATCTGGTATCCTTCTAAAATTCGATAGATAATTACTGAAAATGTTAAATTAGAATATGACTCTAATAATATATAAGTATTTTCATTACAATTTGGTTATTTTGATAAAAAATGTTGACACGACATATGATTTTGGCAACATATGTGAGTAATTTACACGACAATTTGGTGAGTATTTTATTATAATTCGTTAAATTTGGTATAACTTTTATATATTATCTTTGCATAAAATTGTTTAGATTTCTAAAAGATCTCATCAAATTCCAACATGGGGTATCTCGGTGATAAAATATTGAAACTTAAGTTACTTCAGTTGTATTGTATATAGTTGAAACAGAGTACCTATATAATAAATGTTAAAATCTCTGGGTACCTAACTGATTATATGTATATATGCGCATGCGGATGATTTAAATTACAACAATCCTAACATATTATTGTTCAAATCAATAAATGATAATTGGATTCCCGTCTTGGTTTTGTTATCGATTTTTTATCTTAAACTCGAAATTAGAATGAGTTAAAATTGGAACTTAGATTAATGTTCATACATTAACCAAACATGGGCCGACCCAACCCAACCCAACCCGACCCGACCCAACCTAGAACCATCATCCTATCACTTGGTGGGTATAGGTTGGGTATGGGTCAAATGTTGGATGGGTCATGTTGGTTCTTGACCCAACCCACGTGCACACAGTAGACCCTCGCCTGGAGAGGGGATTCTATAAATAGTAGTATTGTAATGAAGGAGGCAATAAAATCAAGTCATCTTTATATTTTCTTTCTATCTCTCTTTATTTTGATGCTTTCTTTTAGTTTTTAGTTACTTCAATTTAGATTCGCATCAATTATGGCTACAAATTTAAGACAAATTTTAAAACGGGTTAGTTCCATTTTAAACTCTAGGCGGTACCTTTATGTATCAAATCTAGCTCAAATTTAAAAGCCATGAGTTTAATCTCAAAACTATCTTTAAAGAACAAATAACCCTACGGTAAAAGGAAAAAAAGGGAGGTTGACGAGGAGGGGTGACAGTCCTACAAAGGATGCAAAGCTTACTGGTACGAGGTGCAAGTGGGAGTATGGGGAAAAAAAAAAAAAAAAACTTAGTTTATCTTATAGCGGTAACAAGTTGGATATGGTTGAGCAGTTTGTAAGGTTAGAGAAGGGTTTTAGGTGTTCTGACCCTTTCAAGCTTAACTCCAGTTTTGGTATGGTTCGTCATTTCCCCTATCCATAGCAAGTCTCAGCTATACTGTTGTTTGATTTTTTTGTCTGTGTATTTTGTGTTCTATTTTTGTCCTATTTTTCTGTTTTATCATGTCTTCTATGTATTTGTTTCTTATTTCTTGCTTTTATGCGGGTTGATTGCAGTCTCGTTTTTACGAGTTGTTGTTTTGTAATGCGGTCGTATCGCTAATTATCAGGGAAAAAAAAAATCTTTAAAGAACAAATTGGAAGGCACAATGGATTGCAATGGGAAAGTGCTTTGTCAATTGGCATGTTTGAAGGCCTACGTTGGTCAATTGACCAAACTGGTTTGGGATTAGATTTAAACCAGCAAGCACTAACATTCATAAAGGCTCAATAAAATAAAGGGTAAAATATATATTAGTATCCTGTGATTTGGTGTATTAATTATTATGTGAATAATATTTTAATTTAAAAGTCAGATAGATTTAATAAAATAGTCCAAACAGCGGTAAGTAAAAGTGTAAAATGAGCCCATCTTCCAATTAGTAATTTCACAAAATTGCAGTTCAAGTGTAAGATGAGGGGAATGCGAGGGGATTGACAAAAAATTTTATAGACTAAAATTTTAATACACCAAATTTTAGAATAATAATATGTAATTTACTTAAAAATAAAAGTATTATAGCAATGATCATGTCCTCTTATTTTATGAAGTGGTGTCACATTGATTGATAGTCAATTTGGGGTCAATTTCAAACTTTAGAATTACACCTCAACTCTTTGAAAAAGAAATTTTTTAATATCATTCATTTTTTTTGGATGATTAGCGAGAAATTTATATATAAAGTCGGCATCTCATCAAAATGAAACCCAAAGAAATGGACAACGTGTGCGAATAACAAGGCAAAGCAACCCAAAATTACAATACTGAACACCCCATAAGGAATACATGACCACAGAACCAAAACCTACTCAACCCCAAAATCTTTTAATTCACCACGTTAATAATATGTTAGTTTTTGCTAATGTGACACCTAAAAAAATATTAGGTTAAAATTATACAGCGAAACACTAAAATTCTTCAACTAAATCACAGAAATGTCCTCCGTGGTCGCTGGTTACCCACGACCCTCCATCAATAACCCCCTGGTCACCCATTGGCCACTGATAATGCCCAATGACTGGTTGTTGACCTCCTAGCATGTTGCCATCAAAGCCCTCACCTTGCTACCATGCAGCTGAAGCCTCCAGCTCCCAGCATCCCATCTAGCCATGACCGTGACACCCCATGTGATTTTGAACATCCCAAGAACACCTAGAAGATAAGTGTATTGGGTATCAAGTGTTGGCACGCGGATTGTTGAAAATGGATGGGGTGGTGACGAGGTTTTATCGATGCAACGACACTAAGGGTGGAGGCTATATGCAGCGGCTGGCGAGGGTAGGGCATGTTGGTGTATTTTCAAAATAAGTATTATTAATAAAGTATTTGAGATTTGTCCCAATATAGTTTGAAGCGTATTTGACTTGCATGGGGTGCGTGTCGTCACACAGGGCTTGTGTACCGACACACAATCCTACAAAACCAAGAAAAGGTATGCGAATGCCGACACACAGGGCTCGTGTGTCGACACACAGATCTTGCAGAACCACAGAATTGAGTCTGTGTGTCGACACAAAGATCTTACAAAAAGGTGTGTGCTGAAGTGTGTGTCGAAACATACTTCGACACACACAGTTGCAGTAGTCTGTGCGTTGACACACAGCTTCAACACAGGGTAGTTTTGGCTGTTATTTTGCACGGTTGATTCAGTTTTTGGAGTTTCTTTTGGATGATGTTTGGGACGTCTGTTGTGATTTGAGGGTCCAAAAAACAGATTTCAATCTGGTTAAAGTTCTCAAAACACTTCTGTTAATGTTGATCTTGAGAAAACTGAACCTCTTTTAGAACCTAAGTTCACACACCAGTTGCTTTAACGTTACTGATTTTAGGTTATCTTTGTTAAATCCGGTTTTATCTTCAGCACTAACTTAGTTCATTTAAAAATCGGTGAAAATGATGGTCTTTAAACTGTGGCTCTAAGCTTTGAGTTGAGATTACAAACGACGATAGAAGACATAAACAAAATGAAGAGTACACATGATATTTTTAACGTGGTTCGGTCCTAAATGACCTACTCCACGATTCCCCTACCACTAGAGAGATCTATATTATTAAGTATTACAAACCATATTACAAATCACGTAAATGTTATAAGGCGCTTTCTTACGAACCTAAGCTATTAAGTTACAACCCTTTCTCAAAACCAACTTTACAAACCAAAATAGTAAAGTAAGAGAAAGGAGTAAGAAATTATACCAACTCCGAGCTAGTGGCTGCGAGTCTCACGGTCCCAGGTTCCACCGTTAGACCAGCCTTCGTGATTTCCAGCTTCTAGCGAATCCTCTTCTTACCAGCTAGGGTTTGGTACTTCAAAACCCCTCAAGCAACCAAAGAAACGCCTCTAAGGGGGAGGAGAAGGAAACGGACCAAGAGAGAGAAAGAGCAGAGAGAGAGAACCGGATGAAACCCTAGACAAATGCCCAAAACCTCCTCTCTCTCTCTTCATAACCCCCTCTGTATATAGAAAAAACGGATCCGTGCGAGGGCCAACGAGAGCTGTAGATAAGGCTCAATCCAACGGCCCAGATTCACCCAAACAAACACACATTTGGGGCACAGGATAACGGACGCGTGTCCCCCTCATAACCACATGATCCACCGCCCAGATGAACGGCCCAGATGAGGCCTCCAAAACCAGCAAATTGCAGCACGACACATGTCCCGTTCGAGCGGGAAAATTAAATGGTCAAAAGGCAGCTTCCTCTGGAAGCTTCTGGGTGGGGTACTGTACCCCACCGTTTTTAATAAATAACGGTAATAAATTAACATAAAACATACTATATTAATTTATTTAACTTATCAATTTTGTCTCACTTAATTTAAAATCCATTTAGATTAAGAACAAAGAAAGGTTTGTCATCATTTTTAACAAAATATTGATTGTAACGTTAATAACTTAGATCTCATGTCTTATTCCAGGACATAATTTACACTATATAGGAACCAATTTCTAACAACGTCTTTATCCACTCTTTTCATATATATATATATCCCTTATTGCTTGAAGAAGATACATGAAAAGATCTTGTAAGAAAGACTTGAGAAAGATTCAAGACAAAGACTTGTATTGTTTGTAAAAGTCTAACAAAACATCATTCTCATTCATCTCTTCTCTCTCTCCTCTTACACATGTTTACTTCATTGTATTTGGTTGTCGTTGTATCCCGAGACTATTTCTTAAACAAAGTGATCATATGGTCTTAACACCTAAGATATTTGGTTACCTGATTTGCAAAAGTTTGCACCAACAGGAAAGAAGGTTATCAGTGTAAAGGTCGAATAGGGTGCTACACGAGACTTGTCAAATTTGCTTGCCTCAGAACGTAACGGTAAACTATTCTTACCTTCAGATTAAAATCTCATTATCTCTAATAATAAATTGGGGTCCATATATGTTTGTCATGGACAACTTGGTCAAGTAAAGAATACATAATAAGGTGGTCAAAAGTTTCAACTTATTAAACAAAAGACATCATTGCATTTGCATAAACTATAGCTTAGCTTCTCCCACATGACATTGTGAAGAATCAAGAATGTGAATAATCCCAACACAACATATTTTTGTAGATAAAATAAAAAAGTGAATAATAATAATTAAACAACAACAACAACAATAGACCCAATACATCAAGGGCTCCCGCATAAGCGAGGTCTAAGAGGAGTGAATGTGCACAGGCTTACCCTTCAGGGTGTAACACTGCTGAAGGTTGCTTCCGAGGACCCCAAACTTTATAGGGTTGGCAGCACAAGGACTTCCCAGGAGGTCACCCATCTTGGTACTATTCTCACCCATCTTGGTACTATTCTTACCCAAGCACGCTTAACTTTAGAGTTCTAATGGAATTCGTTGCCTTAATGTCTGATAAATGAACCCTAAATAATAATTGTTAATAATAATTATTAATAAAAAAAATGGGAAAGCACATTCTTTAATACGCGGCAAGAGGCAGGAGATTTTCAATGGCTACCAATAATATTATAAAAAAAAAAAAAAAAAAAGAGGAGGGACAAGAATCTTTTACAATTGTTTGATGAGACGCACACCACCATGGATGAATAGGATTCAACCAAATATACTCCTCCGCCTACAATAAATATCATCTCTTCAGTTTCATTGTTATTTAATACAGTTATATTCTATCTTAATTCTATGATATTTTTCATATAATTCATTAGAAACTGATGCGGAAAGGAACGTTAAGTTCGATTTGAGCACAACGAATTTGAGGAATAAACATAGAATCCACCGAAAGGGAGGAGAAATTAGGGTTTCTTGTATTGAGTAATTACTAAATGCCCAAAAAAAGAGCCAAAATTAATATTTATAGGCAAAACTAAACAAAACCACAAAAATATAAATATTACGAAATTGCCACTGTATTATTCACAAAACATAAAAATGGCTAAAAACACATTTAGAGTCCAAAATGGGGCTAACTGCAAAGCAGCTGGGGTTGCATAGCTCGGTCCGAGAGGTTTGATTTGACATGTTACGGGCCCCATAATTCCTTACTGATTAAACAATATGGTTGTTTGAAGTTGTTTGCACAAAATAGTGTTTTCGGCCCACCCGTATTGGTTTCTAACATTTGAACTGCTCCATAAACTCTTGAGCTACTCATCGTACATCAAAAACGACTAAGGGTAAAATAATTTTTGTTATAGAAGACAAAATGATATCCTCATAAGAAATGATGAAGATTTAACAACATTTACCACTCTACGCCTTTATCATTAGTCTCACATCAATTTCAAATAAAGCAAGCATGAATCATTATTTGTAGTCAAAATCCCTTAAGGTAAAATACGTTCCATAATAAATAATTTTTCCTCTAACCAGACAGGAGTCCTAGTGGAAGGACAGTGAAAAAATTGTTTAGATCATTATTTACTTGTACTGAGACAGTGCGGTCGAACAAAAATAAGATTACTTTTACAGTCGCAGATCCAATATGGGATTGAATCCTTGATCTCATTGACGGCGTCATGTTTGCTCCCACATTTCAAGTGCTCTTAGAAAAAGTTACGAAAGATTTTATAGAGAAAGTGATATGGTAGAGTGTATTTTTAAAAATTTATCATGCCATAGAATAATCAATCTAACATTTATAATTTTATGTTAAATTTTTTTTTGGTTTAAATTTAATAAAATATTTGTTTTAAAAAAGTGAAAGTACTTTTTTTTATGAGTATCTGTCCTACATTTTTGCACTTGATAGGAGAATTGCCTTGTCCCTTTTGAGTAAGGAAAATAAAAAGTAAGAAAATGGATGGAAGAGAATGTATGTTATGTGTACACTTGGTACTTCATTGATTGGTACTTTTAGCTAGATATATATGTTTGCTTTTTCAAATATTTTCACTTCAAAATATTTTTTTAAATATTTATTTATTTTGTTCAATAATTAAAAAGTATAAAACTCGAAAGACCGAGCAGGGAGCACTTGCAAAAAGTAAGGACCCAAAAAACGAGTAAAAACTAAAAAGATCCAACCCTAACAAAATATGACACAAATACCTAAACTACAAGACACCTACAAACTATGGATCATCCCTTTTCAATCTGCAACAGTAGATCCGCAAATTATTGTTGCATGGTGTTGTGTGTTTTGCTTGACTTTGCTTCGTTATGCTCTATACTTTGATACTCGATGCTTTACTGTTTCTTTATTGTTTCGTCTGCTTCTTGCTTCTTGCTCTTGCTTTTTAAAGTTTGGAGAACTCGGATGCATATTCTCTTTAGGGTAACACCCTAAAAAGGTAAGGCTGCGTGCATCACCCCTCCCCCCCGAGGACCCTGCTTCGAGGGGGAGCTGTTGTGGTACTAGGATGGCTGTTGTTGTTCTAAGTTCTAACAACAAACCTGCAAACCTTTTGTAATGACATGCCTGTATCAATGACCTCATCGACTAAAGTCTCCAACTCTTGATATATGGATCATCCCTTTTCAATTTTATCATGTATAGAAAAATAATCTTATTCTAGAAATACTTTGAGATATATACATCAATTAAGTTAAGGTTAAATGATTTCATAATTTGAGATTATGGGGGCAAGTGTTTTCTGATTTATGAACAAAAAATACTATAAATATTGTAATGAAAGTCAACTTCTTTTGATGGAGGAATACACTTTATATATGAATAGTTATTGTAATGAATTCACGCAAAAAATAATGGTGATGAAACATAAAATATTTTCCTTCAAACAAATGTAGTTTGAGTCCCTCAAACAATATGATAGGTATATTTTATATTTTTCAAAATTCATGCTTGATATATATAATACAAAGTTATTAATTTTGCCATCAACTACTTAATTAATGTTATTTTAAATATTTTTATAGTATTTTCTACATAATTCATGAGTGTATAAATTTATTATACATAAATCAATATAATATATTTGTTTCTTTGGAAAAATAATTATATAGAAATTAATTCATAGTATCATTTCTTCTAGATTAAACTAAAATTTATTTACTCAAGTATATATTGAACTAATGATATACAACCTTTTTAACATTTGAGATTTAAAACATAATTGTGTTATATTTTATCAATATATTAATTTGATATTAAAAACTTATATTGGATAATCATGCATATTCTTGAAATTGTTTAAAGCACCAATTTAAAGATAAAATTACGGAAAATTCAACATGAATCCATTTTTTAACATAATCGCTTTACTGAGGCACTTTGTTCAACAACAGTTGTATCTAAAGTCAAAAAAAAAAAAATGGCACTAAAATCAATGGGCGTGAATTAGGATAAAAAGTGAATACTTCGCTATTAACTATCTAATCAACCATTATATTTCCTTTATGAAGAGTGAACATAAACATATTAGCAATCACAATGTATCGTCTTGCATCAATGCCAATATTATGAATTTTCCATAACATTTAAATTTTTTTTCAAATAATTTAGGTCCCTTTTTTTTTTTTTTTTTTTTTTTTTTGCATTCCTATCTCATTTTTCATAAATTTTTTTTTTTTTTTTGGCTTGGGAAAAATCAAAATTAGTAAAATATTACTAATTTTATTTTTATAAAAAGTTCAAAATTACAAAACAAAAATAAAACTAAAAAAACTTTAAGTGGCAGCAGTATTTTTGTTTAAAATACGCCAAAAAAAGTCATATGAGCTGTACAAAAGGAAAACCCTCGCCCAAATCCCCCCCTTTTTGAAAACTAAGAGGAAAAATTGTCGAAGAAACATAAAGAGCAAAAGAAACAAATTTCAAGGAGAGAAATCACAAGTTGAAAGTGCAACATGACAAAGCAAGGCATTGTGCATCGGCTTTGACCATGGTCCTCTAAATCCCCTTAATCCCTCTTTCCATGATAACACGGAATTCGTTCTCTAATCACAAGCACCACCTCACTAAGATTTTATCAGTTAAACTAACTTGCACCTTCATATGGTCTCAATATTTTCTCATTCAATCCAGCTGAATTCTCATGATTAATCATTCAGTATTTCTATATTAATGTTGGTAAGATTTTAAAAGATAGGGAAAGAAATCTCCTTTAAAAAAAGTAAAACATCGCTCTAATAGAAATTAAACTCGGGTAGCATCTTTTTGTATAAAATATCACATGTTGGAGTACTCAAATTTAGTTTTGATAATTGAAAACATTACTAACGACACCCTTAGACCAAAAAGGGCACCAACACACCGTCACCGGATCCCATTAGAACTCCGAAGTTAAGCGTGCTTGGGCAAGAGTAGTACCAGGATGGGTGACCTCGGGGGAAGTCCTTACCATCAGGTTGGGGACAATAGGAAATAGCCTCTCTTCGGGTTAACACTCTGAAGGGAGAAGGCTGTATACATCTGCCTCCCTAGACCCTGCGTAGGCGGAAGCCCTTAAAGCATTGGGTATGTTTCTTTTACTAACGACACCCTTAGCAAATTAAAGAAAAGAAAAGAAAAATAATAATGAAACATAAAAAAGTAAAGAAATCTAACACGTGTCAACAGAGATATGGACAATTTTTATGATCACCACCATTTTTTTAAAAAAATTTGGTTCAACTGACTTGAGATTTTAAAATATTTTTTCAGGTACCATAAATTTTGATAAATTTTTTTTTTCAGGTGTTATCTACTTAACTCCATTAGGATTTCATTAGCACAGATACTAAAAAAAAAGTTACTAAAATTTAGAATATCTTAAAATCTTTTTAAAATCTCATGATACCTAAAAAATATATTATTAAATCACATGATACCTAAACTAAATTTCCCCTTTTTTTTTTTTTGGAGTCGGATGACCACTACCACTGAACCCAAAAAGAAAGAGAGAGAGAGAAAGAGAAAACAAATGGAGGAAAAAAGATGATATTCTGATAAGGTAAGGTCACTTTAAAATGGAGGTCCCCATTATACATATGTATTGGTGAATATTCCTGTTGTTGGGCCCCAACCCAATTCTATCCTTCCAATTTGTATCAATTTTTCAATTTGTGCTAAGGTGTTCTACTTTTGGACTACGGGTGTAAGTGAGTCGAGCTAGCTCATAACACTATTAGAAATTTGCTTATTTACGACGGGAAAACACTGTCACTATTAGCCTATTTCCCGTCTTAAAAGATATTTTACGACGAGAAACTATGCCATCGTGAATTGTCGCTATATCCTATGTCGCTAATGCCCTTCTGCGACGACAATTTTAAAACTGTTGTAAATACATTTGCCACGGGACAAAAACGGCCGGAAATACGTTGACAATTGGAGCAAAAAACCGTCACAAATACATTTGCGAAGGAAGTAAAACCCGTCACAAATTCGTTTACGATAGAAGTGTAACCCGTCGGAAATGCATTGACGACGGAAACAAACACCCGCCGCAAATTCACTTGCGATAGGAGTAATCCCGTCGCAAGTACAACATTTATACCATCGTAGTTCCTTATGACACATTCCAAAAAGAATTCCGTATGACAATCTTCATTGTATTGTTAAGGGGTTTCAATAACACTTGTCATAATCAATTTTCACGACAAAACTTCATTGTAAGAAATTACAATCGAACATATTCATCGAAACGAAAATGAAATTACTTAAAACATCAATAAGCCAATTAATCAATTGGAAAAAGAAAATTCTTCATCAATTAACTAAAGTCATCAAATGTCAATAATGTTCCGTGTTGAAAAAAAATAAATAAATAATGTTCCACACTCAAAAAAACAAATATTCAATCACCAATGCCAAAATGATAACCAAAACAATGTTCATAAAGTAGTAACACATTTAAAATCATTCTAAAATATAAATGCAGTCCCAAAGCACCATCCATTGCCTCACAGGCATCATCCACCTTGTAGTATTATCCTACATAATACAAAAAATAAGTAATCAATACACAAGAAAAATGTAACAAATAATCTAATTGACATAATAAATGGCACTACTATAATAATATTTTGATGTATTTATAGCAAGAGAAAAGACATAATTGACTTGGCTACTATAATGACTAGTGAATTCTTTACCATTTCCATCTCTGTGAAACTTTCGTACTGTCAAATCCACACGTTAAAAACTAGACGCAAATAGCTCAAAGCAATCAACACCACGAAGATAGCAAGAGAGAGATCAAACTCAAAGAAACGCTTCATACAAAATAACAAAACTGGGTTGAAGTGATAAGATTATTAATCAACTCCCCAAACTCAATATACATACAATTTCAGTATCAGGTTATCCATTGTCCGCCTCATTTCCTAGCAATGTTACAACCAAACTTTAAGATTCAAACGAGATAGAAAAAAAAAAACAAAACAAAACAAAAAAAGTCAATCTAAAATACTAGCCCCACAAGCACAAATCAACATAAAACAAACATATCACCAAAGAAATGATTGATTTCAATCAAATTACATTTTAGCAGTGCCATTCCAACATTAAATTTAAATCTCAACACTTTCCTTCGTATGAATTTCTTCAAACAACATATAGAAACCAAACCCTACATGTGGTACCAAAATCCCTTTTTTCCCACTTCAAACATAAGCCAATAACCCGAATACTATAATTTTCAAGGAATTAAAAACATGAGCAATACCTCAAGACATGATCAAATACCATAACACATCTAAAAATTGTACCTCCTAGTTTCACTCTTAACCATAATGGCTTCCCAATTCAATACTGTAATGTTATTAGATAGATGAAGAAATCAATGAGCCAATCATATAATAAAAACAGGAAGTAATTAGTCAACCTATATTGGTCATCATAAGTTACTAACCTCACATCATTGTCATCATATTGGCCATGTCCATCAGTTGAATGAGATGGAGTTCGGTGGGGCAACATTGCACTCATGAACATATTCACCTGAGCCTTCACTTCTTTCATTTCTTCCTTAAGAGATGATATCTCTCAATCTTTTAAGCGAAGATCTTCTTGTAGTTTGACTTTTGTAGGACAGGGGCCTCACACATCTTTCGGTCTCATTCCACCTCCACATTCAATCACATAATTATGTCTTGGTGGCTTAAAACATTCATCAACGACTTCTATGTAAGAGAGATGAGGCTTCTCTTGTATAATATAATGAATGTGGTCCTAGAGGTGTAAATACATTAGAGAAAAAATATTGAAAAGCATATAAAATGAGAAAAAACTCAAAAGGAGACAATACATATTTTTCAATTGCTTCTTCTGTAGCCAAGGTGGTTCCCTTTTTATGCGTCTCAAAAAATACCATCCCTACATCAGGTTCTTGTCCATCTTTTCCTCCCTATACGAAATATCAACAAAAGTTAAGTAAAAATAACTTAACATTTTAAAATTGTCAATCAAATACAACTTACAAGGTCATTATAAATGATTTGCCCAAATGGTTTACTCTCGATACGATGAAGCATTTCTTTTTTCAATTGAGACCTATTCTCTGAATTTCTTGCACTTTGTTTCTGCAATTGGGTGAGAAAAATCAATTTACTATATTGGGTATTACAAAACACACAAATATGTCACAATTTTGAGTACAGAAAAATTTACTTAAAATTCTTCAGGAAAAAAAAATGTCTTTTCACTATCCATGACCAATCCTTAGGATCCACACCACTAGGGGTCTTTTTCAAAGCTTCTTCCAACGGCTTTAGTTTCACATAATTGGTGTACAGATATGACCTCCAATTTTTCCATAAAGACGCATATGATCTAAAACATCTTGATGATGGCTCTCCATGTCATCATTACTTGAAAATTTTTCCTGCGACGAATTATCGTTTCAAAAATAATCAAAAGACATGACAGTTAAATTACTTTGCAAATAAAATATATTGCATCAAAAAATTACATACTGCAACAACAGCCCACATGTGAGCCTTCTTATCATCACCAATATCCTCCCAGTGACGTACTTGCATAGGGCATATATTGCGGTCACAAACGATTTTTCCTAAATGTCTTGAGAAAACTTCATGATTGTCACCAATAGGACGTCTATGAAAGAATATCAAATGTAATTTTGTGCCAACACTCAGCTTCGCTACCTTATCATTCTTATTTTTACCTCTTCTAACTTTTTTCACATGGTTTGTGCCTATGACATGACATAATTTATTACCACATTCATTATAAAATAAATAGTGAATATACTTAATTCATAAATTGGAAACTATAAAATTATACCTGTATCTCCACTTGAGCACCCAAGAGCAAGTGAACCTTCACTTGTATTATTCATTTCATTCGTCTTATTTGGCACATTTGTCAATACTTCTACACGATTTGGTGGTGTCTCATTCGGAATACTTGGATTGGGATCATCAATACTCATGCTTGTACCACTTGAACGGTTTTTTGATTGACATGTACTTTTAGTAAGGATAGAAGGTCTTAATCCCCTTTCACGTCCCCTACTCAAAGTACCAGGAGCTCGGAATCTCTTCAAAGACTTAGACGTTGTCCTTTCATTATCTGACAAGGTTGGATGTACCCTTTTTTTCCTAAAAACAATCAAACCAACATTTTAGTCAATCTAGTAGACAATAAAATATATTTTATAGAAAAAGTACATAAGAAATTACCAAGTGAAATACACAAAGTACAAACGAATGGTAAGATAGACGACATGTATTTCTTAATTTCGTTTTCCTTTTCTTTTCTTAATTACTAAAGTTGAATCAACAGTGACGGGATCAATATCCGTCCTCCTCCAATTGATCTCAACATCCATGTCTAATAAAGTGGATCCCACCTGCTCTGGATTTGATGATTCATTCAGTTGATATGCTTCATTGAAATGTTCTATATGCTCTTCATCATCAATGCTACCTTGCTTCTGGTATGAATTACGAGGTTGTGTCCGAATAACAAGGTGCCGACCAGCTTTACGTATATTGTCAATGACATAGAACACCTGCGATGCTTTTCTAGCTAGTACAAAGGGTTCATTTGTTTTAAAAAACCTCTTAAAATTTACACTAATGAACCCATATTCATCAACTTTGATGCCCCTTCTCTTATCATATATGTCCCACCAATTGCAGCTAAACAACACAGCACGCCTACCTCCAATGTATTGCAATTCAACAACTTCTGTCAAAACCCCATAATATTCTACTTCTTCGGTCCCATTTCCCATATCACCATCACCATCACCATCACCCCACTATTTTGAGTTCTTAAAGCATTGTCATGATCTACAGTATGAAATCTATATCCATTCACGACATAACTAGTGTAGGCCAACACATATCTTGTTGGGCCACAAGATAGTGAAAGCAAATCTTCATTCGCTTGCTTTGGTCTTCCTTGTACAACTCACTTACCTATTACAGAACAACATGGTTTAATATACACGGATATGTATCTATATAACAGTGAAAGAAACAAAATTTAGCTAATATAGTGGACATACTCTATTTTGAAACCATTGAATAAACTTTCTTGTCCATTCTCCATCTGATGCTTGTGGCATATTCTCAACTTCATAAAACTCTCTAAAAGAGTGCACACAAATATTAAAGTAAAATTATAAGCAAAAAGAAATAAATAAAAGAATATAACATGTCAGAAAATTGAGTATCTTACTCAATAAAAGGTTAAGCTTCAGCTGTGTTTTTCAAAACATAGATATGACATTGTTCTAAGGAACATGCATCAAAATCACGTGCTTTACTGGCGCCCAATGTTCTCCCATGTTGAGTGAAAATAGACAATCCATCATCAGTTTCAGCTGTTCTACTGCCGTTGTTTTGCTCTGTACGACTAAACTTTGTCTTCATTCCATCCAATACCTTGAGCAAAATGTCATACACTCTTCTGCTATATAACCTTTTATGATTGAGCCCTCCGGACGGGCTCTATTGTGATTGTACAACTTTAGAATGTACATCTGTCTTTCCATTGAGAACATCCAACGATATTGGATAGGTCCACCAATCATAGGCTCATACGCCAAATGCATGGGAAAATGTAACATAATGTCAAAATTTGAACGTAATAAAATCTTTTCCAACTAGCAAAAAATTATAGGAATTTGACTTTGAATCTACTTCAGCTCATCTATCTTTAATGTCTTAGCACCTAGTATCTTAAAAAAAACATCGATAACTCTATAAATGGTTCACACACTGATTTAGGTAAGATGCCGCGTATTGCAAGAGATAGTAAATGTTGTAAAAGGACATGACAATCGTGACTCTTCAACCCAGAGATTTTATTCTCTTTAACATTTACACATTGGGAAATGTTTGAAGAAAATCCATGAGGAACTTTTAAGTTCTTTAGAAATTGAAAAAAAAGATCCTTCTACTTCAAAGACAATGTGTAAGGTGCAACACTGTACACAAATTTGTTCCTTGCTGGATAGGATGCAATTCAGGCCTCACTCCCATACCTTGTAAATCGAGACGAGCTCTTATTGTGTCTTTAGTCTTCCCCTTGGTATTCATAATTGTTCCTAAAAGATTGTCACATATATATTCTTCTCAATATGCGTCACATCCAAATTATGTCTTAATAAGAGGGTATTCCAGTAAAAAGCTTAAAAAAGATACTGTTTTTATTCCAATTATCCTCCCTATTTTCATGAGATACTTTTGTCTTTATAATACCCTCAAGGTCCTGGACCTGGTGAAGAATGTCATCACCGGTCAAAAGCCTCAATGGCATACCTTCTTCTCTAGTGCCATCAAAGGAAGCCTTATCATTTCTCCATCTATGATTGCGAGGCAAAAATCGTCTATGCCGCATATAACATTGCTTGCAACAATTAGGCAACCTAAAAGATGCAATCTCTTTATTACAACATGGACACGCCAATTTACCCTTTGTACTCCAACCAGACAAATTCGTATAAGCGGGAAAATCGTAGTCCATAACAAAGTTACATGAAGAGTAAAATTTTGACGTAAAGATGCATCAAATGTTTCAGTCCCCATATTCCATAACATATTGAGTTCTTCAATCAACGGCTGTAAAAAGACATCAATAGTATCTCCCGGTCCTTCAGGTCCAGGAATTAACATTGATAGAATGAAATTAGATTGATGTAAGCACATCCAAGGTGGAAAATTATAGGGAATTAACAACACAGGCCATATACTATAAGTTGTTTTAGAATTAGCAAATGGTTGAAATCCATCACTACCAAGCCCGAGTCTCATGTTACGAGGCTCCACTGCAAATTGCGAATGAAGTTCATCAAAAGATCTCCATGCCATTGAGTCACCAGGATGTCTCATCATACCGTCCCTTGATCTATTATCATGGTGCCATGTCATTAATGGAGCTTTTTTTCGACATAAATAACCTTTGGAGCCTTGGCGTTATTGGGAAATAACGCAATGCTTTACACGATATTTTATTCCCATTCGGCCTATGCTTCTGTTCCCCACTATGTTTGTCATCTTTCTATCTGGAAGCACCACATACCTTACAGAAATCGCAATTTTCTTCCTCCTTCCAATACAGCATGCAATTGTTCTTGCAAACATCAATCTTCTCATACGAAAGGCCTAAGTCCCGAATTATCTTTCTTGCATTATAGTATGAGTCAGGTAAAGTTGAATCAATTGGAAGTAATTCATCTTTCAAAAATTGTAGTAGCGTAGTGAATGATTCATTACTCCACCTACCAAGGCTCTTGATATGAAGTGGTTTCACTAGCGTAGACAATTTTGAAATCTTAGATCCCAAGTACAACGGCTTTTTAGATTCTTCTAATAAGTGATAAAATGTTTTTGCTTTATCATTAGGCTCCCCTTCTTGCACATTAGCACCCGAATGACCACTATCCTCACAACTTCCATCTATGTTACCAAATTCATGATGCAAATCATCCAAAAGATCATCAATTCTATAGTCACTTTCATATCCTTCTGACTCTTGATCACTATTATCAATAGAATCAATTTCACCCTCATTAAGTTTTTCCCCATGATGATACCAAAATGTGTAGTTCTTCAATATTCCATATACCTCTAGATGTATCTTTACTTCATCTCAGTTTTTGGAACAAGTATTTACACAATTCACACAAGGGCATCGAATTTCATTTCTTCCTCCATTCTTTGAGAAAGCATAATCAAGGAACTCTTGAACTCCTACTCTATAAAATTCATTTTCAGTTCGATCATCTACAGATGCCATCCAATCCTTATTAGGTGCCATTTATGTATAAGTAAAGAATAACACAACGATGGAAATACCTAAAAGATTTGAAAAATAAATAGAGTCAATATTATATAAAATCTTAGAATAACAAAACATTGCATTCAATATAAAGGCATGACTTCCAAAGTCCACAACAAACAATAAGTAAACAAAATGAAACCAATTACAAGATGCACTCTATAACGAAATTCATTGAGGCAAATCAACAAACACCCTGTATGCACTATCTAGAAGTCATGAATTTGTGATAAACGTCAAGATATGCCAATTAGTCCATAAAAGCGTCACGATCATATTAAATAACCAATTAGAATGTGTCACAACAACAACATTAACCAAGCCTCTCGTATATTCTCGTGCGTCTACAAACAACAAGTAAACCAAATAGAACCAAATACAAGATATAGTCTATAACAAAATTCATTGAGGCAAAATCAACAAATACCTTATATGCACTATATAGAAGTCATGAATTTTTGATAATCATCAAGATATTCCAATTAATCCATAAAAACAACACAATCATATAAAATAACCAATTAGAATATGTCACAACGACAACATTAACCAAGCCTCTCATATATTGTTGTGCCTCTACGAACAACAAGTATACCAAATGGAACCAAATACAAGATATACTCTATAACAAAATTCATTAAGGCAAATCAACACACACCTTATATGCACTATCTAGAAGTCATGAATTTTTTACAATCATCAAGATATTCCAATTAATCTATAAAAAAACACAATTTATAATCATCAAGATATTCCAATTAATCTATAAAAAAACACAATCATATAAAATAACCATTTAGAATATGTCACAATGACAACATTAACCATGCCCCTCACATATTCTCGAGCCTCTACTGCCCTCCACAATTCCATAGGCACTTGGTGGCCAAGAACCCTAAATTTAAACTTAAATAAGACAATATTTAGGGCTCTAAATCACTAAAAAACAGTATAAATGTACAAAATTAAAGAAAAATTAAACAATAATTGACAAAGTAAGAGAGAGAGATGACCGCAAGAGACAACATAAAGTCACAGCAGAGGAAGCAACTCCTATCACAAAACTACTCAATAACTAGCAACAACCAACATAACTTTCAGCAAAATTTACATCTCATAGAACAGATTCACACATTTTAAACAAAATAAACTGTAAAACACATACAAAACATTCATGTTTAATACCAGAAATTTAGGGTGTTGAGCCTAGCGTGAGCACGGATGAATGGACAGCAGACTGACTACGGTGGCTGGCGCGGTGGCCGACATGCGGCAAGCTGGGGTTTGGGAGAGAAAATGGGGAAATTTTTGAGTGAATGCAGGGTGGGTTTACTTTACTTTTTAATATTTAATATTAAATTAATTTTAGGTTAAAATTGTAAGTAATGATGGGAAAAATTAGGAGGAAAATTAAAAATTAGGGGGGAAATGAAAAATGAGTTAAAAATTAAGTAATACTAAATTTTTTTAATTTAAAAATAATGATTGTCTCTGTTGGTAATGATTCATTTAATATTGTAAAAATGCAATTAGCAATAAATTTGTCAGTTGGTAAATATTGGTGATAGCTATTATACAAAGTGAAGAAAACGAAAAGATGAAACTACAAGAAATAATATGATGAGAATTGGATACTTTTCTCATTAACAAGATCTCCAATTTATACAAATCCTATGGGAAAGGGAAAAGACTAACCTAACACTTGCAAAGGAATCCTAGGCTAGTTAATTACATGAGTAAAAGTAAATAATAAAAGAAATAAACACAAAGAACAAAAAAACTCTCCCTCTCCCTCTCTTAGAGCTGGCCGGTTACCCAAGCCCAATAAATGGGAAAATTAAATAAATACCTACCCTAGTAAATGTGTAGAATACAAGTAAATACATAAATACAAGTATAATAAAAGCAAAAATTATACTATTTTCAACACAAAGCTACATGATTATTTGTTGGTAGTGACTCTGTCAGTAATCCAAAAATAATATTACCAACAAATTTGTTTATTAGTAAATAACTTTGTTGGCATAGAAGTTAGGTATTAAAAATAATTTTTTAATTAATTATTTTATTACATACAAATTTTAGCAAAAAATTTGTAAACTTTTGTAAATTTTTCATTTTTCCTCTCTTTTGGAATTTTACAACGCCATTTGCGACGGGCAGAAATTCATAATCTACGACAGGTAATAATTGTTGTCATAAATTTACATATGGTTTTATAGTTTCATGACAACTAATATTTCCCGTCATAATTTGCCTACTATTTACGACAGTTTTTGTTGTCTGTCAGGAAGGGTCGTCGCAAAAGAGCAAATTTCTAGTAGTGTGAGGACTCATTATAAAGCTCAAAAACCTCAGCTTGTTTTGAGCTATAGCCAAGACAAGCAGCTCTAACTTATCGAGCCAAGCCTGATTGAAAGCTCAAACTTATAGGCTCGCGAGCGTAAACGAGTCTCATTTTAATATATCAAATCACACCAAGTTTAAGCTTAAATGAGCCAAGCCCCAGCAGAAACAAGCTAAGAATAAGTGTTAGAATATATTTTATGGGATCATTAACATTGTATATGGGCCCAATGGGCCAAACCTTGTAACCCATTATTGTAATGTATTCTCATCTATAAATACAAGAGAGAGCAACCTCATGAGGTGTGTTCCCAATCATTCTTTTATGGTATCAAAGCCATCTAAACCCTAAAATTAAAATTTTCCTCTCCCTCGGCTAACCCTAGCCGTGTCCTCCTCTCCTCCAACCAAACCCTAGCCGCACCACCCTCTCCCTACACTAACATCATGCCATGTCTTTCCCATGGTTGACACTGGGTCATCTACTAACAACACGTCTTCTCCAATTAATGTCGACTAATACCACTGGTGGGTCTCTGATTTTACCCACCCCGTTTAACATCTACAACATTCACAATCAGATCTTTCCAACCCTAAATCGCAATGATCCATCTTCATATCTTGTATGGCACTTATCTTTTCTCTCTACTTGTTGAGGATACACTGTTAATGACCATCTTGGTGGTGCCTCCACCATGCCTACACGAACCGATCCTCACTATGGCTATTGGTGATAAGTTGATAATCTCCTTGTTTCTTGGATACTTAGTACTATATCTTCCGATCTCGCTGGTGCTGAGTGTGGTAATGATGATGATTTATCTGCCGCCTCTCTTTAGAATGCTATTTGTCGCCTTTTTATTGATTTTGTGCAGTCTCGGCAATTACAATTTAAAAGAGAACTCGCCAATATAAAGAAAGGGAATTTGACAATGATGGCTTATCTAACTAAAATAAAGTCCCTTGCTGATAGTCTTCAATCTATTAATGCATCTGTCTCTGATGTTGATATGGTCTTTGCTGCTGCGGATGATCTCTGTGAGCATAAGGAATTCACTGTTGTTTGTACATCTATTAGGGCTCGCGTTCCTTTTCCTTCAGTCATTAACGCCCGATCTCTTTTTTTAAATGAAGAATCTCGTCTTAACAATGATAATGCCAATGCTTCCATTGTGTTAATCACTACATGTCTTCAATTGAAAATCGAGGTGTTGCTCCGGACTCCAACGTGTCTAGTGCACCAAACCTGCAGGCGGTTTAGTAGGGCTCGGCCGACCAGCAGGTCACTCTCCTGTCCAATAGGACTTGCATCATGGTAATGGTCGTGGCTGTGGTGGTTGTGGCAATGGTTGTGAACATGGCCGTAATGTTCGTGGTTATGGCAACTAGTGGAACCAAAACAATGGGGTTCAAACTACAAAGGGGGACCGTGGCCGATGCCTCCTTTTTATCCAACATATCCTCCACCTCAGTTTAGCATGCCTCCTCAAGGCGGTAATGTATCATTTCATCCACAGTTTCAACTTACTAATAATGTTTCTACCACTGGTTATGGCTTTTGTCAAGGGTTTGATGCATGCGGCACAGTTTCCACCTTAGTCCTACTCTACTCTACTCTCACAGTTTCACACATGACCAATAATCCAGTTATCCTTATGTCTTTATCCCCTTATCATGGTCTTAATAAAATTCTTGTGGGGAATGGTGCATCTTTATCGATTTCAGGGATTGGATTGTGTTCTATTTTAACACCCGTGGGTCATTTTTTATCATGCAATGTCTTATTTATCCCTGGTCTTTCCAAAAATTTATTATATGTTCGTCAGTTTTGTCTAGATAATAATTGTCTTCTAGAATTTGACTCATATAGTTATTCTATCAAAGATCCTAAATCAAAGTCAATAGTCATTAGATGTGTCGGCCTGGAGCCTCTCTTCAAAGCCTTTCCAGTCCAGTCTTGCTCGTTGCGTCACATGTCACCTCCTCGCTGTGGCATCACCGTCTAGGTCATCCAAAAGATCTAGTTTTGTCTGCATTAGTCAAACAAAAGTTTATTTCTAGTCTTACTAGTTCATCTAAGTTAGGTCTGTGTCATGCTTGTCAGTTAGGAAAGCACAATCATTTACCTTTTCAAAAGTTTGTTACTCACACAACTCGTCCTTTTGACATAGTTCGTTCTGATGTATGGACATCCCTTGTTTTAGGTTTCAGTGGTTTAAGTATTATTTGCTCTATTTTGATGATTACTCTCATTTTTTGTGGATTTATCCTATGCATCTCAAATCTGAGGTGTTCGATTTGTCTGTTCAACTTCATAATATCATACTAAATCAGTTTGAAGTTGAGATTAATCAGTATCAGTGTGATAATGGGACCAAATATTTTAATCGAGATTTTAATAGTTTATTTGCGGCAAGGGGCATACTTCATAGAGTTTCATGCCCTCATACATCTCAACAAAATGGAAAAGCCGAATGAATGCATAAGGCGATTGGTAATATGATGCGTGCTTTGTTGATGTATTTTTAAAATGTGTGTTGAATAACATGGAAATATATTAAATATTGTTTATGTATGTATAAGATGTATTTGAGATTGTCTCAATACTTGTTTTGAATGTTTAGAGCTTGTTAGGGGTGTGTGTAGACACATAGGCCATGTGTGTCCACACACAATCCAACAGAACGATAGGAAAACAGCTGTGTGTTGACACACAGCCCTTTATAGAAGCACGCGGAGGCACTCTATGTGTCGACACATAGGAAGTGTGCATCATCACATAGATTTACAGTAAGTCCATGTGTCGATCTGTGTGCCGACACACACCTTCGACACACAGGTCTGTTTTGACAGTTTGTTTGCGCGGTTTTTTTCCTGGTTCGTTGTGTCTGTTTTGGCTCTTGATTTTGGGATGCCTCTTTTCATGAATACATATATATACTGCACACTTTTATGTACAAGAAGATGAATGAAATTGGATGTAAAAACACAAGACAAAAGTAAGATTAAAAGGATCTTTATATTCAAGAGTTCTTGGGTGTTCTTGTGTTGTGTTCTTGAGTTACAAACATCAATCTCTTCACATCTCGATCAATCTCTCCCTTTACACATCCTCGCTTCATTTTTGGTTGTTGTTGTATCCCCAAGGATATTTCGTATACCGAAATAAACCTTAAGGAAAGTGATTACATAGGCTCAACACCTGAGATCTCGCGGTTACCGGGTTGCAAGTATTTTGCAAGTATTTCGCAAATTTGTTCTAACATGCTTTGTTATTTCAGGTTTTTATGCCACTGGAATATTGGGTAGAGGATGTTTTTATAGCCATTCACATCATTAACCTGTTACCTTCCACTTCCATAAAGAAGAAAATACCCTTTCAACGCCTTTACAAAAAGAAGGCAACTTACGATCATCTTCAAGTTTTTGGGAGTACTTGATATCCAAACTTGATTGCTACTACGCCACGTAAACTTGGCCCTCAGTCTTTACTATGTGTGTTCTTGGGATATTCATTTTATCATAAGGGCTATAAGTGCCAAGATCTCCCCATTAAAAATGTTATTATCTCGAGAAATGTTATGTTTGATGAAATAGATTTTCCCTTTGGTCAAATGGATGATTTCTCACATCATACTATTCACCGGTTTCATCTCCATTTTTTGGGTTATTACCCAACCTGATACCTACCATATTTGTTGGTAGTCCTACTATGCTACCGCCACCACACCCGGCCTCCCCACCAATACTGCCACCCACCGACATCTGCACATACTCGACATCGCCTCCAGTGGTGCCTCTAGCACCAACCACGGTTGTGGCTCCCCCTCCGGCTCCATCTTCCTTGGTTCATCCCTTAGTCACATGTTCGAAAGTGGGTATTGTTAAACCCTTGTTTAAGTCTTCTTTGGTTGCATTTTCTGCATTGCCAAACACTCCCTACTCTTATAAATAGGCTCTTGCAGATGATAACTAGAAAAGTGCCATGCTAGATGAATATAATGCCCTGTTACGCAATAACACTTGGACTCTTGTTCCAAAACCACATGATGCTAATGTTGTTGGCTCTAAGTGGGTTTTTCGGGTAAAACAGACTTCCACTGGACAAATTGAACGCTATAAAGCTCGTTTAGTTTCTCAAGGCTACACACAAAGATATGGCATTGATTATGATGACACATTCAGTCCCGTTGTTAAACCTTCACAAAAGTAGCCATTAATCAGCTTGTTGTTAAAAATGCATTTCTCAATGGCACTTTAAATGAGAAGGCCTATATGAAGCAACCACCAAAGTTTGGGAGTTCTGAATTCCTAGATTATGTGTGCAAGTTAATTAAATCTCTAAATGAGCTCAAACAGGCTCCAAGAGCATGGTATAATCGGTTTGCTTCCTTTCTTCATCATCTTGGTTTTCTCAGTTGCAAGTCTGATTTTTCGGTGTTTATACTTCGACGTGGGGCTAATATGGCTATTTTACTGGTATATGTGGATGACATCGTTCTTACCGTATCTTCCACTACCTTCATTCATGTCTTGTTACATTCTTTACGAAGTAGTTTGATATGACATATTTGGGCCTTCTTAATTGCTTTCTCGAGATGTCTATGACTTATATGCCAGATGGTATGTTTTTATCTCAGTCTAAATACGCTCATGACCTGCTTGATAAAACTGACATGCTTTCTTGTAAGCTTGTTGCTATGCCTACAAATTCTAGATCCAAGCTTTCCTTAACCGAAGGGGAGCTAATGCCTGATCCTTCCATGTCTCAGTCAATTGTTGGTGCTTTGCAACATCTTACTTTCACGCATCCTGACATCTCTTATGCAGTGCAGCATGTTTGTCTTTTATGCATGCCCCTTGTTCCTCTCACTAGGTTGTAGTAAAATGTATTCTTTGCTAACTTAAGGGCACCATCAACCATGGTTTAACTATCTTCCCCAGTACAATGGATCAACTTGTGGCATATTCGGCTGTTGATTGGGCTCGATGTCTCGATACTCGTTGGTCCACGTCAGGTTTCTGTGTCTTCTTAAGCGGTAACATTTTTTCTTTGTCTTCCAAATAGCAGCCTACCATGTCGCATTCTAGTGCTGAAGCTCAATATCATGTAGTCTCAAATGCTATTTCAGAGAGTTGCTGGATACGCCCCTTACTTGGTGAACTTGGCGTTCCTATTCACAAGGCTACCCTGGTATATTGTGATAATATTTCTTCCACTTATCTTTCCACGAATCTTTTCTAGCATGTTCGTACCAAGCATGTCAAAATTGATATTTATTTTGTTCGTGAACGTGTTCAGATGGTTCTTATTCGTGTTCTTCAAGTTCCTTCCTCCCAACAACTTGCGGATGTCTTCACCAAGAATCTTCCTCGGCACTTGTTTCTATTTTTCAAGCACAATCTTGGCATTCGCGTACCTCCCGCTTTGATTGCAGAGGATAAACAACAACAACAACAACAACAACAAAAAACCCAGTGCCTCCAAGGGCTCCCACAAAAGCAGGGTCCGGGGGGGGGGGGGGGGTGGTAGATATACGCACCCCTAAAGAGAGGCTATTTCTGAGGACCCCCAACCTCAGAAGCTGGTCCACAGCATAGAGCATGTGACCTGGCAGTAGGAGCGCATCAAAGCACGAGTAGGGAAAAACACAAAGCGAGCAAAACAACAAACTCAAAGCAAGCCACATCAAAATTGGGGAGGATGTTAAAATATATTGTATAGGATCATTAACATTGTATATGGGCCCAATCGGACAACCCTTGCAACCCATTATTGTAATATATTCTCATCTATAAATACAAGAGAGGGAAACCTTATAAGATGTGTTCCCAATCATTCTTTCAATAAGCTTGAATGTGCCTAAGAATTGAATGTTTAGTCCAGATTTCACCAAGCTGCCTTGGAGATCAACCTAGCCGAGCCAGAACTTGAAGTTTCCAAGCTCGGTGGGTTTCATTTTAATTAACCTTCAATATGTATGAAATTCTCAAATTGAGCTATGGTTCAACATCTTTTTGATGGAAGATTTAAGAGACCATTCGGTCAAGTTATAAAAATTATTTTTACAAGCATTTGTCACATAAATACTTTTGTAAGAGATGCTTTCAATATGAGTGTTTTTGTTTGAAAAACATTAGTTTTTTCCTTCTATTTCTGTACTAGAAGAGAAGCATTACTTTTCTACGAAAAAAATATTTTTTTCCGAAAACAAGCTTGGATGAAGAGGCCCTTAGACCGAGTTAGGTTTTTTGTTCTATTATTCAAGTAGACTCGATTGCAATACAATTCACTCTTTGATTAGTTTTAAACATTTACCTTCTATGATTCGATTCAATCCAAGTTTAGAATAACATATTAAAATACCTGTTTGGATTGAGACTTAGACTATAGTAAGTAATTTAACCACTGAGTAACATAGGAATTTAATCCGGACAAGTTTGAATGAATCAACACATGGAGATATGTTATTCGGAGGATTTAACAAAGTTTGGTTTATTGTTATTGGATGTGCCTCAATTTAGTATGCCATGGCTTGTCCCACGTAGGAAATTTATGATCGGTATATTTATTTTATGATAGTTACTATTTTTTGTAACATTCTATAGAAATGAGAGCTCAAGAGATATACAAAAAGTGAACTTAGAAAATTTATATATAATGAGACAATATTTTACACCACAACAACTATTTCGGTCTTTTAAGGGTTTTTTTTTTTTTTTTTTTTTTTTTTTTTTTTGGAAACTATACCAAGTTGCCCTCAACAATCTCTAAATTTGTCTTTTTTTTTTTTTTTTTGTCCTTCAGTAAATGTTTTGGCGACTTGATCCTCCAATTGAACATACTTTATCTCGATATCTTCTTGCAATACTTTTTGGGTGATTTTCCAAAATAACACGTTTGGTAATTTTTATTCCCAAAATAGTACACGAAAATTGGAAATTACTAAAATAGCATACGAAAATTTGAAATCACCATACAGGCTGTCCAAACTTATCACCAACTACTTACATATACTTTGATAATATATAACTTATTTAATTTAAGTCTATCTGTGGCTCAATCTCATTGACCACTTAAACCAAACCCGACATTTCATCTTGAATTATATCCATCTCATAGAACGTTTTAGAAAACGATCAAATGCTTGTTTGACTCGTAAAACATAATCAAACAATAAATAAATAAAATAACTTTATTTATTTAATATTTAACATGCCCAGTCAGCATGGCACTGCTACATCAACAGGGGCATTTTGGTCATTTTATATTTCTAAATTAACAAAAGGAAATTTTTTTTTTTTACGCCTGCGGCAATTTTTCACAAAATATAAAAAAAGGAATTGCCTAAATTTTTTGAATCGTATTATACAGATATTATTATTTAATATACATAAATTTATCCAATTTTTAAAAAGTATTCTCCAAAAAAATATATTTACAATTATTATTATTATATATCGAAGTCTATGTGTCATTTAAAATAAAATATTTTTTTGAATACCATAAAAATAATAATAAAATATTTAGAATATTAAAAATACAATTACTTTTAGTAAAAAACTATTATAGACGCATAATAAAGTTATTAGTGCAACATGATCCCATAATAATTGGAAAAATGATGTAAAAATTAAAGATTTCTTCATGTATAACTATGTGGTATAAGCTAGTAGAACCTTGTGGTATATTTAGTTAAAAGTTGTAGTACATTTACTTAAAACTTGTGGTACATTTCTAAAACTAATTCTAAATGGGTTCAAACTAGGTTGGGGTGCCTTGAAGACCATTAGAGATCCTTAATGAATTCATTAGTATAGCATAATCTCATAATTAGTGCAAAAACGACATCAAAATTAAAGTTTTCTTCATTTATAATTATATGGTACAAGCCTTTTTTTTGATAATTAGCGACAACGCCGCGAAACAAACAGACTACCAGCCAATCGAGGCCTGAGTCCAACCGTAAAAACACGGGGACCAAAACATCCAGCACAAAAGACAAAGAAATATGACAATACAACAACAAGCCCAGACCAATAGGCATTACACAAGACTCAACACACAACAAAACCAGACAATGAAAATGAGCCCAACCAAAAACAAAAAAACATGCTAAGCAACTCGCAAAAACAAAAGGAACAGAAATACGGAAAAAGAACAAACTCATCCCATCTTCATCTTCTATCGAGCATGGTTTTCACCATAGGTGGATCGAATCCTTCAAAATCAAGGCCCAGCCTTTCACCATAGGTGGTACAAGCTAGTAGAATATTGTGGTACATTTAGTTTAAACTAAAGGCACATTTATTTAAAACTCGTGGTACATTTATAAAACTAACTCCAAATGGGTCCAAAATAAGTTGGTTACATTTAGAATCATTAGTGACGCTTAATGAAATCATTAGTGTAACATCATCCAATAATTAGTGAAAAAATGGCTTAAGAATTAGAGATTCTTTTAAGTATAACTATGTGGTACAAGCTAATAGGATCTTGTGGTACATTTACCTAAAACTCATTGTATATTTCTAAAACTAAGTTGGGGTACCTTTAGAACCACAAGAGAGTCTTAATGATGTTCTTAGTGTAACATAATACTTTAATTAGTGGAAAGATGGCTTCAAAATTAGAGATTATTTCATGTATAACTATATGATACAATCTAGTTCAATCTTGTGGTACATTTAGTTAAAAGTCATGATATGATGTGTCTTTCTACGTCCATCAAAATTTAATATAAAACCTTATCTATTAAACACACCTAAATTGAAGTGTAGGGCGAGAGGGTATCGAACCACGGGGACTAAGAGTGCGTGAATTTAATCTATAACCTAAATTGATTAAAGGAAAAGTGATTCTTTGTGTTAATTAATCTAGAAAACAACAATTAAACTAAAGTAATCTACTTCTAATCGGAAAAATGTATTAAATTGGAACCTAGGGTTTCGAATCCATCATTAGCCAATTATTTATGCATCAACTCCTGAATTGGGATTATTGATTGTCACACAGATAGAGGTGTAGGCTACAAGCTTCAACCTACTAAGATAATATGTTAGTATTTTGTATTGACCCTATCTAACTAAAGCATAAGGAAAATAGGCTCTACCTAACGTACGCATTGACCCTATCTAACTAAAGCATAGGGAAGACAGGCTTTAATTAACAGCTTGGTTAATACTATTGCTTGATTAATTAATCATAAGGCTATAAGCACAAAGAATTAATTTATAAATATCAATATCAACAATTAAAGGTTACAAACTCAATAATCATATTAATTGAATAAATACTAAAACTATAATACTTCAAAGTATTTATCTCAACCAAGCAATTCATGTAAACAATCAAATTAACCCGAATTAAAAGTAAACAAAAGTAAATCCTAAGATTTCATCTAACCTCAGAGAGCAAGTTAGCTCTCCATCATGGATGATCCGGTGAAGGAGGAGATGAACGAACTCATGTCGGTCTTCATGCTAATTTCGCTCTCATTCCAATTTAACGAAAAAGAAAGAAAAATAAAATAATCTGAGAGAGACAGAGAGAGAGAAAGCTGAGAGAAGAGAGAGAAAAACAGGGGCCGTTGAATCAGAACTCTCAAACCAGAGACCCCCCAAAACCCCAAAATCGAACGGCAATTTATAGTGATGCCTCGCAATCCCTAACGAGCTGGGCTTGGTGATGATGGGCCTGCAGTCGGTTGGGCTGGAGGATGACAGTGAGGTTAGGCTGGGCCAAAACCCAGAGCTGGGCTACTGGTGTTGGTGGGCTTGAGGGTGATGAACAGGGCTAGACCGAAGCTGGTTGGGCTGGAGATGATGGGCCTGCTTGATGGGCCCGGTACAGGTTTGGGCTTATATGTTCTTGTCCCGAATCTCGATTGACTTGATTTAATTATATACGCATCGAATTTATCTTATGTGCACCAAATTTGATAATTCGCGGAACTTTAATCTTCGAACCTATAAAACATAAAAATTGCCAAAATGAATATATAACTATAATTAAACTGGTGCAAAATAATTTATATAGCAATTTATAGATGCGTAAATATACGACGCATCAACACCCCCACACCTAACATTTGCTAGTCCTCGAAAAAAACATAGAATAGACATAACGACTCAAGCGACCAACAACTCCAACTATCCCAACATTTACCAAGTTTTCCGAGATTAGCACCTATATTACAATTCAAAACAAGATTAAATCACCTAGAGCATTCTCCAATTTCATGAATTCAGATGATTAAACTTCAGAACTCATCATAGAATTTTATTAGCCCTGTATCAATTAATAGGAACTCCTCAAGCAATTTAAGCACACAAGTGAAAGTGAATAAGATTTCATGTCACAGAATTTCCTCGAATTCTCCCTTCCAACCAAATATATAAAGGTTTTATACACCCACACCATTGAATCACCTAAACACATGCCTATACATCGAGATATTCTAAGTGGCGTATGAGTGACCACTTTACAGCATTTTGACCTCGATATAGCACCAGAGAAGTATAACTTTATTATGAATGTACATCAATTTTCACTTTATTCTTTTTCTTTTGCTTTCTTTTTTTCTTTCATTTTTTTTCTTCTTTTTTTGGAGGAAACTTTTTTTCTTTCTTACTTTTCATTTTTTTTCCGTCTTTTTTTTTTTTCATTTCCTCTTCTTTTTCTATCCAATTTGTGGACTTTCGCATAACCAGTACCACAACTTTACAATTGACATTGATCAACAAGTACTTTACATTGTATCAAGAGGTGAGGATTAGGATAATCCAATAGGGTAAGCTTGCAAAACTCAAGATATATAGGGTTGTTTACTAAAATTCTTCAGATTTTTCAAAACATGAAAGTCTTGTGCTTAGTGAATATGTGAGCGGCATGAGTAGAACCCATTTATATCAACAATAATCAATAATACTCATTAACAAGTATGAAGTAGAATCATTTAACTTCATGGAATTAAGAGAACGAAAAAAACAACTAATCCCACTGTCATCATAACATACGCGTCGATCAGGGAAAACTTGGTTAAACGGTTATAACGCACACTCAAAATGCACAAAAGATGGCAAAATTTTAAAATTTTGACCAAAAAAATGAGCACATGCAAACGAGCCTCACCCCCATGCCTAATTCATGCATTGTTCTCAATGCGACAACATAAAGCATTAAAGCACAAGAGAAAGGTCAGATGGAGCGATACAACCTGACAAGGCGGCGCAAACATGTATATATGACTCCTTCAACATGGGACAAGAACCTGAAAAGAGATAAAATAAGTCTCCAAGAAACTAATTAGTTCAAGAACTAAACTAAAAAAAGAATTAACAAAACCTAGGCTGCCTCCTTGGAGCGCTAAGTTTTATGCCTTCAGCCGGGCGCAATGGGTCCAGCGAAGATCAAGTAATGGAATCAACCAAAGAAGCAACTTCACTGAGCTCACCTAAAACAAGATCTATAGCACAATCAGAAGTGTCACACATGATTTCAGAAGGAAGAGAGCAGTTGGATGGATGCCTAATGGGAGCAGTAAAAAGTGTAGATCAAAGCTTATGAATAGCTTCCAACCAAGACTCATCGAGCTCAACTAGTATGTCCTAAGATAGCACACTAGTAAATGGTCTAGTCAACTTCCCACAGTCCTTAAGGAATCTGTTATAGAAACTCGCCTGACCTAGAGAGGCTCTAATTTGCTTCACATTTAAGGGTGGGGCCGAGTTCACATGCAAATCTATCGTAGCTCTATCAACCTCAATACCTTCCTTAGACAACCTATGGCCTAGTATAATTTCCTCCTAAACCATAGCATCGTGATTCTTCTCCCAACCTAAGACTTCTTTCATGTCTGGGTTCAACCTTCGTTGCATTTCTCCAAGGGGTTTTGCAATTTCATTCAAAGAATCACTAACTAGGGTAGAGGAGAGTGTTTTGTCCACCAAATCTTCAGCAATATCCACACAAAAATACTTTAACTCATCCTCACTAGTGAGTGACAAAGAAGCCTTAAAAATGTTTAATATAATAGTGATATTTGCAAAACTAACATCCATTACCCCAAATCTACAATTAATTGAGGCATTGGCCATCGCTAAGAAAGGCTGACCTAGAATGACAGGGATATGGTTTTTTAGATGACTAGAAGTTTCCATATCAAGCACAAAAAAATCAGCGGGAAACATGGTTTTGTCTACTCTCACTAGCACGTTAATTAGCTCACCACGGGGGATCCTATTTGATCTATCCGCTAACTGCAAGGTTACCGTGATGGGTTGCAACTCTCCTAGGCCTAACTTCTCATAAACCAAGTAAGGAATAATGTTGACACTCGCTCCTAAGTCCAGTACAGCTTTATCGATCCGGTAGTCTCCAAGTGAACAAGAGATAGTGGGGACACCAGGGTCTTTGTACTTAATTGGAGTGTCACACTTCATAATAGAGCTCACTTGCTCAGCTAAAAACACTTTTTCAGGCAGATGTGCTCTAGATCGCCTCTTTTGATTCAGTAGATCCTTAATGAACTTTGCATAGGCCGGGATCTGTTTAATTGCATCAAGAAGGGGAATGTTAATCTTTACTTGCCTAAATGTCTCCAAAATGTCTCCCCACTTCTTGTCCTTCCCATTTGGATGTGGTGCAACTAAAACCTGGGGGAAGGGTACTCTAGATACATATGAGGAAGGAAGATCAAAAGTCTTAGGAGTGGGAGAAAGGTGCATGACCTCATCGGTTGCCTTCTCTCTTTCCTTGCTCTTCTCTTCTCTCTCACCACTTATGGGTACTTCACTCTCAACACTCACCCCATTGTCAACCTCCATCCCACTTCTTAACACTGTAATGGACTTTGCTTGTTCTTGATGGGGAGGATAGTTGTCTTGGCTCACACAGTTCCTAGGGTTTTCTATGGTTTGGCTGGGGAGTCTTCCCTCAACTCTCTTACTCAAAGTGTTAGCTAGTTGACCTATTTGGGTTTCTACCTTTGAGATTGATTGTGTATGGGAGTGGAGGAGTTGGAAATTAGCTTTCAAACCTTTCGGCACACTCAAAACCTTCTCTTCAAAATTCGAATTAGAGCTCAAATTAGAAGGTTGAGAGTAGTTGGAAGCATACCCTTAAGGGTTGAAAACCGAGAGGTCGGGGCATACCACATTGTTGAGGTCGTGGGTTCAGTTGTTGTGGCATAAACTGTCTTTCTCCTCCTTGCCTCTAGGAGAAGTTTGGATGGTTTCTCCAGCCCGGATTATACGTGTTTGAGTATGGGTCGTTCCTTGAGAATCCTTAGGCTGCATTAACCTGTTCCTTCGACCACTCAATAATAGATGAAGCTGATGGGCAATCAAGCGTAGAATGAGACACTAGAACATGAAGAACAAGCACTATGCACGTTTTGAACATTAGACATATTAGGCATAGTAGAGCGGGTCAAGGTCATCTCAAGTAAGGAAGTAAGCTGCTCCACATAAGAGGCAAGAGAGTCTACTTTCTTATCTAAGATGGAAGTGTGAGCAATTTCATGCACTTCTCCACTATTTAACCTAGCAGTATTTAAATGTGCATGTGCAGCATTCTATTGTGAGTTCTCATTCAAATGTTCAAACAATTCCCACGCCTCATCCTCATTCTTCGTAAGCAACTGACTACCGCATGACGCATCAACAGTTTGTTGACCCTTTTCATTTAACCCATAATATAAATTTTGGACTAGCTGCCATTTAGGAATAGCATGATGTGGACAAGCTCGTAAGAGTTCCGTAAACCTATCCCAACTCTCGTGAAACTCCTCAGTAGGGAGTTGGGCGAAGGTGTTAAAGGCTACCTAACAGTGTTAGTCTTACTAATGGGATAGAATTTCTTAAAAAATTCTTGTTGCATCTGAGTCCAAGTACTGATCGTCCCACTAGGTAAGGTGCGTAACCAATACTTAGCCTTGTCCTTTAGAGAGAAAGGAAAAAGACGAAGTAAGATGGCATCATCACTAATGTTAGGAATCCTGAAGATTGAACAAACCTCCATGAAACTGTCCAAGTGTGTTTACGAGTTCTTATTACCTGAGCCGTGGAATGAAGGAAGCATTTATATGGTATGTGGCTTAAGCTCGAACTGATGAGCTACAGGTGGCAACCTAATGCATGAGGGTGAAGCATATGTGGTGGAAGCAAAGTAGTCCATAAGTGTACGTGGTTGTTATTCGTCAGCCATTACGGTTTGTGCTCGGTGTTGGGCTCTAAAGTCTCTTAAAGTTCTTTTAATTTCAGGGTCGAATATGGTAAGGTCCAGAGACAAAGAGCAATGACCGTGCGTGAACAATTAACCACACAAAGCAAGTAAATCAAAAATTAAATGAGCAAAACAAATAAAACAGACAAAACAAATACTAAAAAAGAGACAAATAACAAGATACCCTAAAATCTACTTATGCATGAAAATCACAAGAAAAATAATTATAATAAAAAAATAATTTTTTTTAAGAAAAAAGACAATAACAATTAAAGAGAATTAAAAATTAAAAACCTTAAATTAAGAATCAAAATAAGATTTCAAATCATGTGTTAAAAAATAAAATAAATTAATTTAAAATTAAAGAAGAAATACAAAGATAAAAATCAAAGAAAATCGCAAAAATAAAATCACGAACGTTGCCTAGTCCCTGGCAACGGCTCCAAAATCTTGATGTGTCTTTCTACATCTATCAAAATTTAATATAAAATCATGTACATTAAACACATCTAAATTGAAGTGTAGGGCGAGAGGGTGTCGAACCACAAGGACTAAGAGTACATGAATTTAATCTATGGCCTAAATTGATTAAAGGAAAAGTAATATCCTTGTGTTAATTAATCTAGAAAACAACAATTAAACTAAAGTAATCTACTTCTAATTGGAAAAATGTATTAAATTGGAACCTAGGGTTTTGAATCCATCATTAGCCAATTATTTTTGCGTCAACTCTTGAATTGGGATTATTGATTGTTTAGGCTACAAGCTTCAATCTACTAAGATAATGTGTTAGTATTGCGTATTGACCCTATCTAACTAAAGCATAAAGAAAATAGGCTCTACCTAACGTATTGTTAATTATTACTCAATGACCCTATCTAACTAAAGCATAGGGAAGATAGGCTTTAATTAACAATTCGGTCAATACTATTGCTTGATTAATTAATCCTAAGGCTACAAGCATAAAGAATTAATTTATAAATATCAATATCAACAATTAAAGGTTACAAACTCAATAATCATATCAATTGAATAAATAATAAAAACATAATACTTCAAAGTATTTATCTCAACCAAGCAATTCATGTAAACAATCAAATTAACCCGAATTAAAAGTAAACAAAAGTAAACCCTAAGATTTCATCTAACCCCAGAGAGCAAGTTAGCTCTCCATCATGGATGATCCGGTGAAGGAGGAGATGAACGAACTCATGTCAGTCTTCACGCTAATTTCTCTCTCGTTCCAATTTAACGAAAAAGAAAGAAAAATAAAATAATCTGAGAGAGAGAGAGAGAGAGCTGAGAGAAGAGAGAAAAACAGGGGCCGTTGAATCAGAACTCTCAAACTAGAGACCCCCCAAAACCCCAAAATCAAACGGCAATTTATAGTGATGCCTCGCAATCCCTAACGAGCTGGGCTTGGTGATGATGGGCCTACAGTCGGTTGGGCTGGAGGATGACAGTGAGATTAGGCTGGGCCAAAACGCAGAGCTGGGCTGCTGGTGTCGGTGAGCTTGAGGGTGATGAACAGGGCTGGACCGAAGCTGGTTGGGCTGGAGATGATGGGCCTGCTTGATGGGTCCGGTACAAGTTTGGGCTTATATGTTCTCATCCCAAATCTCGATTGACTTGATTTGATTGTTTACGCATCGAATTTATCTTATTTGTACCAAATTTGATAATTCGTGGAACTTTATTCTTCGAACCTATAAGACATAAAAATTGCCAAATGAATATATAACTATAATTAAACAGGTGCAAAATAATTTAAATAGCAATTAATAGATGCGTAAATATAAGGCGCATCATGGTATATGTAGTTACAACTAGTGATACATTTCTATAACTAAATGCGTCCAAACTAAATTCGGGTACATTTAGAACTATTAGAGATTTTTAATAAAGTCATTAATTTAACATAATCCCATAATTAGTGAAAAAAATGGCTGAAAATAAATATTTCCTTCATGTATAACTATGTGGTATAAGTTAGGATAACCTTGTGGTACTTTTAGTTTAAAGTAGAGGTATATTTAGTTAAAATGCATGGTACGTATCTAAAACTAACTCCAAGTGGGTCAAAAATAAGTTGGGGGCACATTTAGGACTAATTTAGAAACTTAATGAAGCCACTAGTGTAATATAATCTCATAATTAGTGGAAAACACCGTAAAAATTTAAGATTCTTTCATGTGTGCCTATGTGATACAAGTTAGTAGGATCTTGTGGTATATTCAGTTAAAAGTCGTGTTACATTTAGTTAAAATTAGTGGTACATTTCTAAAAGTAACTAGAAATGGGCCCAAACAAAGCTGAGGTATATTTAGAACTAATATAGATGCTTAATGAAGTCACTAATGTAATATAATCCCGTAATCAATGAAAAATGGCATAAACATTAAAGATTTCTTCATGTGCAACTATGTGGTATAAATTAGTAGAATCTTGTGGTGTATTTAGTTAAAAGTCATGATACATTTAGTTAAAACTGGGGTCCTAGGAAACAGCCTCTCGTCAGGGTAGCCCCATGAAGGGGGAAGGCTGCTTACATCTACCCTCCCCGGACCCTACTTTTAGCGGGAGCCCTTGGAGGCACTGGGCATGTTGTTGTTGTTGTTGTATACATTTAGTTAAAACTAATGGTACATTTCTAAAACTAACTCGAAATGGGCCCAAACAAAGTTGGGGTATATTTAGGACCAATTTAGATGCTTAGTGAAGTCATTAGTGTAATATAATCCCATAATCATTGAAAAAGTGGCATAGAAATTAAAGATTTCGTCATGTACAACTATGTTGTACAAGTTAGTCGGATCTTGTGGTACATTTAGTTAAAAGTCGCGGTATATTTACTTAAAACTCTTGGTACATTTATAAAACTAACTCCAAATGGGTCCAAAATAAATTGGGGTTCATTTAGAATCATTATTGACGCTTAATGAAGTCATTAGTTCTCTAATGGTCCTAGAGGTACCCCAACCTAGTTTGTACCCATTTGGAATTAGTTCTAGAAATGTACCACGAGTTTTAAGTAAATGTACCATGAGTTTTAACTAAATGTACCACAAGGTTCTACTAGCTTGTACCACATAGTTATACATGAAGGAATCTTTAATTTTGATACCGTTTTTCCACTAATTATGAGATTATGCTATGCTAATGACTTTATTAAGGATCTCTAATGGTCTTAAAGACACCCCAACTTAGTTTGAACACATTTAGAATTAGTTTTAGAAATGTACCACAAGTTTTAAGTAAATGTACCACGGCTTTTAACTAAATGTACCACAAGGTTCTACTAGCTTATACCACATAGTTATAAATTAAGAAATCTTTAATATTTACGCCATTTTGTCAATAATTATGGAATCATGTTACACTAATGACTTTATTATGCATCTATAATGGTCTTTTCCTTAATGTAATTGTATTTTTAATATTCTAAGTATTTTATTATTATTTTTATGGTATTCAAAAAAAATTTATTTTATATGACACATAAACTTCGAGATATAACAATAATAATAAGTATATTTTTTTTGGAGAATACTTTTTAAAAATTGGATAAATTTATGTATATTAAATAATATAGTACTATACAAAAAATTTAGGCAATTAATTTTTTTACATTTTCGTGAAAAATTGCCGTAGGGGTATTAAAAAACTAATTTTCCTTTTTTTAATTTCAAAAATATGAAATGACCAAAATGCCCCTGCTGACATGGCAGTGCCATGCTGACTAAGCGTGCCATTTTGGTAATTTTGAATTTTTGCGTGCTATTTTGGTAATTTTAAATTTTCGCTTTAGGAATAAAAATTACCAAACATGCTATTTTGAAAAATCACCCATACTTTTTCCCTAACAAAGTGATAGTGTTCTTCCATATGTTCAATTCATGCATGGAATGGAATAATAGTTTTTCTGCCAAGCTTATGGCCGATTGGTTGTCACAATACAACTTCATGTCACAATCAACTAGCTCGAATACATCTTTTAACAGTTGAACCAACCACGTACATTCCTGAGCTGCCACTACGCATACCTACTTATGTGCTTGACGATTATATTGTGGGTGCTTTTTACTACCCTAAGATATTGCTTCAAAGCCCAAACTAAACATATGTCCAGTAGTTTTATGGACGAGTGCATGCCATGCTCACCGGCAATAATCAACATTGTAATATCCTTCAACCTTATATGATACTGCTTTCTTATAAAATATTTAAAATCAAATTTACCCCTTTGAGTACCTCAAGATTCTTCGTACAACTTCTGAATGTAGCTTGCTCGGTTTTTGCATGAATCAACTATCCCTACAACATAAATGAGGTTGGCTCGTGTTAAAGCGAGATCAACTAAGCTTCCCACCAATTGTCTATACATCACCACATCTTCAAGGCCCTTTCTTTTGGCTCATAGTTTGTATAAATCCCCTTTGCAATTAAGATTAGCTTGCAATCAAGCATATCCAAAAGATCTCAAGCATATCCTAGGTCTGCTCTACCTCAAGACCAAGAAAAACACTTGCGCTAGCACGACTCATTCTAGAATCAAAATGAATTGAGTCAATATCAAGACGTTCTAATGATAGAGCCGGACCAACTAGAATATACGCATCATTCACATAATTTTGTTGGATATTTCAAGCAACCCAATACCCATTAAGGAATTTGAGGATGCATTATATTATGTCAAACTGAGATTCAACATATGACAACATATTTCAATATGGTCATGTGTAAATATCAAGTCATCATGGGCTTCATATATAGCTCTGTGTATGCTCACATAGCTGCCAATGAATTGTCATTAACAAGATAAATTATATGATGTCCATGTAAAGAATGAACAACACATTTCATTTTCAATAAAAGTTGTTTTAGTCAATATTGCAACTTTTTTTTTCGATAAATTGCGACAAAGTCGCTAAATAAGCTGGCCACTCGCTAGGCAAGGCCAAAGTCCGACCTCAACAGTACGGGGACCAAAAGCAGCAAACACAAAACAAGAAAACGGGAACAAAAACGCTCTCCCCAAAACACAACACAACAACCAACAGGCACAGGACCAGACAAGACGCGGGGACAAGAAACAGCAGCGTGCGTAGAACCAACACACACAGGGATCCTAGCTAGAGAAGAATCAGAAGGTCAGCACAAGACCCAGGAATGGGACTGAAGCCACACCCAACACCGAACCCATATCATTGGGCAAGAATGTCTGCCACCATAGCCGGGTCGAAACCATCAAAGTTGAAACCCACCTTTTCTCCTATCTCTATTACCCGCTCCGCTTGCAGGATCCTCTCATCATACTCTTCTTCCGTGATCTTGTGGGCTCGACTTTCCCTATTCCGTTTTTTCCTCTTTCTTGCTGTCTTCGACGATTTTCCAACATCACTTCTAGGAGACATATCCTTCAGGAAGTCTTGCAGCTCCCACTTCTCTCATTCCTTTATCTTGCATTTGATCGCTTTTCTCCCTCTTTTTGTTGTGTGGAATTTTTCCTTCTTCCTTCAGCCCATGCTAGGCCCTTCCATTGATGGATCTAATGCTAGCTAACTCTGCAGCAAACTATCCTCATCTTGAAAGTTATCGATTGTTGTTATGGGCTCGAATCCTGGAGGGAATTCAGGCTCGAATATTGTTGACTCATTATCACTGTTACTTTCCGGAGTATCGGTATTAGGTGTGGTTATCTAAGCATGATGTTGATCAGTTGGAGCTTCACCATTCTCAACCCATGGCAGTAGTAGGGGATGGTGAACCACCTGCTGTGGAGCGTACGGCACAGCATGCTGAAGCTATCGCTGCAGGGCCCATCTCCCAATAATTTGGCAGTTGAGGTGGAGGGAGACATGTCCAAACGGCTGCCAAGCTATTCCCATCCCTTCATTTGCCAACAGCGGGGTAGGAATTCTAATCTCCTCACTACTAATCGAGTGTTCTGGTACTAGCTGCATAGAAGAATAAACCTGTGAAGAGTGTCTTGCCACGGTAGTGCATTCGTTTCCTTGGGGGGAATGTGATGGGAAATAGGCTTGCTTCCTAGCCAATCTAGCATATGCGGCTCTGGACACAACGCTGGGAGAGTAGTCTGGTATCAATACAGAGCTTCCTTCTTTAGCGAAGATCAAACGGGTTCCCCCACTGTGGTGAACCTGGACCATTTGGTGGATACATGTTGTGTGGCAAATGCCAATATTGCCACACAATAAATTCAATATTGCAACTCTTACGCAATAAATTCACCAATCAATTAAAATCGATATCTACTATAACCGACATCATACACTGATATAATTAATATGATGTCCGATTTTCTCAACTATTTTCATCCCTAGTGACATCAAAGAAGAAATATTCTGATGAACAAAACAATTAGTGAAATTTAATATATATTTGGGAGTCAAGGAACGTTCTTATTTTTTAAAACTTCCTTTCTGACTGGGACATTATTCTCGAGGTAGCAAAATTGAAGGTAATAACATGGTTTCAAGCTTTGGTGGGGTACCAACATCTCCATTAGGGATGGCAATTGGATGGGTAAAACTCGTTATCCGCGGGAACCCGCCCCTTTTTGGAGCGACTATGGGGATGAGTGAGGCAAAGTAGTAAGTATGCATTTGGTGCACACGCCATGTACCTGCCAGGGATATGGGGCAAGTACAGGTATAGTGTTGTATCCTACCCACCTTTATACCCACCATACCTGCTCTATTTTATATCTAATTAACTTTTAAATTAAAAAAGTACATACTTAAATTTAATTATCAAAATTATTTATCAATGTCAAAGAAAAAATATAACTAAATTTTTAAAAATAGTATCAAATAATTAATATGGGCAGAAATGGATAATCGCTTTGTACCCAGATTAGGGTGGGTAAGGGGCGGGTAATAGATACCCATAGATACTGGGACAGGTATGGATATGGGTTTGTACCGCCGAAGCGAGTATAAGCATCCACTTTATACCCATAGTGGGTATGGTAATGTATTTGGGTGGTGGGTACAGGTTTGTGGAGGAGGTGTCCCTGTACCCGCCCCAACCCATTGCCATCCGTAATCTCTATACATCACGTTTGGAGGACCCTCATAAATTGATTGCCATAGCTAATTCCATACCCGATTTGACAAGGCCGGGTAGATACTCATAAGCCTCACTGTTATGAACCACCCCCAAAGATAGGCCACTTATGACGCCTAACTTTGATATTGGTGCACAATTTCGCTTCAGGTCCCTTGGCACATTCTGATTTACCCCTTTTGGTTTTTTTTTAATTTTTTTTCTTCTTTTGGTTCTTGTTCTTTGTTTTATATAATGCTTCATTGCCTTGGATGTTTGCATCTTGTAACTTTTGCATGGTACTTCCTCTTTATCAATTATCAAAAAAAAAAAGACCAAGGGCAAGCGAGGGTGAAGAAGATAGAATAAGCAAGGGTTTGCTTGGGCTGGGGAGGTTCTATAAAGGACTAGAGCTCTGCTATCCTATTATTAAAAATAAAAATAAATATAAAAAAAATCGTGTTTATGAAGTATGGCACTTTTCCTAAATAAAAGGACTGGAACTGTGCTATCCTCTTGTATACCATATCACGGTATCTAATTGGAGTTTTTCACAAAAAAAAAAAAAAAAAGGCTTTGGTTTGTTGTGTTTTTATTTCGGGAGCTATCCCATATGTAAATCATATTCCTATGACGCGGTAAATGGATGGAGTTTTTAAGCATGTCAACTGCTTCTTTAGGAAGTGATTTATTACAATGCACGTTAAAAAACAAAGAGGACGGGTGCCACAATAGCATCCATGTCGACACCACAGTCAGTGGCAGATCTAGTGTCAAATTGATGGGTGTGCGGAAATAAATAATATACTTGGATCTCAATCGAATCAAATACTACGACAATAATGAGAAATAATCGGACTAAAAGAGAAACGAAATAATAGACACAGCGATTTAGGTGGAAACTCCTTTACAATCGAAAGGGGAGAAAATCACAGGCGAAGATCGGAGCTTTTATTATTGAACAAAAGAAGAAGACGAATTACAATGAATCTCTCACACACTCAATATTCTTTGGTTGCGGCGCCGCAATAGGGAAAGCCTCTCTTTTGACTTGGATTAATTCTGACGTACCCTACGCCCAAATATATATAGGCGCGGAAACCCTGTTTCCCGATCGATCGAGGGGTCTCTATCGATCAGTCACCGATCGATCGGCCGCATCTCTGTAAGCATCCCTGTTTTACCTCACGTTCCCGATCGATCGAGCTCCAGACGATCGATCAGGGTCTTCACGGCCTTTCTTCTTAATGCGCCAAGTAATTTTGAGACATATACCTAACAAATCTCCACCTTGGCTCAAAATTGACATCAACAATAAAACAACTCCACCTTCTCCACAAAACGCCCCCTCAACCGGGGCTAACTTACATCAAATTGAAAGACCCACTAAATTCGAGCAATGCTCGAACTTGCTTCCTGGTAGAACTTTTGTGAACATGTCAGCTGGGTTATCTTCAGTCCCAATCTTCCTCAACTCCACCTTCCGCTCGTCAATCAGATCTCTGATAAAGTGATGCTTCACATCAATATGTTTCGTTCGGTCATGATGAGTCATCTGATCTTTCGCTAGGTGAATAGCGGACTGACTATCACAGTATACTCTAACTGTCCCCTGCTCGACACTGATTTCACTGATCAATCCTCTCAACCAGACGGCTTCTTTGAACGCTTCTGTTACTGCCATGTACTCGGCCTCGGTAGTAGATTGTGCTGTAACAGGCTGCAAACACGCTCTCCAACTGATAGCTGTGTCACCTAAACAAAACACATACCCTGAAGTGGACTTCCTCTTATTAAGGTCTCTACCATAGTCAGAATCTACATACCCAACCAAACAGCACTTACTTTTCCCATATTACAAACACAAATTAGAGGTTCCACGAAGATACCTGAGAATCCACTTTACTGCATGCCAATGTTCTCTGCCCGGATTCGCCATGTACCTAATAACTCTGCTTACAGCAAAAGCAATATCTGGAAACGTACAGACCATCGTATACATAATACTGCCCACTGCACTAGAATAAGGAATCTGAGACATGTACCTGACGTCCTCCTCTGTCTGAGACGAATCTAACGCTGAGAGTCTGAAATGAGCTGCTAAGGGCGTGCTAACCGAGTTAGCATCCTTCATACGAAACATGTCTAACACCTTCTCAATATACTTCTCCTGAGACAAGTATAATTTTCCATTTCTCGGTCTCTAGGAATGTTCATGCCTAATATCTTCTTAGCTGCTCCAAGATCCTTCATCTCAAATTCACTCTTCAGCATTGATTTTAAGTCATCGATATCTTTCATATCTCGTGCTGCAATTAACATATCATCAACGTACAAAAGCAAGTAAACAAAACCTGAATCTGTCTTTCTGAAGTACACACAACTGTCGTACTTACTCCTGATATAATCATGACTTGTTATGAACTGATCAAATCTCCTATTCCACTATCTAGGAGATTGCTTTAAACCATATAAAGACCTTCTAAGGAAACACACATGATCTTCTTTTCCTTCAACAACAAAACCCTCGTGCTGATGCATAAAGATACTCTCTTCTAGTTCACCATGCAAGAATGCAGTTTTGACATCAATTTGTTCAAGTTCAAAATCATGCATGACAACCAAAGGCAATAATGCACGAATCGAAGTGTGTCTAACTACAGGTGAGAAAATATCATGAAAATCAACACCTTGTACCTGACTGTAGCCTTTAGCTACCAAACGTGCCTTGTACCTCGCATCTTCCACTCCAGGAATGCCCTCTTTTCTCTTGAAGACTCATTTGCATCCAACCAGTCTTTTCCCTGTAGGAGGCTTTACCAGTTCCCAAGTCTGATTCTTATGAAGAGACAGCATCTCTTCATTCATAGCAACGAGCCACTTCTCAGCATCTGATCTCGATACAGCCTCTGTATACGAAGTCGGCTCACTATCATCTAACGTTTCAGCAGTAGAGAGGGCATAGGCAATCATCTCCTCATACCCATATCTCTCAGGAGGCCTAATCTGTCGCCTCGGTCTACCACCAGCTATAGTAATATTCTCCACCTGCTGACCTGTTTCTGCATTATTAGTAACAACATCAGAAACCCGTACCTGAGGTGCTGGAATACTCTCTAGCTGAACAATCTGCTGATTTGACTGTATCTCTGTATCATCAGGTGTCTCAACCTGAACTGTATCTCTGTCAATGGAGGGTGTGTGTGGTGGATTTAGTACAACAGACTCATCGAAAGTAACATCTCTACTAATCAGAAACTTCTGGACACATGGATCCCACAATCTATATCCCTTCACACCTGACGTATAACCAAGAAAGATGCACTTCTTGGCCCTAGGCTCCAGCTTTCCATCATTAACATATGCATATGCAAGACAACCAAAAACTTTGATCAGAGAATAATCAGAAGTTGAACCAGACCATACCTCTTCCGGAGTCTTCATCGGTAATGAAGAATGCGGTGTCTTGTTCACAAGGTTGCAAGTCATGCTATCTGCTTCTGCCCACCATTCTCTCTTTAAACCTGCATTTGAAAGCATACAACGAGCCTTCTCAAGTAACATCTTGTTTAACCTTTCAGCCACTCCATTCTGCTGAGGTCGACCTGTACATGTCCTGTGTCTGACTATGCCCTGATCTTCACAAAATTTTGTGAAGTCCCCTTCGACAAACTCAAGACCATTATCAGTCCTCAACCTCTTGATCGGCTTTCCTGTCTGTTTTTCAAGTAGAATTTTCCACTTCTTGAAGATATCATACACTTCATTTTTCTGCTTAAGAAAATAGACCCAAACTTTACATGAGTATTCATCAGTGAACGTTAGAAGATACCTGGAACCACCTTTAGAAGCCACTCTGGAAGGTCCCCACAGATCAGAATGTATGTAGTCCAACGTTCCCTTGGTCTGCTGCACTGCTGCCTTGAAGCTGACTCTCTTCTGCTTCCCATAAATACAGTGCTCACAGAATTCCATCAGTCCTGTTGACTGACCACAAAGAAGTCCCCTTTTACTCAGCTCAGACAATGCTTTGTCACCAATATGATTCATTCTCATGTGCCATAGTCTTGTGATCTCTGCATCTGTCATAGCAGATGTGGAAACAGCAACTGCACCTGTCATGGTTGTACCTGCAAGCTCATACAAAGTACCAACCATATTTTCTTTCATCACAATTAACGCACCTTTACTGACTCGCATGACCCCACCTTCAGCAGTGTACTTATACCCATTAGACTCAAGGGTACCTAGAGAAATCAAGCTCTTTTTCAAATCCGGGACGTGACGAACATCACTCAAGGTTCTAAGAGTTCCATCACACATTCTCACACGGACTGTTCCAACACCCACTACCTTACAAGCAGCATCATTACCCATCAAGACAACCCCACCTTGTATAGACTTATACGTGGAGAACCAGTCTCTGTTTGGAGTAACATGAAACGAACAACCCGAATCCATGACCCACTTATCTATGGACCTGGACTGAGAATCAGCAGCTAATAGAAATTCCCCTTCACTATCCTCCTCTACAACACTAGCCTCAGCGGACTTGTCTTTACCCTGGTCACCCTTGTTACCCTCTTTTGATTTATTCTTATATCTGTAACAGTCTTTCTTTATGTGCCCCTTTTTGTGACAGTAGTGACACGACAGGTTCTTATGTCTAGATTTGGACCTAGACTTATTCCCACCATTGGAGCCTCTATGTTCTGATCGACCTCTCACATGTAAGCCACTACCCAAGTCATTCACCGAGTCAAGTAATTCCCTATCTACCCGTTCTTTACTCACTAGGTTTCATTTTACCTCATCAACAGTAATGGTTGGCCTACCCCTGTATATCATGCTTTCTACGAAGCCCTTATACATATTAGAGAGCGAACACAGTAATATCATAGCTTGATCCTCGTCCTTAGGGACATCATCCAAAGCCTTTAATTCATGAATAATTGAGGTAAATTCGCTAAGATGGTTTTCAAGAGATGTACCTTCTGACATACGAAAAGTGTACAACCGCCGTTTCACTGCGAGTTTGTTGGTGACTAACTTGTGGCAAAACATGTCTAACAATTTCTCCCATAACTTCCGTGCGGTTTTAATCTCCAATACCTCTGACTAAATATCGTCAGCCAAACACATCTGTATAGCCGTGAGAGCCTTCTCATCCAACTCTTCCCATTGTGCCTCGATCAACGTTTCTAGTTTCTTCTCTTTCCCCTCAAGTGCTTTCTTCAAGCCGTTCTGAGTCAGGAGTCCTTTCACACGGACTTGCCATAAGCTAAAGCTTCCCTGACCATTGAATTTCTTAACCTCGGTTTTGATACCTGATGCCATTGTATCAATTCGAAGAACCAAGCTCTGATACCAATTTGTGCAAAAATAAACAATATACTCGGATCTGAATCGAATCAAATACCACGACAATAATGAGAAACAATCGGACTAAAAGAGAAACGAAACAATAGACACAGCGATTTACGTGGAAACCCCTTTACAATCGAAAGGGGAGAAAACCACGGGCGAAGATTGGAGCTTTTATTATTGAACAAAAGAAGAAGACGAATTACAATGATTCTCTCACACGCTCAATATTCTTGGTTGCGGCGCCGCAAAGGGAAAGCCTCTCGTATGACTTGGATTAATTCTGACGTACCCTACGTCCAAATATATATAGGCGAGGAAACCCTGTTTCCCGATCGATCGGTTCCTCACCGATCGATCGGCCGCCTTTCTGTAAGCGTCCCTGTTTTATGTCACGTTCCCGATCGATCGAGGTCTTCACGGCCTTTCTTCTTAATGCACCAAGTAATTTTGAGACATATACCTAACAATAGGCACAAGAGTCCCCAATGATCTTTTGGTTATTAACTATTAATTTATAGTACTTTAACCCAAGGTTTAACATGGAAAAGCTCCGCCCCCTATGATAAGAAGACTCTTCCCTATACTATTGCCTAATGGTGCCTTTATCTCCCTCTCGCTCTTTCCTTCTGCTGCCTAATCCATTCCATTTTTTGTCCGTACATGATACCTCAACATTTTTTTCCCTTTACATTTCTTTTGGTTTTACGTAACATAGACAAAATAAAATAACTAAAAAATGCACATATATTAACAATTTAGTAACTTTGTTATATGCAGATTATAAATAAGTATCTATTGTGCCCAAAAACTATTTATTATAAAAACAATTATTTGATAATTCCTTATTTATTTTAAGTTTTCTTACGAAATTATACGACTTTCTACCTTAGAAGATCTTGGAAAAATGCTTTTTATATAAAATTTGATAATTGAATGCATACAGTAGAAAATCAAATAATAAAAAATAATTATATTTTACAGTCTAAGAAATCTATATTCTATACTTACATATATTTATGGGTACATGTAAATTTTAAAGATATTATTGTAAATATTATTAAACAACAATTAGCCATAAATAAGCCATAAATGTTCCTTTTAATAAGCCATAAATGCCTTGGTAAATGAATCAATTTTCGCTAAAAAGTGAATATATGTCTTCAGCAAATCTTGTAATATGGACAAAGTAACATCCTTAAAAATTATACCTTCTTAGTTTTGACCTCCTCTAATGTTTGAAATATACTTGATGTAACATAATTTGGCATGTTAATGTAAACTTTTATATAATAGTAAGTTTATTATCGGTCATCTATTCTTCTCAATGCCTCCAACAAATAATATTTTTGGATCCACAGTGACACCACTTTGGAAATTTGCATTATTTTTTTAAAATTTTTTTGCACGTTTTTGAGAACCAACCCAAAACTAAGTAGTCATTACTTCAATTAGGATAAGGTGATTTTGTATTAAATAATTATCTTTCACAAGTATTCTTCATCATATATATATATATATATAAACAAATATAAATAAATAAACTTGTCATGGGCGAACACAACTCTTAGAATAAATCATCTCTTGTGTAGTTAATATTATTGGTCAATGCCACGTCATATGTCCAAGAATCTCACCAAATATGAGTGAAGAGATAGGGATTGACACTAGAGCTCAATACTCAAGCTATGTGCTCTGTATGCCAAAGAGAGGAAACACTTAGTCAATAGCACAGCTAGCTGAAAGAAGAGCGTACAATCTTAGCCTACTTAACAAAACTTTTACTCTAAGTTAACCATCCTATGACAAGGCCTGACTAAATAAGGAAACAAGAATCATTCTCCCCAGTCCTTCATTCTAGCATGTTTGGTCCCCTGTAGTAAGGCCCAACAAGTATCAACCTCGTTCCTCCCTCAAACTGAGAAATTCTTGATACAGTTGATGCAGAATAGAAACGTAAAATTCAAATCAAGCTATCAATTTGAAGAATAAACTCAAAATCCACCGAAAGAGAGAAAATTGATAGGATTTTGTATTCTAAAATTGATGAACGAGCCATACAATGAACTATAGCGAGTATTTATAAGCAAATAAGAAATCCGAAAATGCAAAATTATAAAAATACCCTAAAATATGAAATTACAAAAATGCCCCTAAAATCCGAAACTAGAAAAATACTCGTTTGGGTTTCTGACGGTCCAATTGCTCCGTGAATTCTTCAGCTACTCATCCTACATCAGTCCCTCCAGTTGAAAAGAACTCGACCCTGAGTTAATTTCAAGGTAAAGTGGTGCCTCAGAAGGGCGACTGTCCTATAGGTCTGCCAAATCGAAAGTTTTGGATATTCACATGCTCTCTGGTAGTTCCACCATGTAGGCACTTTCACTTATCCTCTTTAGAATCTCGTATAGACTATACTTCTTCGGTTTGAGCTTGTTGTACATCCCCACAGGAAATATCTCCTTGCGTGGAAAAACCATGACTTTATAACCTTAACGAAAGACCTTTTCCCACTGATGCTTGCCAGCGGTGGCCTTGTATTTAACATTCTTCTCTTCTAGTTTATGTCAAACCTCAGCCCATACAACTTGGACTTCTTGTTAGACCTTAAAGTCCTTCTCAAACTCATACTCAAAATTATGATGTACAAAAGTGAACGCCCCTCCACTTTTGACATGCCTAACTCATTCACTCTAGACACCATGGCAATCTTATGAGCTTCTCGACTAAATACATACAAATTATCCTGCCCCCCTATGAATGACATCTATATTAAACTGCTATCGTCTTCCTAATAACACATAACGAACTTCAGTATCCACAACATCACAGTCTACTACATCATGATAATGATTGCCAATAGAAATAGGAACGCTACAAAGTTCAGTTACCTTAATCTGTGAACCTTTCTTGATCCACTCGAATGAATAAGGGGCCCAATGTTTCACAGGTATCTTCAAGTGATCCATCGGGTGCTTCGGCATGAAGTTTTCACAACTATCACTATCTAAAATCAAATCACATGCCTTCCTATTTACAAAACAACGGGACTAATGTTGTTCCACTGTGCAGGAGGCTCTTATTTAGCATTGTGCAGAATCCTTAGCTCAACACAACTAACCCTTTCTCCTTCCTCTTCCACAAATTCAGCCCCCTTCGAGGAAATCAAACTCATCTTAGTCCTCATCTATTTCTCTTTCATCTTCCTCATGCTCTGCTAATTTCACAGTCCGTCAACTTGGGCAAATATTATAATTATGCTTGATTTGTCCACATTGGTAATACTTCAAGGGCCCTGGCTTGGCATACAAATTTTGAGTTCTAGGTCAGTCCCTATTAGTAGCACGTCTCCCAGAACCTCCTGTAGCACCGAGGCCGGTGCAATGTTCTAGGCCGATGCGGGTGATTTACCCGTAGCTAGTGGCTGATTGGACGATTCTACAATATTCCACCTCTGAAATTCGACTCTTCTGTTACTTTCTTTCAATTCAGCCTTTAATGTCATATTGTAAGCCTCATCCACAACCTCGAGTACTAGTAATCTGATTTTGCTTTGGATAGATGATTTCAACCCATTAATGTATCGAGAGATGCGTTGGACCTCAATTTCATATAGGTTTTTTCCTTTTGTAAGTCTAAAAAATTCAGCAGTACAGTTGGGTATGGACCGGTTACCTTGCACGCAATTATGATACATCTGAAATAGATATTGCTCTTAATCTATTGGGAGAAATCTTCCCCTCAAACGCTTACTCATTTTCCTCCAACTCCTAACTTTATATTTACCTTTCCTTTCATGATTTTGTTGCACTTGGTCCCACCAAACTGAAGCACCGCCCTTCAGTTTTTAAGTCACCTGTTTAACTCTCTAGTGTTCAAGAACATCCATCATAACGAAGAAACGTTCCATTTTTGAAAGCCAGTCAAGGAAATCTTTAATGTTTAAGTTACCATTGAAAGTAGGCAAATTAGCTTTTATATGATAACCACTGTGATAGGAAATTCCCCTTAAAGCTAAAGGGAAGATACTATAAGACCGTGGTGCGGCCAGCCATGGCGTATGGGGCGGAGTGCAGGGCGATGAAACAATAGCACACACAGAAGATGAAGGTGGCGGAAATGCAAATGCTGAGGTGGATGTGCGGACACACAAGGATAGGATCAAAAACAACGTCATAAGAGCCAAATTGGGCGTAGCTCCCATTGAAGATAAATTAAGTGAGCAACGTCTGAGGTGGTTCGGACATAGCAGAAGGAGATCGGACGACGCTCCAGTCAGAAGATGCGAAGAGCCTCTTACTACATTAGGCAGAAGAGGCAAAGGCAGACCAAAGAAGAGATGACTTGAGACGATCCGACAAGACCTCACTCACCTAAACCTTCGGAAGGAGATGGCCTTAGATAGGGCCCAATAGAGGGCTAGCAAAGAGGTTTTAGATGATAGGATTAGAGTAGGGTAGTCTTTTTCGCTTCTTTTGTATCCCTATCTCATTCTCATTCTCATTCTCGTTCTCTTTCTTTATCTCTTCTACCGGTTTTTTTTTTTTTTTTTTTTTTTTTTTTGTTGCCATACTTATGCATTTTTTATGTTTCTCGAGTGCCAGGTCTTTGGCTGAGGGATGCAGACCATCTTTTTAGGCTGGGAGTCCTCGGAAACAGCCTCCCTTCTGGGTAGCCCCTTGAAGGGAGAAGGCTGCGTACACCTACCCTCCCCAGACCCTGCTTTTGGCGGGAGCCCTTGGAGGCATTGGGTTTGTTGAGTTGAGTTGAGTTATGATAACCACTGTGGTCCTGAATGTAACGAGGGGGTGGGCTTCCCCTTGCATGCCCAACACCTTCGAAAGCTTAATTTGAATGGGAGGAGTCACTATCATTGAGGTTTCATCGATTAGGAGCACGACGGGCATTAGGGTTTGGATTTGGACGACCTTGGGCAACTCCCTCAGCCCGATCATCACCTGCAAGCTGGATAGGGTTAGGGTTGTTGTTAACGCCAAAAGCCCAACACAACAACTCTCGAAACTCAGCCATCTCACGCCTCTGTTCTTCAATGGTCACCCATACAGCAGCCTCCCAACAACTAGCGTCAATAGGGTTTGCTTTGTTACCAAATTGATTGGCCATTACACTAGGCCAATTCCTATTCTGATATCAATTGATATGGAACGGAAACATAAAATTCGAATAGAACACGACAAATTCGAAGAATAAACTCAAAATCCACCAAAAGAGAGAAAATAAATAGGTTTTGTATTCTAAAATTTATAGTGAGCCATACATTCAATTATAATAAATATTTAAAGGAAAATAAGAAATTGTAAAACGTAAAATTATGGAAAAAAATCCTAAAACATGAAATTACGAAAATGTCCCTAAAATGCGAAATTACAAAAATAGTTGTTTGGATTTTTAACGGCTCAATTGCTCCATAAATTCTTTTGTTACTCATCCTACATCAACACTATATATCGTTTTCACTATTATTCCTTTGAACCCATCAATTCTTTTACTAACATAAGTATTAAATATTTTTTCCATAAGAAACATTTTCGACACCCAAACCTTTTGTTTGCAAGTCAGATTCTACTTATCCCACCATCTCAACTCGTAATATAGAATCTCCATATCAGTTCGAAGATCTAGACATTGTAATACTTATAACATCACTTAAATTTGACCAACTTCCCTATGAGAACATGGAAGGACGCTAGCTAGATGAGAAGAGATGAAAGTAGGGAAGAATATGCTAGGAATATACCATTTGTGTCAAGTGTTTGAGAGTGCACTTTTAAATGATATATTGTCCCCCATTTTTCATCATTGTTTTGCTTTAAAAACATTTGCTTCTTTTCATTTATTTATAATAAGGTAAGGGTTTGTGTCAAGTGTTTGAGAGTGCACTTTTAAATGATATATTGTCCCCCATTTTTCATCATTGTTTTGCTTTAAAAACATTTGCTTCTTTTCATTTATTTATAATAAGGTAAGGGAAAAGCATTAGGTGTTTTTTTCTCTAAAATAGTAGCTACTCGATACATTATGAAAAAGTTTGCAGGAAGATCAACAACAGAACGCTGATACAAATGAACATGACCTAAGATTTTTGTCTTTCAATCTTAAAGTACAATATACGTCTTTTCTGCTAATTAAAAGATGGCGAGTCAAGTATGCTTCACTAAGGTAGTACATAGCGTAACTAATAAAGAGAAAATACATGAGAAGGTGAGAACCAAAGAAGTGATGCATCATATTCAAAGCCAAACAATGAGAGAATTGAATCTCGAAACACTTTGCTTTGCAAAATGGTGAACTATGAAACTGGTTTCTCTCGGTAAATGAAGAAAAACTAAACATTACTAACACAACTAACCAAAAGTTCAGCTTGGCTTTAACGTCTATTATATTATTGTCTACGAGTTAGTATTACGATACATCAACATTTCCTGAAAAATATGCATAACTTTCTGTTAAGTTTCACTTGGTCTTTTGGGCCTGACCCACAGAATTGGAACATTATGATTCCCATTCAAAAACCAATTGGCAGTATGTAAAATAACCTGCTAGACTTGTATGTTAGTCTCTTCTTTCTTACAACTCCTATATAAAATTTACATTTGACTCACATATACAGTTCTTTAACACTTATCCAAACATCTCTTCCAATGCCACACAGAATACTTCTTTTATGGAGTCAACTCCTAGAGCTCCATATGCAAATGCTATGGACGGTTGTGCATATTGAGGGCCATTGTAATCATTGTTATGATAACTCTTTTAAGTGCTACCTAGATTCATCTGGATTCGACTTTGATAAATATTTCCCCATTTGTGTTTTTATTTTTTACCTATTATATAACAAAAAATTATTACATTATATAAAAAGTAATATGAAATTTATTAGTTTTGGGGTTTTTTAATAACAACAATGGACCCAGTGTCTCAAGTGCTCCGGCCTAAGCGGGATCTGTGGGGGTGGATGTACGTGATCTTACCTCTTTTAGGGTCAAACCCTATGGAGAGGTTGTTTCCGAGGACCCCCAACCTCATAGGTTTGGCAACACGAGGACTTCCCTAGAGGTCACTCATCCTAGTACTACTTTGCCCAAGCAAGCTTAGCTTTGGAGTTCTAATGAAATCCGGTACATTAGTGCCTGGTAAATGAACCCTGAATTTTTTAATAAAAACTAACTAAATTTTAGGTGCGGTTTCAAATATTCACCTAAATTTTCTAATTTTTCAATATCACACCTAAATGTAACACTATTAACATCCATTAGTTTTTTATGACATGGCATTCTAAAAAAAAAAAAAAGAAAATAATTAAAAATTTTGGAAATGTACATTTAAATATTAAAAAATATTTTAAAGATCTAAAAATTTTATATATGTTTAAAAAATAGTTATTATTTCTAAAATATTTTGTTTAGATGTCAAGTCAAAAAAAAAACTAACAGATATTAACAGCATTACTTTACGGTGTGATATTGAAAAATTTTGGAGAGTTTAGGTATGGAATTGAAAAATTAAAAAATTTGGATAATTTTTTTTAAATTACACCTAAAATTTAAGTGATTTTAGTAAGAAAACGCTTATTTGTTTTTATAGATTAGTACTTTTTCATCACATAAAATTGGAGATTAAAATGAATAATATATTTTAGGTATATGTCAAATGGCCATTGCGGATATGCCTCAAGCCAAAGTTGGTGTCTCTTCAAGTTTTTCTAATCAAAAGTCACATTTTTGTTTGGTCGGGCCTAACAAGAAACTGTTTACGTATAAGTCTAAATGAGCTCGATTTTGTACAAAAATTAATCAACTTTAAAATAGTCGTTCATTGGACATAAACACAAATTCATTTTTTCTTATAGCAATTTTGCCACGCGACTTTTTAACTAAATTCTCATTTCAAATTCTCAACACAAAAAAGATGATAATTAGCTTTGAGATTGTAAACTTAATAGAGTATCCAATGTTTAGTTTTATATAGAAACACTACAAGAGTTCCTTAAAGATATGTCTCCTGAAAGTAGTAGAAAAATGATGTCTCAGAAATTGACCAAGGCCAAAGGGAAGAAGAAGGCACAAAACAAAAACAAGAAGTGTATTACGGCTGAGAAACTACTCAAGGGGAAACGCACTTCGGAAACTGGGAAGTTGCCCGGGTTGGGATTTCATGGCGATGAATCTATTATAATTGAGCATTTTGCAATGATGGACTAAGGGTTGGCACGCAATGGCTACCTCCCTCAAATCTTTGTTGTTCTGCCCTTTTCTTCCTTCATATTCCATTCCAGCCCTCTATTAGTTCAGTTGTGTCTTTTATTCATGTTGTTCTTGCAGCTTTCTGTCTAGTAATCATCGGTTGGGGCTCTCTTTTTCCTGTTGTTAGGTTGCAGGTTTTTGTCCAGTCCTGTTTTTGTTTTCCTAATCTTGTTGTCCCTCCCCTATTGTTTTTTTTCTCTGTTTTGATTTCCTGTTCTGCCCCCCGTTTGCGGAGTGTTAGGGCTCGCTCTGTTGAGGTCCCTGGTCTGTACTACGGCTATGTCGACAATTATCGAAAAAAAATATTGGTTAGATTATTCGTTATGCTGATTCGAAGCTTAATAAGGGAGCAAACGAATCTAAATATCACTACTAGGGATGGCAGTGGTTAGGTTTGGGTCGGGTTTGCTTTTATCCAAATCTAACCCAGAAAAAATCAAACCCAACCCAAATCCAGAAAAGACCCATTTATTCCATAAAATTTCAACCCATATCCAAATTTATTGGGTGGAACAGATATTTGACCCAACTTCATAACCAATTTAAATCCTAGAAAGATAATAATATTACATTACAATATTAATGTGTATAATAACAATAATAATAATAATAATACAATAAAAATACAACAACAGTCAATGTTTGGAGAAATTGTTACACATTTTTCTTTTTTTTTATTTATAGTAATATTAGTAGTAATAATAATGATGTAATATTAGACAATCATTCAAAAACTTTTAATAAATAATCTTTATATAAGAATTTATCACACCATGAATTTTATAAAGAATATTATAGTATTAAAACAAGCTTCAAATGTTGGCACACTAAAAATAACTATTGGAATCTAGTTTCACATGTTAAGTACTCAGAATTTAGTAACTTTAAGATTTTATACTACACTAAATATAATTTCAGGTTGGATTTGGGTTAGATTTGGATTGGATTTGTCATCATCCAAATCCGTCCCGACCCGAAATCTATTTATCAACATTCAAATCCAAATCCATTTAAAACCAAGTCCATCATAAATGGATCGGGTTAGATGGATATCCAGCCGGTTCGAGTCCAATTGTCATTCCTAAATACTACCATCAGAGTATACTTCATACTGATTTTGCTACGGTTTTGAATGTAAGACTTCTACTAAGGGCTTAGTAGGTATCATTTTCAGTGTATAATTTTTGAATTTTTAAAGAAATTAAAAAATTATATTTTGTAAATAATTTTTCTTATTTTTAGTTATTTTATTTTTATTTTGTTCCTAATTTCAGTGAAAACTAAAAATAGGGAACAAAAAGAAAGAAATCAATTTCAAGATCCAGTATATAATTTTAAAAAATCAAAGAATGTTAATAAAAAAAACAGTAATCAAATAAGGCCTATATTTGCATTTGGAATCTTCAACAAAGAAAACGAAAACAATTAAATTTGAGATCAAACCAGTATTCTCAATAAACAGAGCTAAATATGAATTGGAACATTTTATTTTTGACTAACATAAAAGTGTTACTATATGTGCATAGAATAAGTTTATAGTAACTTTATAGTAAAACAACTTTTACAATTAAACCAAACTTTCCCTCTATCAATAATCTAAATAAAATATGATAATTAAATATTACAATTGGAGTGTTCTTTTGCCTTTTAGACCCAACATATAGGGAAATCGAAATAAAAAAATTATATTTGAGGTAGTACATAAATAGGAAAGTAATCTTAGAGATAAAAAAGTGAGATTTGTTTTCCCAAATTCTTTGCATCTGTTTATTGTCTGTGCGGAAATAAACAATTTACTCGGATCTCAATCGAATCAAATACCACTACAATAACGAGAAACAATCGGACTAAAACAGAAACGAAAGAATAGACACAATGATTTACGTGGAAACCCCTTTACAATCGAAAGGGAAGAAAACCACAGGCGAAGATCGGAGCTTTTATCATTGAAACGAAAGAAGAAGACGAATTACAATATTCTCTCACTCTCTCAATTTGATTGGTGCGGCGCCGCAATAGGGAAAACCTCTGTTTTACTTTGGATACATTATGACGTACCCTACGTCCGTATTTATAGATGCGCGGAAACCCTGTTTCCCGATCGATCGGGGAGTCCCGATCGATTGGGGCACCGATCGATCGGCCCACTCTCTGGATGCGTCCCTCTTTTACGTAACATTCCCGATCGATCGAGCTCCACCCGATCGATCGGGCTCTCCACGGCCCTTCTCTTTAATGCGCCAAGTAATTTTGAGATATTCACCTAACATTGTCAAGTTATGAATTGTCTTTGTCCTTAGACCATGAAAGGTTTTGTTTTAGAATTACTGAGTGAATCAGAAATTGGAATAAACTAACGTTGACAAGATAAAAAATGGTTTTTTAGGGTGTTTTTTTTTTTTTTTTTTTTTAGTTTTCGATGGAGGAGCATTTTTTTCTACCTATTATTTGCCTAACTTGCCTGCATGCATTGAGTTTTCTTGTAATGTTTGCCTTTTGCTTTGCCCAACTCATATGATTATCGCTCTCTTGCTGCCAGGCTGCCATACTTCGATGCTGCAAACTAGCATATCAAGTTAGGGTTCCTCTAAAACAGCCTCCCTTTAGGGTCGCTCCCAGAAGGGGGAAGGCTACGTACATCAACCCCCTGACCCTGCTTATGCGGAAGCCGTTTATGGCACTGGGTTTGTTGTTGTTGTTGATGGAAGAGCATTTTTTCCTTGTACAGTATGAATGTAAACCAACTTTATATTGAATACATAAAAGTGAAGCACAAAGGACCTTTATATAGGCACACATCAAGCAAACTAATGACAATAATACCCTTGACCTTTACATGAGTCAAAGGGTAGAAGAGGAAAAGAAGTAAACCCTAGTCTAAGAGTTTACTCTAATACGCCCCCTCAATCTGAACAGGGTGGCAGCACATGAAGATTGGACTTGTGTTGAAAGAACTGATCAGCAGGCAGGCCTTTGGTAAGAATGTCATCGATTTGTTTTGTTGTTGGAGTGCAGCGAACCTAGAGGTCACCGTTGAGGACCTTTTCTCGAACGTAGTGGAAATCAACATCAACATGTCTACTAGGATCATTAGAGATGAGGTTGGCTGCAAGATAGGAGGCAAATACATTCTCACAGTAGACTGTTATTAATCCTAAGTGGCGTAGTCCAAGATCTCTCATCAAATATAGGATCCAATCACTTTCGGTTATAGCTTGAGCAACGGCCCCGTATTCAAACTTTGTAGTAGATTTGGAGACAGTAGCCTGCTTCTTAGCTGTCCATGAGATGAGATTGGGACCCAAGTAAACAGCATAATCTGTGGTGGAACGGTGTGAGTCAGGGTAGCCACCCCAATCGGCATTAGCAAAGGCAGTGACAGAGATCATGTGAGCAGGTGAGATAAGAAGACCATGATCGGGGGTGGACTTGAGGTATCAGAGAATGTGTTTAATGGCTTGCCAGTGAGGGATGCGGGTGGCATGCATGAACTGATAAACAAGGTTCACAACATAGCAAATATCAGGTCAGGTCATGGTGAGGTATTGTAGGGCACCTACAGCACTCCTATACTTAGTGGGATCCTCAAGAGGGTCTCCATCACTCAAGGAGAGGTGTGCTCAAGCCGGGAGGGGGTTTTGATAGGTGTGCCCTCACAAAGATCATGTTTGGTGAGAAGGTCGACGGTGTGCTTATGTTGGCTAAGGAATAGGCCAGTTTTGTCACGGTGAGCTTGAATCCCAAGGAAGAAATGTAAGGGCCCAAGGTCTTTCATCGCAAACTGGGTCGAAAGGGAGTGTATGAGATTGGTGACATGGGAAGGGTCATAGCCTGTCAGGATTATGTCATCAACATACAATAGGAGGCATGTAAGGTGGGAGTTGGTTTTATGAATGAACAAGGATGGGTCAGCATGACAGCAAACAAAATCAAGACTAAGTAGGAATGCACTAAATCGCTGGAATCATGCTCGGGGTGCCTGTTTAAGACCATATAACACCTTTCGTAGAAGGCATACGTGATCAGGGTATTTAGGGTGTATGAATCCCTTAGGTTGTTTCATGTAAACTTCTTCCTTAAAAAAACCATGTAGGAACGCGTTTTTGACATCCAATTGTTGGATAGGCTAGTCATATGTAATAGCAAGGGTAAGTATAAAACATATGGTGGAAGGTTTAACAACAGGGCTAAAGGTCTCCTTGTAGTCAAGGCCCTCACGTTGGTGAAACCCTTGAGCCACAAGGCCCACCTTGAACCTTTCAACATGAACCATCTTCTTTGTAGTTAACTTTGTATTTCCACGTACTACCTACGAGGTTTTTCAAAGGGTCATACGGAACTGAGTCCCAGGTCTTGTTGAGAATGAGAGCACTAAATTCATCTGCCATGGCTTCTTGCCATTGCGGATTTTTCACAGCCTGTGAGTAGTAAGTAGGTTCCTGAATAATAGTGATGGATGAGAGTGAGAGTGGGTACTTTGTTTTACGTATACCATCCTTAAACCTAGTTCGCATTGGGTGAGTGATTAAACTAGGTTGTGGGTCACACGGAGGTTCCAGAGGACAATGCTTAGAGTCGTTAGCATGCGCCGCACCTGACCCGAGGGGGGCGACAGGGTGGCGCTGGGTTTAAGCAGTGAGGGACGGCCAAAGATAGAGCCTGTCATGGTGGTGTCCGGCCAGCAGTCCATCCCGGCAGGGGAAGGTCTGTCGGTTATTGGGGGGAGCCTGTGTGAGGTTCGGGACCGGGGGCAGCAGCCGATCTTCAGCGGCGGTGACCGGGCGATGCGATTGTTGAGTGTAAACAAAAAGGGGTTGGGGAACTACGACATTAAAGCTAGGCACTGTAGTACGAGTTAAGTTGTTATAGGGAAAAGGGATTCATCAAAGACAACATGACTATAATGTACATTCCTTTGTTTTTGGGATCAAAACACCTGTATCCTTCATACCTCGCGGCACAGCCTAAGAAGATGCATGTTATAGATCGAGGGGCAAGTTAATGATTGGCATGGAATGTGATGTGTGGGTAACAAGCACACCCAAAAAACATGAAAACAATTATAATCTGGGGATGTTTGAAAAAGCTTTTGAAAAGGAGAGTCATTGGACAGGGTGGGGGTAGGAAGATGATTTATAGTAAAACAAGCAGTACAAAAGGCATCATCCCAAAATTCATAAGGGAGTTTTGAGTGAATTAAGAGTTCATGCCATTTTAGATAAATGTCGATGCTTGTGCTCCACCACCACATTATGTTCTGGGGTATAAGGACAAGACAAACAAAAATGAATTCCAACATCACGATAGAGAGCATTCATTCGCTGATGATCAAATTCACCTCCACCATCACTTTAAAAAAATTTAATTTCTAAATCAAATTGGTTTTCAACAAGAGATTTGAAATTGGTGAAAATATCGTAAACTTCATATTTGCGTTGTATCGGATAGAGCCATGTGAATCGCAAAACGTCATCAATAAATAAAACATCGTATTTATATGCCAAATTAGAGGATACAGGTGATTGCCAATCATCAAAATGTATTAATTGAAGGGGCATGGTAGTGTTATGTAATACAAGATCAAAAAAGAACTTTTTAGATTTTCCCAAATAACAGGAAGTACATTTATTGAGAAATTTGACAGCAGGAAAAAAAACATTTCTTACATAACATGTCAAGAGCAGTGCTACCTAAATGACCTAGTCTTTGATGGCACAATTCATCCTTTTTGACGCTTGCTATGAGTCCCATATCATGTAGAGAGAAACCATAGAGAGGTCTGTTACTGGGCACTTGTAGAAGCAGCGTCCCGGTAACCTTTTCCTTAATAGAAAAAAAGCGTGAGTTAAATTATACTTTACAATTATTATCCTGACACAATTGTTTAATGGATAAAAGTTTATTGTGTGAGTTGGGGAACAAGCATGACATTATGTAAATTTAAGGGAGAGTGGCGCGTGGGTAAGGTAGTAGAACTAACATGCGTGACAGGTAATGATGCTCCATTTCCAATAAGAACACTGTGATGACCCGAATAAGGAAAAAGTTTAGTGAGAATACTAAGGTTTGGCGTCATGTGGTTAGAAGCACCTGAGTCAGGGTACCAGTTGAAGTCATGCGGCTGTCCAATAGTCATGGTGGCAAACGAGTGAGAGGGATCAGGAAAGGATGAGTTGTCGAACTAGTATGGCCAGTTTGCGAGCATATCTGATAGAATTGAGGACTAGGACTGAGCACATATGCACTAGAATTAGGGGAAGAGCCAATTAGGGTTCGAACCAAGGGAGGAGTGCCATTGTAGAGAACCCCAAATTGGGTTTGAGGGTTGTGGATGTTAAGTTGGCCCAAAGGACCACTGCAACAACTGCGGTTCCTGCACCAATTCCGGCCATGGCCAGGCATTAGGGCCACCTTGGTTCGATTGTCTAGTGGCGATCATGGCATGGGTAGGCTCAATCATAGTTTGGCCAGAGTATCGATTTAAAGCATCCTCTTTGTTAAGTAAAGCAATTTTTAACTCTTCATACGAATAGTATTTGGAAAATTGAGGAGTAAAAGTTGTGAAAGCGGCATACTCAGGGGGTAAGACGTAAAGGGAAAAGTGTTGAAATTCCCTATTTGATACAGGGGAGTCAATGGCAGCTAAGTCGTCCGTAATTGATTTTAATTGAGAGAGGTATAGATCCATCGTTTTTCCATCTTTTAGGTGATTCATGAGTTGGTTTCGAAGGTCAAACTCCTTGGCCATGGAGTGACCCCAAAAATGCTCAGTGAGGGGCATCTTACATGGCTCTTGAGGTAGAATGGGGTACAGTGTCATTTATTAGAGAACGAGATAGGGTGGTAGTGATACAGGATTTAAGACTTTGATCCGCATGCAACCAATTTGTATAATTAGGATTAGGATAGAGCGATCCGTTTAGAAGTGTTATTTAAGCAGGGGGATAGGGATATGAACCACTAATAAACCCTAGTAATTGATTTGCTATTAGCAGCATTTGAAATTGTTCACATCAGGGGGTAATCTGAAGTTGTTTCAAGTTTGATTGTGACAATGCTCGTTATATTAGAGAATGGAATAACAATTGGTGATGAGGGGTGATTATAATTGTTAGGGTTTATGTAATTAGGGTTCATGTAAGTAGAGTTAGGGAGGTCAAGGGCAGGGGCAGACGCCAGCACTCGTGCGCCGACGCTATGGAGCTCAAATGGTGGTGATGGCAAGACGCTACCGTCAGCGGTCGTATGGGCCCCGGGCAAGGGGAAGATGGCGATGCCAGGGGTCAACGATGGGAGAGAGAAAAGAGAAGGGAGGGGGATGCCCAAATTAAGTGTTGGGTTCATTGTAGACCTCCCAATTGGTGGTGGAGTACCAGAGATGGCAGCACCGTTATTGACCAACCGTGGGAGAGGGGCACTGAAGGTGATTATCCTGACATTGTGGCTGTCGGTCACCGCTTTCGGTGGTGCACCACCATACGTAGTCGGTGGGGTATCAACATGAGAGGAGCCGATCTCCACCGCTGGTAGGGCGGCACCAGTAGTAAGGTGAGGGGAGGGAGAGAGTGCACCTGCGTAGGATCAATTAAAATTAGGCGCCATTACTCAATTAAAGAAAAGAAGAACGAAAATTAAAGTAACGAATAAAGAATTCAACACAATGACAGCGAAAAGAGAAAAGAAAAGAACAGAAAAGAAGAACTATAAATTAAATCAGAGCGAATTTCTCTAATATCATATGAATGTAAACCAACTTTATATTGAATATGTAAAAGTGAAGCACAAGGGGCCTTCATATAGTCATACATCAAGCGAAGTAACGACAATAATATCCTTGACCTTTACATGAGTCAAAGGGTAGAAGAAGAAAAGAAGTAAACCCTAGTCGAGGAAGGTTCTAGAGTTTACTATAATATACAGGTCCCTGTACTTATTATGCTTCTTTTTAGCCTCATTTTTGTGAGAGCATATGCTCTGTTTTTGTATTATAAGTTTCCTCGTTGATTATGAAAAAATGTCACTCGAAATCAAATCCCATCAATAGAAACCACCCCTTCATTACCGACATAAGGAAAAAAAAAATATATATATATATAGAGAAAAGGGAAAATAATGACCTAAATATTTGAACATTTATCACACATTTAACGTTTCAATATATTTAATGGTTATTCTAAGATTTGGAAATTTCTTTACTTCAGTACTTTATTCCAAAATCCAGTGAAATTTGGTTTTTACCAAAAAGGTTTTGTTGGAACATGATGACATAATATATGATTATGACAATATTTATGTACAATATTAGTATTTTTTGCAAAAATTGGATAAATTTTGACAAAAAATTATGTTATCCTGAAGGAAGGTACATCAATAATACAAATTCATGTATCACATCAACATTTTGAGGAAAAAATACACAAATTGTTGCAAGGTAAAATACATATTCTAAGAAGCATGTCCTCCATTTATATTTTTCAACAAAAATTCATCGGATTCCAACTAAGAGTAGTTAAGTTGTGAATTTTTTTAAATTTTATGGTATCTTATTGTATATGCTAAAATGTCAAAGTATTTATGTAATAAAAGATCAAATCTTAAAATACATGAGTGAGAAATTCCAAAAAATGTAAATAATTTATGTAACTTAAATATAGAGAAGAAAGAAAGTGGGTTCGGGCCAACAAGATCTCAATACTAGCCTATCTAAAGGGAACGCAGAGCTCTAAAGAGCAAAAAAAAAAAGGAGCAAGTTAAGAGAGACCTACGTGAATTTCTTAAACACATGTCACCTAGAAGCAGTGTAAAGAGAATCCCTGTGCCTCTGAGTAATGAAAGAAGAAAGAGGGAGACTGGAAAAAGGGTCAAAAGGGGGTTTAACGGCTAAGAAATTTCTTGCGGGGAAGCGTACATGGAAGATTGGGAAGAAGCTCGGGTTGAGCTTTGATGCTGACGATTCAATTATGATCGAGCAAATTGCATTGATGAGTTAGATATTTTTGCTCCGAGTATTTTCTGTCCTTCCTGGTTTTGATGCTGTACTCTCATTTTCCAACTTGGTCTAGTCACGCCCTATTTTTCTCCAGTTCTAGAGTCTTTTAGCATGTGCTTTCCTTGTTTGTATTCCTTTTTTTTTTTTTTGCTTTCCTGTCTTCTTGTTTTGATCTGCTAATTTTGGTTGTCCTTTTTGGTTCCTGTTTCCTTACGGGTGTCCTAGGCCTTACTTTGATCGAATGGCCTGATTTGTATCGACACCTTGTCGCTATTTATCGGAAAAAAATTGGAGAATACATGAAGTGTTATATGTCACATGCTAAATACATAAAATCATATCGTTTGTATCATGACTGCGTTACTCTCTTACGATGCTTCATCATATCAACCATGCTTTTCTTCTTTGTTCATGAAAAGATAATAATAATTTCTCTATTTAGACACTACCACCTCAATTATAAATTTTTTCGGATAAGTAAGAAAGATAAGGAATTCTCTAAGTAATACATAACGTTTTTCTGATGGAAGTAAGTCACAAATCACAACCAAAACACAATGTAGAATCTATAGCCTAATTGCACACCATGATCAAAGTTGTATATAAATTTCCAGATGGAAGGAATGTCCTTGTCATGTAAAATTGATGTGTTTCAGTATATTCATATATTATAGGATACATTACATACTCTCGCACAAGCTTACATTATTGGCAGGGACCAGGAACATTTTTGTAGCATGCATATATTATATAAAATAAAATCTAAGCGTGTGTGACCAGATTATCAAGAGAGCCATGCTCAATACTTTGATCAAAGGTTTACAACTTTCCCGTTCAAAAACTATATGTGGGAAGATTTATAGCTTTATTCGTGCAAATGTTACATTTAATTTCAGGTTCATGTATAAGTGAGGTTTTACATTATGATTAGATATCATAATTCAAAACTGCATAATGGATGAGGCACTCATTTAAGTCCCATGATTCTCCTCCATTTACAAAAGGGCTTTCACGTAAAAATTAGTAACTTTTTGTCATTATTTTCACTTGCATTATGTGTATATATGACTTCCCCAACATCAATAAACTTTGAAAAAACTTTGTTAGTTTAGGTCACTAAATATTATAACGGCCAATTTCAAGTTTGAATTAAATGAAACATCATGTCACATTCATACTTTCTCTCAGTAATTCTTTTACATGTTGGGTCATTCTTAACGAGTCACATCCCACTCATAATTTAACCATGTGAAATTAATGTTATTTTACGATGTTACAAATGAGGGTACCAACAAGCAAGCATTAGATCGTATTATAACTCAGAAGTTAAGCGTGCTTGGATGTGAGTAGTACCAAAATAGATGACCTCCTGGGAAGTCCTCGTATAGCATCTCTCAAGTTGGGGTTCTCGAAAATAGCCTCCCTTTAGGGCACCCTAAAGGAGGAAGGCTGCATACATCCATCCTCCCACCAGACCCTACTTAGGCGGAAGCCCTTGGGGCACTGGGAATGCTGCTTTACGATGTGACAAACATAACAAACATATTGACTAGCTCATGATGCTTTTGTTTTTTGGATAATTGAGGATTTATTAATAAAATAAGAATACGTACATGTCATCCATGTATTCAGGAACAACTACGCAAGACACACCATCCCACATAAACACCTGAAAGCACCTAAAAACCCCCAAAAGACAAAAGGACTCCAAGAGCACCAACAGTAAAACCCCGGATTGAGGGAACACACAAATGCCAGCCCACTAAAAACTTCAAACTTCCACTAACCCAGCCCAACATCGAAACGCCAGATTTCACAAAGGACCGAACAGCAGCAACTAGCTCATGATGCTCGAAATACGATTTTTTGTTTTCGATAAATCATATTGAACTAGAGTCAAATAAAATCATGTTATGCCATACTTGCATTTCTCTCGATAACTTCACATCCTTTTATCATATTCAATCAAATTATAATGGCTCTAATTATAAGATTAGCTATTAGGGTTTGCCTTTTTTTTTATTTTTCGTTTTTTGTTGTTTTCAATGTGGCCTCCTTTGGATTTTTGGATCTATTGGGCCTTGTTTCGACGGGTGCGTCATCTTTTATAGTTGCGCGCTTCACTTGTTAATTATTGTAAAAAAATAATAATAATAATAATAATAATAATACTGGCTCTGACTCATTTTGTTAGGGTATAAAATCATTCATCGATTTTGACTTATCAACTTAAACTTTTGAAAAGTTGGTTTCTTGACATGGTATCAGAATCTTGTGACCTAGAGGTCGTGAGTTGAAATCCCAATAGCCCCACTTTGAATTAATATAATTTAAGCACAAGGTATGAGGTGAATTTATGCAACATCCACACTTCAAACCTAACGGACATTCGCGTAATGGAGCAAGTTAGAATATAAGGCCATTCATGGGTCTTCACCATTCATGGTTACTTGACATTTTAGTAATGTACTTGGAAGGAACTAGAAAAAAATAAAGGAAAAGAAAAGAAAGAAAGTGATGCAACGCGTAGATGAAAATTAACGGAAAACAAGAAGGTTCAACAACCTTCCCTTAATTCTTATTACGAAAATAATAAAAACAAAGGGGAGAATAGTTTAACCTAATTCTCACACTCCGAGAATAAAGGGAAAACATATAAAAGGGATAAATTCTTTAAACCAATTGTATGCCTAAGACCCTAACTAGTCCTCTCTTTAAATAGAGGAGTTTTTCTAACTAGACTCAAATTAATATGAATTTTAAATTAAATCCCTAATTGAGATCAATAGTGGAGATTGCAATTCGTGTACTTCATCTAGCTATCCGTGTGATCTTTCTAAAAATAAAGACTAAACATAAAAATAGCTATTTGATCTAAAATCTAAGCTTTCCTAATTATCATAAAAATTAACTAAATTAAATTAAACTAAACTTCCTCATTCAAGTCGCATTACCTCTTCAAGACGTGCCCCGCCAAGACAATCCCAAGGCTCATTTGTCAAGCTATCCCATCTTCGCTAATCTAGAGCATTCCGTCAAGATTCTCCTGCTAAGATATCCGTCTAATATGAAGGCGGGACTACATTAGAAAGTAGTTGGAAGGATAATTTGGAAACTATTATGTGCCCCTCAAAATGTGATGTCATAATAAACTGCTAACTTGGCACATTAAGAGGATAATAACAAGCGTTCAAAAAAAACAAGAGCATAATAACAAAACCCTCTTGATAGCTTTTGTTTGTCATGTCAACACACACTTTGTATGCCTTTGTATTAAGCATAATTTGATGTAGAGACTATTGGAAAAACGGTTATTTACGCTAAAAATTTCTGTACCTTTTTATTGTGTTAACTTAATTTTTGTACTTTTAATTATGTTAATTTAGTCCTTATATGATTTAGGTATTGACACAAAATTGAATTATGTTAATTTAGTCCCTAAATTCCTATCAAAAAGTTGTATTTTTTAAGAATTTAATTTATGTGTCAACTTCGCATGAAGTAGGTACAAATAAAGGTGGCCAGTGGGCCGGATCGGCCCCGAACCCGACACTGCTCACCTTGTTTGGACGGGGCCCAACCCGGCCTGCTACAGTACCGGGCCAGGCTTAGCCACGGGGGTTCTGCCCCCCATCGGATATATGATGCCCCAACGGCTCATTTTGAGCCATTGGGGCTCAATAAAAAAATTTAATTTTTTTCTGTAAATACTAACATAATTTTATCATTTCACTATACAACAATCTCTCTAATTCTATCTTCTCTACTTACTTACTTACAATTATTTGCTTTAAATCTCTCAAGTTCAAAGTTTCAACTGTGTTCTGCTCATAAAATTTCATATTTTAATTTTCGCTTTGGTAAATTACAATCAAAATTTTATTTACTTGTCATTTTTATTTACCTAAATTGCATTCTTACTTACATTTTATAATTATAATTTAACAATATCATGACTCATAATTCATCTTCATTTGGAGCTGGTTGATCTATTACTAGCTCTTCTCAACCGCCTAAAATCCCTAAAGTAGCTCAGCTCAATGCCTAGGAACAAGAATTTTTAGAACCCGATCCATCATCTCCCTACACAGACACCTTAAATTGGGAAAAAGAGCAGCACTACGAGCAGGATTATCCTAAATTGGGTGGTGCAGGATGTTCTGAAAGCGAACCCACACCCACCACTGATGAAACTGAAACCCGAACCAGTAGTAGACGTAATACTGGCGATGTATAGTACCACTTCACACTAAATCGTGAACATAATAAAGCATATTGTACATTATGTGATCCCCCAAAAGTTTTCAGTCATCCACGTGGTAGTGGAACTGGCACTCTAAAATGACACCTATTAAAAAGCCACCCCGAATTAACTGCAGATAAAACCCAACAACATCTTGTACATCAAGTGACTGGTGCGCTAGCTAACTTTAGGTTTACATAACAAACTAATAGACGTAAATTAATGAGATAGGTCATTGGGGCTGAAAGGTCGTTTACCTCCGGCGAAAACCCTAGATTTGTCCGGTACTGTCAAAACGCATTAAACCCCGCCACTCTAAGGATTCTTCGAAACACTTTGAATCGGGACGCTTTTAAAGAATTCATAAATATGAAAAATGAGCTTTAAGATATTTTTAAGGCGAACACGAGCATGTTCTCATTGATGTCGGATATGTGGAAGTCGAAACCCGATGTGTCTTTCTTGTGCATAACGACACATGGGATTTGATTCTTCCTATATCATGCAAAAAATGAATAATTTATTTTTGCCTTCTTGAATATCTCCACACTGCTCAGGCAATCACGGGTGCCATTATGGAGGCATGTCGTGAGTGGGAGATCGACCACAAAATTTTCAGCATTACTTTTGATAATGCTACTAACAACGATGCATCTGCAAAATAATTAATTAGGCATATGAGGCCCATGTTAGATGGGAAATATTTTCATTTATGTTGCATCTGTAATACACTGCATTTAATAGCAGTGGAAGGTTTGCAACTTGTAGATGTTTCTGTTGCGTGTTTAAGAGAATTAGCTATGGAAATTAAGACATCTAGAACTAGGCAAAGAAATTTAAACATCTTTGTGACACACATGGCATTCCTTTTAAAAAATTTAAAATAGAAACACAAACTAGGTGGTCATCCGTGATTGAGATATTAGAAAGAATAATATCATACAAAGATGTCTTAATTGAATAGGAAAATCTTTCAGAACTAAGAAATTTTAATTTCCAATGTGTAGTATGGAATGCAATCAATAAAGTCTGTAGATTTTTTTGTTTTTTTAAAGATGCTACGACATTTTTTTGGATGTTATTATCCAACAATTATATAAGCAATATCTAGACCGATAGATATTGTTGCTTGGATGGGTGAGAACATCCCCAACTCCGTGTTGGAGGCCTCTATTTCCGCCATGAGGATGAAATTTTTAAAATATTATTTTGAATTACCACTGGCATATTATATTGCCACCATTTTCTTATCCACGTTGTGAACTTATGGGATTGCAATTATTTGCACGATATTTTTACGAAAAAATAAACCCAACTTATGTTGTAGCATCTTTTATTGCAGAAGTTGATAAAAATTTATGAAATTTATTTTCCGTATATGCTCGAAGATATCATCTTTTTCGTCTCAAAGAAAATCATATGCATGGGATATGTTAAACCGATTAAAGCCCGAACAAAATCTCACGTCATATGATAAGCTAGGTTTTTACTTGCATTCGCCTAAGCTCGACTTTGACCCAACACAGGAGAATCCAAATTTTGATATTTTGCAATGGTGGTGTTCTAATAAAACCTAATATCCAGTGCTTTCCACCATGACACGTGATATACTAACGTGTCCGGTGTCTTTAGTAGCATCGGAATGTGCTTTTAGTACAGATAGTAGATTGCTTTGAGCAAAAAGAGCGAAGCTAGCACCGGCCACCTTAGAAATGTTGGTGCGCTTGAAGGACTGGATGGCTGCAGCCGATAGAGACCAAGACCGACTCAACTTGAGTTCATCGAGTGATGAAGAAGACGACCGTAGCACTAATACAGCAAGTCCCGCACCAACTGCAACAAGTTTAGACTAAGTTATTTATATTATTATAATTCTATTTTTTTATAACATATTTTCTATTATAAGCTATATTTGTAATTTTAAATAGTAGTATTATATTGTTGTAGTTGTATTTTTTAACAATTTATGTTACATTTTATTCTATTAAATATATTTATAATTATGATTGTGTCGTATTGTATTTGTATGTTATATTATTCATCAATAAATTATAATTATTTTTTGGTCAAAATGATTATATATTTTCATAATTTTATAAGGCACTATTATGATTATATCGCATGTTAATATATATATATATATATATATATATATATATGTCTGTATATAGTATATATTAAAAAAAGAGGGGGGAGGCCGGGCCTGGGCCGGGTTCACTCGGACTCGGCCCATGGCCACCTCCAAGTACAAAGTGTTTGGTTGCCAAAATTGAAAATAAAACTTCATTAAGAGGATTAGTTAAAAACAAAGGAATTAAAACTTGCCTGAGGGGATTAGGTAAATTATTTCCCTTTTTTTTGTAATTAGCGACATAGTTGTGATATAATATAGCTGACTCGAGCAATCGAGGCCGCAGAGAACTTGAATAAATCGGGAAGTAGGAGCACAAAAACAGGAAACCAAGGCAAAATCAACAAAACAAACACAAAAGAACAAAAATAGGCACCATATGGCTAAAATAGGCCTGAGAACGATGGGCTTGGAGCAAGGGAGATGATAAACCGATAAAGCATGAGAGAAATGACAACCAAACAAGAAGCCAAATCCTTACTTCCCCTGAATTTGTACTTCTTGTGTCTACTTCTTGCCAACCAAACAAGGCATTAGATTATATCAATTTGGTCTTGGAGAAAAATTGAAGTTAAATTAGCAATGGAATTCTCAATGGTTTTGTTAGGTGGGATTAAATTTGAACGAGAGGGTTGGTTTGGATGACTTGCATCTAAATATGATTGTGATATTAAAAAAATACGTCATTCCGTCTTCCAATTGAAGAATTTATGTACTCCTTGAAGATTTCTTCCTATTTTTACCTATCAAAAGTTACTTCATTAACTTTACTTCAGTTTGACAATGGGACTAAATGAAATATTATGAATTATACAGTGACCAAAGTGATATGATTGTGCTCAAAAAAAAAAGTGATATGATTGAAATAAATTGACACAATATACAAAGAACAAAAACATTTGCCATAAATAACCATAAAATTTTTTTGCAATGGTTAGATGTTTTAGAATCGATTATGAATCTAGACAATCAAGATAATAACCAAAAGCCCTCACTTCACCAAGAACCTTTTTTTCGATAATTAGTGAGGATAAACTCAAGATACAAAAGCCGAGGCCTCAAACAAGAGACCCGAAGAGTACACACAAAATGTGGAGAAGGGAAAATAACAAGCAAACCTCTATAAATAAGAGAGACAAGCCCCCCCCCCCCCCCCCCAAAAAAAGCCAAAAGGTAACACAAACAGAGCAAAAGAAAAACACACCACAAGAAAAACAACCTCCTACCTGCAGCACCGGACGCCAAAGAAAAAGACAACACATAAGCAGCACCGACACACCAAGAAATCCCCACCATTGAAGACACTAAACATAAATGCTCCAAAGCAGCACAACAACCAAACTCCAAAATAAGCATAAGTTTGTATGAATTGGTTAAACTCTTAATTTTGTGACTTTTAATTGTATTGGTTATATATTAACTTTCGGGATCTAGACTTGACCCGTGAGTTTGTATATAATATAAGCACAAGTTTAGTGTTAACCTTAAATCAATTTGACAATATATCAAGTCATCCACTAGATTGTGTTGGTTATCTTTTTTGTCGTAACTATTAACACAAATTCTACAAGGGTAGTGTTTTCAGAATGGGCAATCAGAATATCAAAGTTATCGGCCTGTAATATGTGCAGAGAACAAAGGTATAAGATGATAAATAGAATTCTTCAGAAAATAGAACTACCCTATCACAGTCGTAAGGAAAATAAAGCTACCCTATTGGAGTTCGTATCTGAATAGTGACCTTAATGCAAAACCATGTCTTACTTACTTATGAAATTCTCAACACACTGGTGTCATATTAATCTTTGTGAATTTCTTGTTAGCAGAGCACAAGACCCATTCCAATTGCTTCCCTAGTGTGCATTAAGTTTGACATTTAAATCTTATGATTGGGCGCAAATAATTTTTTGGGGTCACCCACTATGGTTATGGACACAACTTACCCTATTGCATATAAGAAAACTTTTGACGAAGTGCCGGCTACAATTCAAATATTACTCTACGTGCAAAATAAATAGGGTTTTTTTTATTAAAAACTACCTAAATTTTAAGTACGGTTTGAAAAATACCTAGATTTTCTAATTTTTTAATGTCATATCTAAAATTTTTCAAAATTTTTTAATGTCACACCTTAATGTAACGCCATTAACATCCGTTAGTTTTTGCTGACGTGGCATTCTGAAATAAAAAGAAAATGATTAAAATAATTTGATTTTGCATTCAAATTTCTAAATATTCTTAAAAAATATTTTAAATATCTAAAAAATTTGTAAATTTAGAAAAACAATTACATATTTAAATTTTTTTTAAAATGCTGCATCAGTAAAAACTAACGGATGTTAACGGTGTCATATTAAGAAGTGACATTAAAAAATCAGACTCTAGTGACTTTTGAAACTACACTTAAAATTTAGGTGATTTTTAGTAAAAAAAAAAATTATTATGAACCTCCCGACTAGGGGTGTTCACAAAAATACAAAACCAAAAAAACGGAACCAAAACGGAGAAAGCCGAACCGAAAATCTCGATTATTGAGTTGAAAGAAGCGGTTCGGTTACCAAACCGATAAAAAATCCGGTTAATTTGGGTGGTTACAGTTCATGGTTTCTAACAAAATGATTAACCGAATAAACCGATTAGTATATTTGTGAGAGCATTATAGTTGTGCATTATAAGTTATCATTTAGTGGGTAAATATTTATGCTTAGTTTTGTATAATTATGAGTTCAATTTAATTTAGTTTCAACATTTTATATTTCTAACCTAAACCAATATAAATCAATATAATAATTGTGTGGCCTTAGAAATACAATTGACAACCTAAACCTAAGTAGTTACTTGGTTTACCTGCTTTTTAGAGCATGTGGCAATAACAAAATTTTAGGATTTAAATGGGTAAGAAAAATACTTGAATTTCTCTTTCAATAAGTGGTGAACCAATTAACCAAACCAAATCAACTGATACCGAAATTCCAGCTAACCGATTTTAAATGGGTGGTAACAGTTATTAAATTTTTACAAATTTCTTAAACGGTTACCGAACCGATAAGTTAAACGGTATGGTTAACCGGTAACGAATACTCCTACCGACCGGGCACATACTCCAATTACGAAAAAACAAATTATTAATGACAAAACAAGCGGGTAACCCTGATTAGTACGTGAAACCTAAAAGAAGAGTTTTTCGTTAGGCCCTGTTAAAAACTTAGGCCCAAATTTCTGGCCCAAAAATACTCAAGTTGACGCACAGACAACTCCAGCCTAGGCCGTAACGAAATTGAGTTATTTATATATTAATTCCAATTGGTTTCTGTTTCGGGATTTTTTGGTTGGGTTCTTGAGGGTAGAACTAGGCTCAAGTTCTTTGGCTTTCTCCTGAGGTCTCTTCCCCTATTTATAGGGGGATTAAGTGCGTGGGTAGCAAGTAACGGGGGTAGGGTACCGCCTGGTTCCCTCAGCCAATAGGGGTATCGGTGATTTCTAGAGGTGAGGTCACTTAGGTGGGGGTGTCCAAGGAGGCGGTGGTGTCCCCTGGGCCGTATACCACCTGGTGGCGGTTATGCAGGGGGGGCGGCAATGGCTCCTGGGCCCTGTACCGCCTGGTGGTGATTATGCAAGGGGTGGCAATAGCTCCTGAGCCCTGTACCGCCTGGGTGTAACTTTTGTACTCATCAATTAGCCCCCCACTTTGAGGTCAAAGTTTCTTTGGCCTCAAAGTGTATAAATACCCCTTCATACCCTCACCATTTGGGCACTCTTTGTTTCTCCCATTCTCTAACTGGTATCTTGGGAGCTAATTATGGAGGATGTCACTCATGAGATGTTATCTTGATTTCCTGCCAAATCTCTTTTAAGATTTTGTTGTGCCTCTTCTGGGTTTTATGGTTTACTTATCGATAATGATTTTGATAAGAAACAGTCTTTCCGTGCGCTTGAGCGTGACGCTGATGGGGTCTTGTTGCAACCAAAAAGTAAGTTTTCCCGTGACAATCTGGGGGCATTTTCATCTGCCGGGGACTTTTCCCCAGTTATGCCGCCGGAGGTAATGGAGGTGTTGACGGATAATATTAGAGTTCTCGGTGTTCAGGGTAGTCTAGTATTGTAACGAGATTACAATCTCTCCAAATTGTTTGTGTGTAACCCTGCCCTGGGCGTACGTCAGTTGATGCCGTTGCCTGAAGGCATTTTAACGAACTGTTTGGATACACCTTTAAACTTAGTGTTTGGATGTTTTGACTCTACTCCTCAGTTCGGTTTCTACCTTTTCCTTATGGCAATGGACTTGTCCTACCCTTGCCACGGCTTTTGGCCTACCGCGTATCAGGTGTATGTTTGGCATGGCGATTGGAATTTTTGGGGAAGCCTGAACGTGGGTCCCCGAAACGTTTTTCTCATGGATCATGTCTGTTTGCATGGGGAGCTTTTCTTTCTGTCTGACTGGGGCCACTATATCGACGGTAGTAATAACCGCCCATACATAGTTCGCTGGAATACCGAGACAGGGGTAGTTTATAATATGACTCTTCCGGGCATGGTTTGGGATAATCTGTCATCGAGCCGAGAGGCAAAGATTTCAAGGTGGTGGGATGTGACCACAGGACCCCCTTCCCTATGCCTGATAACGCTCCGAAGTCCAGTGTTTACTATCTGGACGTTGAATAACATGGAGGATCCCTCCTCTTGGGTAAGGCGGGATTGGTTACTCGTTCGGCTGCCTTGGTCTGGAGGTAGATGGGATCCAGCCATCACAAGCTTTTCCGTGTCTAAAGAACACCTAACATTTACTGCACGCAATCAGGTGTTCCAGTGTGCACTTCGGGGAGATCTTAGTGGCCGTCCAATTTTCTTAGTTTACTATCAGGGGGAATTTCATACCCACTTGTTTCCATATTCGAGCTCTTTGTTTCGTTGTGGGAATGATCCCATGATTCTCCATCCCCCGCTCGAGTAGGTCGTGGTAATCGTAGGAGGGTGTTTTGGAATCTCTTTGTACGTTACTTTTGGCATTGTAGTTGTATTATCAGAAGCTTGATGTAATGAAATCTTGTTGTAATATATGCGAACATCCTGGCTATGAAGATTTTATATTTTAACCTTTTACCTTCGTCATGTGCGTGCATTTGTTGGTGAGTGCTCATGGGATATTTCTCTCTCCTTGGTATGAATTCTCGTGTTTGTGTGAGTTTAATGATCGTCCCAAAGTTAGAGGGGGCCAAAAACCACGGGCTCTCAAGCTGGTGAGAGTTTACCGCCCGTCCCTAATGTTAGGTGGGTTACACAACCTCCCCTGTGTTAGAGGAAGCCAAAAACCGCGGGCTCTCAAGCTGGTGAGATTTTACCGCCCGTCCCTGACGTTAGGCGGGACACACAACCGCCCCTGTGTTAGATGGGGCCAAATACTGCAGGCTCTTAAGCTGGTGAGAGTTTACCGCCCGTCCCTGACTTTAGGCAGGACGCACAACCGCCCCTGTGTTAGATGGGGCCAAAAACAGCGGGCTCTCAAGCTGGTGAGAGTTTACTACCCGTCCCTGACGTTAGGCGGGACGCACAACCGCCCCTGTGTTAGATGGGGCCAAAAACCGCGAGCTCTCAAGCTAGTGAGAGTTTACCGCCCGTCCCTGACGTTAGGCGGGACGCACAACCGCCCCTGTGTTAGATGGGGCCAAAAACCGTGGGATCTCAAGCTGGTGAGAGTTTACTGCCCGTCCCTGATGTTAGGCGGGACACACAACCGCCCCTGTGTTAGATGGGGCCAAAAACCGCGGGCTCTCAAGATGGTGAGAGTTTACCGCCCGTCCCTGACGTTAGGCAAGACACACAACCGCACCTGTGTTAGATGGGGCCAAAACCCACGGGCTCTCAAGCTGGTGAGAGTTTTACCGCCCGTCCCTGATGTTAGGGGGGACGCACAACCTTCGCTGTGTTAGATAGGGCCAAAAACCGCGGGGTCTCAAGCTGGTGAGAGTTTACCGCCCGTCCCTGACGTTAGGCGGGACACACAACCGCCCCTGTGTTAGATGGGGCCAAAAACCGCGAGCTCTCAAGCTGGTGAGAGTTTACCGCCCGTCCCTGACGTTAGGCGGGACGCACAACCGCCCCTGTGTTAGATGGGGCCAAAAACTGCAGGCTCTCAAGCTGGTGAGAGTTTACCGCCCGTCCCTGATGTTAGGCGGGACGCACAACCGCCCCTGTGTTAGGTGGGGCCAAAAACCGTGGGCTCTCAAGCTGGTGAAGGTTTACCGCCCGTCCCTAATGTTAGGTGGGATACACAACCGCCCCTGTGTTAGATGGGGCCAAAAACCGCGGGCTCTCAAGCTGGTGAGAGTTTTACCGCCCGTCCCTGATGTTAGGGGGGACACACAACCGCCCCTGTGTTAGATGGGGCCAAAAACCGCGGGCTCTCAAGCTGGTAAGAGTTTTCAGCCCGTCCCTGACGTTAGGTGGGACGCACAACCGCCCCTGTGTTAGATGGGGCCAAAAACCGCGGGCTCTCAAGCTGGTGAGAGTTTACCGCCCATCCCTGACGTTAGGCGGGACACACAACCCCCCCTGTGTTAGATGGGGCCAAAAACCCCGGGCTCTCAAGCTGGTGAGAGTTTACCGCCCGTCCCTGATGTTAGGTGGGATGCACAACCGCCCCTGTGTTAGATGGGGCCAAAAACCGCGGGCTCTCAAGCTGGTGAGAGTTTACTGCCCGTCCCTGATGTTAGGTGGGATGCACAACCGCCCCTGTGTTAGATAAGGCCAAAAATCGTGGGCTTTCAAGTCGGTGAGAGTTTACCACCCGTCCCTTATGTTAGGTGGGATGCACGACTGCCCCTGTGTTAGTTGGGGCCAAAAACCGCGGGCTCTCAAGCTAGTGAGAGTTTTACCGCCTGTCCCTGATGTAAGGGGGGGACGCACAACCACCCCTGTGTTAGGTGGGGCCAAAAATCGCGGGCTCTCCAGCTGGTGAGAGTTTACCGCCCGTCCCAGATGTTAGGTGGGACGCACAACCGCCCCTATGTTAGATGGGGCCAAAAACCGCGGGCTCTCAAGCTAGTGAGAGTTTACCGCCCGTCTCTGATGTTAGGTGGGACGCACAATCGCCCCTGTGTTAGATTGGGCCAAAAATCGCGGGCTCTCAAGACGGTGAGAGTTTACCGCTCGTCCTTGACGTTAGGTGGGACACACGGTTGCCAGACCATTTTTTGCTTTCTTTTTACAAGAGACACCGAGGCCCCATAGTTTAAAGGTCTTGGAGCACCGAGGCCTTCACATTAGGTGGAAGTCAAGCGGCTCCTTCACATTAGGTGAAGGGTGACAGCCCAGCTTTTCCTTGCTCTTACTCCTCAACCTGAGCAATAAGACCAAGCCCCCATTGTTCAAGGAACTTAGAATACCGAGGCTTTCACATTCGGTGAAAGCCAGGCGGTTCCTTCACTCTAGGTGAAGGGTGACCGCCCAATTTCTTCTTGCTCTTTCACTTCAACTTGAGTAAGAAGACCGAGCCCCAATTGTCCAAGGGACTAAAAATACCGAGACTTTCACATTAGGTGAAAGCCAGGCAGTTCCCTCACTTTATGTGAAGGATGACCGCCCAACTTCTTCTTGCTCTTTCACATCAACTTGAGCAAGAAGACCAAGCCCCCATTGTTCAAGGGACTTAGAATACCGAGGCTTTCACATTAGGTGAAAGCCAGGCGGTTCCTTCACTTTAGGTGAAGGGTGACCGCCCAACTTCTTCTTGCTCTTTCACTTCAACTTGAGCGAGAAGACCAAGCCCCCATTGTTCAAGAGACTTAGAATACCGAGGCTTTCACATTAGGTGAAAGCCAGGTGGTTCCTTCACTTTAGGTGTAGAGTGACCGCCCAACTTCTTCTTGCTCTTTCACTTGAACTTGAGCAAGAAGGCCAAGCCCCCATTGTTCAAGGGACTTAGAATACCGAGGCTTTCACATTAGGTGAAAGCCAGGCGGTTCCCTCACTTTAGGTGAAGGGTGACCGCCCAACTTATTCTTGCTCTTTCACTTCAACTTGAGCGAGAAGACCAAGCCCCCATTGTTCAAGGGACTTAGAATACCGAGGCTTTCACATTAGGTGAAAGCTAGGCGGTTCCCTCACTCTAGGTGAAGGGTGACCGCCCAACTTCTTTTTGCTCTTTCACTTCAACTTGAGCAAGAAGACCAAGCCCCCATTATTCAAGGGACTTAGAATACCGAGGCTTTCACATTAGGTGAAAGCCTGGCGGTTCCTTCACTTTAGGTGAAGGGTGACCGCCCAACTTCTTCTTGCTCTTTCACTTCAACTTGAGCAAGAAAACCAAGCCCCCAATGTTCAAGGGACTTAGAGTACCGAGGCTTTCACATTAGGTAAAAGCTAGGCGGTTCCTTCACTTTAGGTGAAGGGTGACCGCCCAACTTGTACCTGTGGAACCTAAAGGGGTCGTACCACGTGGCGCCTTCTCTCTCCTCACGCCCCTTTCGTTCCCTTTCCTCATAAAAACCCCACAAAAAACCCTAACTCCTCACTTCTCCATTTTCTCTGCACACCTGACTCTGCCTTGGCATCTCTCCCCCCGATTCCCTTTCGTCCGTCACCCTTACTCATTTTCGTGACGATTAAAAGGTATTTGCTTGTGCTCTTACTAATTTTGAAGCATTTTCAGGGTTTTTCCCCCCTTTCGTTTTTCGCCCTCTCTTTTTTTCCTTTTTTTTTTTTTTTTAAACAGGGAAGCTTTCTCGTTGGGGCTCCCATGGCAGGACCTGAGGCTCCCATGGTGGAACTTGAGGTTTCCATGGAAGAGCTCGATGAAAGCTTCTAGCTGGACCCCAGTTTATAAACGATCTTACCGCGATTTTCGCCGGCTGTCCTGCCGTTTGCCCAGGTGAGGTGGGGGTGTTTTATGATCAGGGATTCTCCCACTCCGTGTGTTGGCCTGATCCTCAGGCGGTACCTCCCCCACCTGACACCAGTGCCCCCGCTCTACCCACGGGAAGCTATGGTGGGGCTTCTACTATTTTTCAGGGTAAGATCCCTTTCTAACTTCTCCTTATATTTTGTGAATTAGTTAAATGGCTCCAAAACGTGCGCAGAAGGGAATTGGACGTTCAGACCGTGCTGGAGGAGCGTCTTCAGATGAGGGAATGATGGTGGATCCATTATCTCAACTGGCTCCCTCATCACCAACATCACCTGAGGAAATGGCCGTGCGTGCCCAATATCCTGATACGGCCGCGGCTCTTCCCCTAGGAAACCTTGTATCCTTACTAGCCACGGTAGAGGGAATGAGGAAATTTCGCGAAAAATAATTTTTCCCAAACGATTACGAAGTTATCGGCCCCCGGGAGAGTGACAACATTTTATACCCTCGCTCCCTCGAATTGTTTGCTGTTAGCGTGGATGCTTTGGAGGCTGGCTTACGCTTTCCCTTGCCGCCCCTCTTGGAGTGGGTTTTCAGGCAATATTCCGTGTGGCCCAGTCAAGTTACCCCCAACGGTTTTCGTAACATTTTACGGCTACCTCTTGACTTGTTACGTGGCTGGCCTGACCCCCTCCACTCGTAGCTTTGATTATTTATTTAGGGCCAAACAAGTTAAGGGTGTTGTTAGTTTCGAGGGGAAGAGCGGGATTAAGCTTGTGGCGCTTAATCCCTCGAAGGTAAAATTTTGGCAGAATAGGTTTGTTTGGGTCAGACCTCCTAGTCCTCTAGGCGTCCCTCATTATTGGACCTCGTTGAATAAGTGCAGCGTCCCCTCCGAGCATGAGCTATCTGCCTTAGACAGGGAGGTAGTTCAGTACTTTGAAAGGGATTTAGGATCACGATACCTGGCTACCAAGGAGGTATTGTGCCAGGAGAAAGTGCTGATCCGGGCAGGCTTGTGTGCCCGACCACTTAGTGGTGAGTAACTCTTTGGGACGGCTAAGTTTTTCTTTTTTTCTTTTTTTTTTTTTTTTTTTATTATTGACCACCACTTGATGACTTTACCTTGGCTGCTTCATTATCTCTTTTCAAGATCAGAGGCCGACATAGACATTGTAGCCCTCACAGAATCCTACCGCGAGGGGCAAAGGAAGAAGAGAGAAAAGGATGAGGGTAAGGGTGAGAGAGCCACTTGGAGGGGCAAGAGGGCGGTCACCGAAGAAGAAGGAGGGCCTCCCAAGAAGGTCACTCGATCAAAGAAGTCTCAAGCTGAGGCTCCTGCCTCAGGCGGTAGTTCGGAGGTGCCCCCTCCACCCAAGGTCGTTCCTGAGACGCCCATAGTTCAGGCGTCTCCTGCTGCTGGGAGATCCTCTTCAGTCCCTAGCGGTCAGGGAGTACATACCTCTCTGCCTCAGCAAGGCGACGGTGGGGTGTCAGCCGTACCCTGTCCCAAAGTTGTCCCAATAACGGAGCTCGTTGTGGAAGAGAGGTCCAGCATTACGCCGGCCGTTACCGTTGCTTCATCTGGGGTTACGGTGGCTGAGCCTCCTCCAACCGTGGCTATATCGACTGGGAACCTCCCTGAAGGGATAGAGGTAGGCTCATTGTCAGAAGGAGCGGAGGAGGGGAGGAGGCCCTTAGAGGTGCCAGTTGAGGTGTCAGAGCCACCATTGGTGGAGACGGTAAGGCCAGTACCCATGCCTCAGAGAGGAGGACCTCCTGTCAGGACCTCGTCCCTGCCGCCCGAATCATTCCAGGAGGCAGTGGCGGATGTACGTCCTGACATAAAGGTAGAAGTCAGCCTTCTTCCCTCCTTTCATATTGATTTGTCCGCCCCCGGGGACCTTGCTGACGTCCCTCCTGAGCCTCAAGGAGAGGCTCCTAGGGAAGAGAGAACTCCCACCGATGAAGGTGCACCGCCCGAGGGTTCTACTCGCCCCTCTCCTTGCCAAATCGTTAATGACATCCAACGTGCTGTTTTGACGGTTCTTCCATCCGAAGGCCCTCAAGTTGTGATTCGAGACACTGTAGCCACTTGTGTCGCTAAGGTAAAGACTACATGCTATACCTTTGAGTTATTATCATGTTAACTACATGCTTTGGTATTTTATCTTTCAGGTCAGTTCTCATTCTGGCGCTATGGCCTTAGGGTGGTTCCGTGAACAAGAAGCTGCTACGCAGGAGTTGTCTCTGTCACGAGAGGAAAAGAGAAAACCAGTAGAGGCGGCAGAGAGAGCTGAAAAAGAAAAAGAGGAACAGACCGGGGTCATGCTAAGGGTGGAAAGGGAGAAGGAAATGTTAGCGGCTGAGTCCCAGAGCTTGAGAGATGATATGGGAAAGCTGAGAGAGGAGAAGGAGGCATTAGCTGCTGAGGCTCAAGTACTGAGGGAGGAGTTATCTTCCCAGCAGGCACGGTCAGAGGAACTCCTTACCGAAGCGCAGCATGCTCGGATCGAGGCTACAGAGGTGGTTTCCCGCTTCAAAGAGAGCCTTGAGTTTCATTCCTCGACGAGCACCTATTACTGGGAGGGCTTTGCCTCAGGTCTGTCCACCTTCGCACGACGCTTAGATAGCAGTCATCCTCAGCTTAGCCGGGAATTTCTTTAACAAGTGGCGGACCAGCTTCGCCAGGATATCATTCGCTCTCAAGGAAGTCCGGGCAGCAGCTAGGCCCATTCTTTAACTGACTTTGCTCCTTCTTTATCCTTTTCCCTTTTTGCGCATGTAAAGAGAAAGTTTGGGGGGGGGGGGGGGTGGGAATGCCACTTTTTGCTGTGACCCCCTATTTTTTGGCTAATGTATGTACTTGTACATGGTAATATCTAGAGGCAGAAGTTCCTCTGTTACCGTATCGGATGTATACTCTAATGAAACGAATGATATTTTGTTGTACACTCCCTTTCATTGTTTTTTTTTTTTTTTTTTTTTTTTTTTTTTTTTTTTTTTTTTTTTTTTTTTTTTACCTTGGCCTTATATCAACGATGTTGACGCAATCTTTAGGAAAGTACCATTTATTTATGTACATGGGGTACCGCCCCATGTTCCCTAAGATATAACTTAAACAGTACCGGTATAAGTTCAATATTTTACGCAATTCTTACAAGACTTACCTAGCTATGCGTAGTACTTTTTGAGATTCTTGATGCTCCATACTCGGGGTACCCGAGGACCGTCTAGGCGCTCCAGCTTGTAACTTCCTTCCCCTAGCTTCTGGGCCACACTGTAGGGTCCTTCCCAATTCACGGCTACCTTGCCGGCTCCGATCCCCTGGGCCACAGTATTTGCTCGTCGCAGGGCTAAGTCCCCCACCTCTAAACTTCTCATCCTTAGGCGCTTATTCGTTGCTTTTGGGTCACAATTTGAAGAAGGGCATCCTCCCTAACTTCGTCTACTAAATCCAGAGCGCACCTTCACTGATCTTCATTGCGCAGATAATTATAATGTTGTATGCTGTAACTGTGTTCTCCCACCTTCACTAGGATTACGGCTTCAGCCCCATAGGTTAGCATGAATGGGGTTTCTCCTGTAGCCACACGGTAGATTGTTCGGTGTGCCCACAGTACACTAGGCAACTCTTCCACATATCTTCCCTTAGCTTCATCCAACCTTCTCCGAAGCCCGTTGAGTATTTGCTTGTTTTTTGATTCAGCTTGTCCGTTGCTCTGAGGATAAGCGACGGCGGTAAAATGGAGAGCAATATTCATGTGTTGACAGTATGTTCGGAATCGTGGCGACGCGAACTGTGTCCCTTTGTCCGTGATAATGGCTCTAGGGATTCCAAAAAGTGTAATGATGTTTTTCCATAAAAACTGCCGCGTTGCGCTGTCTGTAATCCGAGCCACCGCCTTGGCCTCCACCCACTTACTGAAATAGTCTATGGCTACTATCAAGAATTTTCTCTACCCGCTGGCTAAGGGGAAAGGTCCTAAGATGTCCATTCCCCATTGGTCGAAAGGTATGGGGTCAACGATGGGTTGCAGTGGCGCGGCGGGAGCACGGATGAGCAATGCGAATCTCTGGCACTTATCACATTTTCGCACAAGGGTGCCAGCATCCTTCCTCAGGGTGGGCCAAAAATACCCGGCCCTTAGCGCCATCCCGGCTAAGGCTCGTTTTCCAATGTGAATCCCACATATTCCCTCGTGGATTTTCCTTAGAACGTACTCCCCTTCCTCTGGCGCTAAACATTTTAATAAGGGATGTGTGAACGACCTTTTGTATAGCTGCTGATCAATGATTGTGAAATGTACCGCGCGCCTTTTCAGCCTTCGTGCTTCTGCCTGATTCGAGGGTTTTACATCGCGAAGGATGAAGTCTAAAAGTGGACGCATCCAGTTATCCTCATGTTGTACTTGCATTACATCTAGGGGTGCTGACTTGTCCACATACTTAACATGGGACTCGTGCGTATGGACGTGCCCGTCGAGGTTCCTTCCTCCAGTACTAGCCAAACGGCTTAGTTCGTCAGGGCGGTGATTACTTTCTCGGAAAATGCCCCGTATGTTAAAGCCTTGAAATTCGGAGACCTTGGTTCGAACCAGCTCCAAGTACCGGGATAGGTGCGGCTCTTTTACTCCATAACTACCCGTGACCTGGTTCACCACCAACTCTGAGTCGCTTTGTGCCTCTAGGTAAGTTGCTTCGGCGGCTTTGGCTAAGTCCATGCCCAACAGCAGGGCTTCGTATTCGGTTTCGTTGTTAGTTGCGTTGAAGTGTAACCTTATCGCATATTCCGCCTGCTCTCCCTCGGGGTTGACCAGTACTACGCTTGCGCCTCGGCCTTCTGACTTTGCAGACCCGTCTACGAACATTTTCCGACGGACACCTCCCCAAGGGCGTCTGCTGATCCAGGTGTCTCACCCCCAAAGTCGCATTCTACCAGGAAATCGGCCAAAGCCTGGGCCTTAATGGCTTTGCGAGGCTGATAGTGTGTGTCGTACTCAGAGAGTTCAACCGCCCACTTGAGCAGGTGTCCTGAGCAATCTAACTTGGAGAGCAGCTTCTTGAGTGGCAAGTTAGAGAGTACCGTGACATTGTGAGACTGAAAGTAAGGTCTTAGCTTACGCGCCGCGGTGATCAGGGCCAAGGCGGTCTTTTCAATGGCAGGGTACCTCTTTTCTGGGTCTTTGAGAGTCTAACTTACAAAGTATACCGGGAGCTGTCATCCCTGCCGGTCGGCTATTAACACTGCGCTCGTGGCGTTTTCTGAGATGGCCAGGTCGAGCCCTAGCTTCTCATCTGGTTCAAGGGAGGTGATCACCGGGAGGTGCGCCAAATGTTGCTTCAGTTGATCAAAGGCTCGTGCGCATTCCTCATCCCAGAGGAAAGGTTGTTTCCCTCGAAGTACCTTAAAGAACGGCAGAGCCTTTTCTGCTGCTCGGCTAATGAATCGATTGAGTGAGGCCATGCAGCTGGCCAGTCTTTGTACATCTTTGGGGCAGCGAGGAGGCCTTAGGTCGAGTATGGCCTGCACCTTTTTGGGGTTTGCCTCGATTCCTCGGGAATTTACAATGAAGCCCAAGAATTTTCCGTCTGGTACGGCGAACGAACACTTTTCCGGGTTCAACTTCATGTTGTACTTCCGAAGGGCCTCCAAACCCTCTCTTAGGTCGAAAATGTGGTCCAACTTACGCTTTGACTTAACTATCATGTCGTCCACGTAGACCTCCATATTGCGCCCTACCTGGGGTGCAAAAACTTTGTTGACCAGTCGTTGGTAGGTGGCTCCTACATTTTTAAGCCCAAATGGCATCACTTTGTAGCAATACGTACCCTCAGCCTTGATGAAAGCCGTTTTCTCTTCGTCAGTAGGATGCAGTTGAATCTGATGGTATCCGGAGAAGGCATCCATGAAGCTGAATAACTCGCAGCTTGCCGTGGAATCCACCAGCCTATTTATTTTAGGCAGGGGGTAAGAGTCCTTTGGGCAGGCTTCGTTGAGATCTGTGAAATCTACGCACATCCTCCAGCTTCTGTTAGATTTCTTCATTAATACCACGTTGGCCAACCACTCAAGGTACAGTACTTCCCGTATAAACCCAGCCTGAGATAGCTTTTTAACCTCAGCTTTGATGATCTCATTGCATTCGGTGCAAAAGCTGCGCCTCCGCTGTTTAACAGGTGTCTTATCATCTCGGACGTTGAGTTGATGAGTGATCACTTCGGGCGGTATTCCTAGCATCTCACTGGCGGCAAAGGCAAAGACGTCCTGGTATTGCCTCAAGAGCTCGCCGATCTCTTCACGCGGATGTCTGGGGAGTGAAGTGCCCAGATAGGCGTAACATCCAGGCCCCAGCTCATACTTTTCCAAAGGCGGAGGGGGAGGATGTACTTCAGGAGGGGAGCCCAGCTCGAGTGGTTCGGCTGTCATGACCGCCAAATTGGAGAAGGTATGGTAATACTCTGAGAGCGCGCCGTGCCTCCCTCGTATTGTCATGATGCTCCCAGTGTCTGCTTCAAACTTCATTGCCAGGTGGTAGGTAGATACCACTGCCTTCAAACGATTCAGGGAGGGCCTCCACAAGATCACGTTGTAGGAAGAGGGAGCGCAAATAACAAGGAACTCTATCTTGACCGTCCGTTGTTCATCTTTGTTTCTAAAGGTGGTGGGCAGCGTTATCCTGCCCTGCGGCAGGACGAGTGCTCCGGTAAATCCCACGACGGGATACGGTGCGGGTGATAGCGCGCTAAGCGGCATTCCTATTTTGTTATGGCATTCCAAGAACAAGATGTCTGCGGAACTACCCTGGTCGATCAGAATTCTAAGATGTCTGCGGAACAACCTTGGTCGATCAAAATTCTACGTACCATGTGTTTGCTGATGTCGGCCGTAACCACGAGAGGCTCCTCTTGCCGAGCGTCCACACCTTGGGCGTCTTCTCTAGTGAAGCTAATACACCGGGGTGCATCCCGGGCTACCTCCGTTCCCCCGTTCGAGATTTCTGTCCCCTCCTTTGGCGTGGGGGGAGCAACCTTTGGGGCGATGGTGGCAATGACTTTGGGCACCCTGCTCTTGGGACCTTTTTCTTCATCGCTAGTGGTTCGAGCTTTCCCAGTCTTCATCTTTTTTAATGTAGCATATTCTTCCCACTGGCCGGTACGTTTGGCTTCCTTGAGGCCAAAGTTCAAGCCCCGACAGTCTGCCGTGTCATGGGTAGAGACCTGATGATACGAACACCAGACTGGCCTGCTGCCGTCAGATGGAGTAGGGTCCTGGTTTTTGGATGGTCCCTTCGTTTTTACCTCTAAGAGTTGGCGAGGCACAGGCTGCTGGTTCTGCATTCGGAAAGTGGGTGCGTTCGGCTTCCTGGCCTATCGGGCACTACCCTGGGGTGGCCTAGGGCGGTCTCTTGGCCCTAGAGATGCCTGAGCCACTTCGGTCCTGGGTGTTATCTGCATGACATCCTCCGCCAGGATATACTTGTTGACCTTCCGCCATAATTCGTCGACGGTGGAAGGCGGCCCCTTTGCCAATGCGAATTTAAAGTTGTAATTCTGCAACCCATTAATAAAGGCGGTGATGGCCGTTTCATCAGACAAGGTAGCGACATCGATCATGGCTCGCGTAAACCGCTTCACATAACTCCTCAAGGGCTCAGTTTCATACTGTTGCAACTTGAGAACATGCGCCGCCGTCCTCCTTCTTCTTTTATTATTAATGAAGTGCCGAACGAACCTTTCGGAGAGGTCCCTGAAGCTATCCACAGAAGAATTTGGAAGGGAGGAGAACCAATTTTATGTGACCCCCTTTAAGGTAGCAGGAAAACATTTACACCAAATGTCCTCCCCCACATCTTGTAGATACATCCGGGCCATAAAAGCTGGCCAAATGATCTTCAGGGTCTTGAGTTCCATCAAATAGATCGATGTTCGAGACTTTTACCTTCCCTGCCGAAGCTGACAGAATCCAGGATGAGAATGGTGAGTAAGTCCCTGGCACGACGTAGGATGTGGCCGGTCTAGGGGCACTCCAGGAGTTCCTCCTGGCATGATTAAGATAAGCGCTTGACGTAGAAGCAGTAGCCCCGCTTAGGTTTTGAGCTTGGGTATGGGGGGATGCCGTGGTGGAATGATCAGGTTCTGGGACATATTCTGTATTGGCGGGTGTATGTGAAAAGAACTGGCGTATTTGCTATTGGAGCTGCTCAAACTGGCCCTGGGTTACGTAATCGGTGTTGTAGGGCCCCCCGTGAGCGGTAGATCGACTGGTGTTTGACATGGGAAGGTTAGTAATGCCCTTCCCACAGACGGCGCCTATTGTTTCGGGATTTTTTGGTTGGGTTCTTGAGGGTAGAACTAGGCTCAAGTTCCTTGGCTTTCTCCTGGGGTCTCTTCCCCTATTTATAGGGGATTAAGTGCGTGGGTAGCAAGTAACGGGGGTAGGGTACCGCCTGGTTCCCTCAGCCAATAGGGGTATTGGTGATTTCTAGAGGTGAGATCACTTAGGTGGGGGTGTCCAAGGAGGCGGTGGTGTCCCCTGGGCCGTATACCGCCTGGTGGCGGTTACGCAGGGGGGCGGCAATGGCTCCTGGGCCCTGTACCGCCTGGGTGTAACTTTTGTATTCATAAGTTTCTTATTTATTTATTTTTCAAAATGATCCTTAATATTTTATTTATGACAAAATTAGTTCCTTATTTTTAAAATTTTTACTTTATTCTGGTCACTAGGTGGGGCACTAGCTTTGTCACAAATAAATTATTAGAGAGTATTTCAAAGAAAAGTCCTCAGAAACAGCCTCTCGGTAAGGTATCACCCTGAAGGGGTAAGGCTGCGTACATCCTACCCCTCCCAGACCTTGCTTATGCGGGAGCCCTTGAAGCAGTAGGCCTATTGTTGTTGTTGTTGTAGAGTATTTAAAAAAAAAAAAAAGATATGGAAGTAATTTAAACAAAGTTACAAATATTATATACCATTTTGACTAAAAAAATATAAGAAACCAATTTAAATAAATTTAAAATGTTAAAAATCAAAATGAGTAATTTACTCTAATGAAACATGTATATTTCCATATATCCGACGCGATGTTTGGAAGTTTGAGGTCTTAGTAATTCTTGTTCATGTAAGGGAAGAGGGGTATATTTCCATATATCTGACGAGGTGTCTGGAAGTTTAAATATTTTATTTGTTTGAATTTTCTAAGTTAATTTTTTTAATTTAAATACAAGTCTAAAAGGAACAAAAGCTGTGGGGCAAAGCCAAAAACAAGCAGCAAACAAACCGAATAAGGAAAACACAACATCTACACTACTCAAAACCACCACAAACCAAAAAAAGCTACAAGCCAAACTACAACCAATACCAACAAAAACGAAAGTGCTACCTCCACGCCAAAACAGCACACCAATAAAATAAAATAAAAAGACGCATATAAAATTGAATCAAAATAACACAGAAAAAGTTACTTACAACCCCAAAAAACACCTACAGACAACCCCTAAAAGAGGAATGCACCTGATGAAGGGATAAAATGTGCTACAGCCTCGGACTTGTGTTGGCTTACTCCCCTAGATTTGCCAAACTTCCTACCCTCGGTACTATGTCTTAAAGGGTGCTAATGACGATTTCATTGACATCGGTCAAATTGAAGACCAAGCTCACAACTTAACTTTTTCAAGTTTGCTTAGAGAATCGTTAGTGTAACTATATTACATGGTCTATTACATGCTACAACCCAAATTTGTAGTACTAAACCAATAGAATATCATGGATACTCCCCGTTACAACTTGTTATTGGACAAAGGGCAGATATACCACATCTACTAACTTTTGGTTGCTTTGTGTTTTGTAGCAATTACTCCATCTTAGCGCACAAATATTGGTCCACAAAAGAGAGATTTTTACTGCACAGTTTGTTGATTTTTAAATTTGATGAAACAATGTTTCAAAACTGCAGGGAAAACAAGAGTTGGGAAAGGAAGAACTTGATGTGAATAGAATCATTCACTTATAAAAGGTTGCGAATCAATTATCAGATGCATCCACTAATACAGGGATAGCATTGAAATCACATGCCTCTGCTATAAATGCTTCTGCTTGAATTGATATACTAAACAAACAATCTTTCAAGATATTGGCAAATTCTTCTATTATGCATAAGAAGCATGGTGGACCTATTAGTTCCAACACAAAAATCCCTCTATCATTTGTGAGACTCATGAAGAAAACACCCTTGAGGAGGTAATATTACAAAAATAAGGAGAAGGTGTGATAAAACTTTTAAAGAATGTCAAGTACCTGAAACTAGCGAAACCAATGAAAATATAGAAATTTATGAAGATGAACAGATCTCGATAAATTATGAGATACTATGGAATCAAAATGAGACTATTCCATATCTTCACAAAAATTTATATATCATTGAAGTTTTACTTCACACACTAGCTTCAAAAGAAAAGTAAAATAGATATCCAACAAATTCTCTCAAGTGAGAAACCTAGCAAATTTATTATGAAAGCATTATTTATAACAATTATCAAGAAACTGGTATATAAGATTGGCATAGCACTTCCTTAGAAATGCCTTTATTGGCATATCCCTTTTTTTGGGGGGAGGGGGGAGGGATGAGATGGATTAAGAGTATTAACTATGACATTGTACTCTTTTAGGGTTGCTGTCCTGTCGGAACCTTAAGATCAAGATCTAAAAGGGAGATGTTGTAAATATTAGTTATTCTTTATGTGTAATCTTTATGGATCATACTAGATATTATCAAATGCCCAAAGAGTTGTGATCTTATTTTTATCAAACCTTCTTAGTATGTATATGTGTGTGTGTGTGGGTATATATATTCTATAAAGGTAAGAATAGAGCCTCATGCTTTATGGACGCCCTCTCAAGAGAGAGAATCCCAAGACCTCAACTTACGAAATAAAGAGAAGAGCACGGGAGGGAAGATGATCCCGAATAGAACACCGCACTCTCATGACTGGCATTAGCTAACCAAGCAGCTGACCTATTTACCTCTCTGAAAACATGATTGAGAGAAATCTGCTTAGTAGAATAACTGATGGTCCAAAAATCTTCCATGATGGTCGAAATATTCACAGGAATGAAGTACGACCCCTTGCGTGCCTTAATAACAACCTCATTATCCCCTTCGATAATGATTCTCCGAGCATGTTTCCTAACATGCTTAGAAAAGAGCATCTCTAGTAGCAACAGTCTTAGCCACAATAATGAACGCATCCCCAAACTTTTCTCGATCCTGTAAAAATGATATCATCATGTTCATCACAATCAATAAAACCAACCGCAGACATGTTCCTACTTCTAAACCCATCAAAATTAGCCTTCATCAATCCTTACTCGGATGGAGGACAGGAAACCCATTTTGATGATTTTTGTTAGTTCTATAATGAGGGTTGTTTCTCATCATCCCTTTCTCCAGCTTACTAAGGAAGGCCCATTTATAAGCCATATGTTTAGCCAAGATAACCAGCTTGATAGAAGGAGACTTAACGCTTTTGAATAAGGCATTATTTCCGTCCTTCCAAATTTGCCAACAAAGGACAACAAACTTAGAGAGATTTCTATGCCTTCTGCATATTCTTAACTCCTTGGCAAAAGAGTGACCATGGGGGATTGATGTTGGAATTGGTGTTCTAAAAAACTCAATTAGTTAGTTTTAAGTATTAAATAAATAAAATTATTTTATTTATTTATTGTCTGATTATATTTTACAAGTCAAATATGTGTTTGATTATTTTTTCTAAAAGGTTCCATGAGATAAACGTAGTCCATGATGATATGTCAAGTTTGGTTTAAGTGGTCAATGAAATTAATCCACAGATACACTTAAATCAAACTAGTTATATGTTGTCAAAGTATGTTTGTAGTTGATGATAAGTTTGAACAACTTGTCTAATAAGATTATAATATAATACTTTTGATGACTTGTCTTAGTCATGTGGATAAGGATCCAAAAGTTTATGTTGGTATTATCTATATGATTGGAACACTGATCAGGATCACTTGAATTAGTTGTTTCTTTACTGCTATAAGAAATAATTAATTACGTAAGGCAATAAATCTAAATCCAGGAAATAGTATAAACTCGTGCATGGATTGTTTGTTGCTTTAATGCGCTAAAAGGTTAGTCACATCGTGTTGACTTAAATCTTACTGCGTTGGTTAACTGCATAAAGTGTAGAGAAAACAGGTACTTTACGTGGAATGTATAGTCTCTTACGAGATAAAGATGTCCCCTTAGTTGATTTGCAAGTATATGAGCAGATTTTAGAATCTTTAGCCAAAGTATTTCATATTTTTGACATTTAGAATTAATACATAAATGTTTTTTGTATTATAGAATTGTTTGAGAAGGGCGAGTTGGGAACTATGGCAAAAGATGTGAGAAAAATAACGATAGTAGTTAAAGTTGCTTTTGTTCATGGATATCTAATACAGGGATTGACCGTCATAGTAAAATTATTTGGGAAATTCTTGAGTGGATATATTTAATTCTAGAGTGCAGTAAAATTTATTTAGTGGAATTAAGTTTTACTAAATGGTAATAAATTATTATCATGAGAAAATAACCAGATTTGACATATTTGGAGCTAGAGTTATATTGTCTCCGAGATCCCTTTGCAAGCTTCAACTTAAGCATCTTTTGAAAAATATTTAAAGATGAATTCATGAGATGAATTATTTATTTATGCGAGAAATAAATTTTTATACTAAACAAATATTCATGAGATGAATTAATAGTACGATAAATTACATCGTGTTTTAAACAAAAACAAAAAAAAGGAGGCAAAATTCTCAACCCTGCAGGATACAATGCATGATGCAAGGGGCGGCCCCTAATTGTATTATGTTTATGCTGCTGATGTCAAGCAACACTAGTTTCACACAAATACATCTTCTATGCTGATGTCATCACGACGTCACTCGATGCTTTCTTTTTTATTTAAAATGTGCGCTTTTTGTGCAGTTTTCTTTAGTGTTTTTGTTTTTTTACTTGGTTTTCTCCTACGATGAAAACCCTAAAAATTATGTTTAGGAGTTTTCTAAATTAATTGTTTAGTATAATTTTTCTAAAAAATTATTTTTCGAAAAGATTAAAGGAAAAATTGTGTTTGAGGTTTTTCCTAAAATAAATATTTTTGGGAGCCCACAATCCCGGTGCTAAAAGAAGTCATTGCAAAGAAGATTTTAAGGTATCAAGAAATCTTTTTCTATTTTCAGATTTTCAAGTCGAAGTTGGGATTCACACTTTATGTATGTTCAATTAAATATTTGATATTTAATTTATTTTTCATTTATTCTACATATCGTGTTTATACTTGTTTTCTTCGATGTTTTTTTTTTGTCATATTATGGACCTATTAGAGTAAGATCTAAATCTAATTAAATGATTGAATTAGATTAGGGCTAAAAAAAGCAAAAGCAACATTCTCAGTGCCCCAAGAGCTCCCGCCTAAGCAGGATCCGTGGGGGGGGTGCAGCCTTCCTCCGTTTAGGGTGCTACCTTGAACGGAGGCTGTTTCTAAGAACCCTCAACCTAAGGGGTGCAACACGAGGACTTCGTAGGAGGTCACCCATCTTGATACTATTCTCGCCCAAGCATGCTTAATTTCGAAGTTCTAATGGGATGCGGTGCTTGTGTGTTGGTACCTTTTTAGGTATAGATTTGAAATCACCTATCAAGGCTATAGATCTAAAATTAAGAATTTTAAATTGCTTTTCCGCTACACCAAACTTAGGAAATATATTTGAAATATGTTCCCAATAATTGAGGCCATCCACCGCAACGAGGTAGCCATTTCCCAAATATCCTTGGTTCATTGGCAAGGCAACATGATGTAGGAGATGTCTTCATTCTCTAATCCACACCAATCACAAGAGCGGGAGAGCCAAGGAATTCGATTAAGGAGCCAGACACTCGTTGCTAAGCCATCATTTAGAGCTTGCCAAAGAAAGATCTTTTTTTCGATAATTAATGAGGATAAACTCGTGATATAAAAGCCGGTGCCTCAAACAAGAGACCTGAAAAGCATACAGAAAGTGTGGAAAGGGAAAAATAACAAGAAACCTGCAAAACAAGAGAGACAAGCCCAACCCCCAGAATAACACCAAAACAACAAAAAGAACACAATAGAGCAAAAGAAAAAACCACCTCCATCTCGCAGCACCAGATGCCAAATAAAAGGCAACCGACCACAAGCAACTTGAGACAAACCAAGAAAGCCCCACCAAATAAGGCACCGAAGACAAACGCCCAGAAGCAGGAATAACCAACTCCGAAATACTAAAATGGAACTAGAAATAAACACCCGAGCAAGCCCCAACCAAGCATTAAAAGAACAAACAACAGCATCCAACTTAGACTCGAATTACTCAACTTCCTTATAAATCATGTCCCCAAGGAGCTCTGGAGTCAATTGTTTGGCTTTTTTGTCACACTTTTTCCTAGCTCTTAGCTTCTTCATGGAGTTCAATTGCAAGTTAACAAATTTAAATTGCCCAAACATCTCACAGTTTGTCTTTTTCTTTCGGGATTTCGAACTCCTACTAACCTTAACTTGCCTGACCATATCATTAACACTAAGTTGGAAAATGATTCATCGTTGTCATGATCAATAAAAGCTGCATCGGGGCCAAAACCTGGCGGGTAAGGGGGCTCAGAATCCACACTGTCATTAGGATGGCCACACTGGACCAAGTCCAAAGGAGGGGAAGGTTGGTGATGGCACAAAGTCTATCTTTCCATAACCTGATCCATAGGAAGGGAAGGAGCTACCAAACTGTCCCCCATGATATCAATGTTGTGCTCTACACCCTCGGACTCTAGCCTCGAAGGCATGGTGAAACCCTATTCTACATTATCTAGCAATTGCTCCTCCACAGTTCGGCCCTCATGTTGAACACCAGCCATCACCTTCTTTATCTTTGCGAGAATGTCGAGGCCCTGTATGCATCTAAAATCTCACGCCTTTCTTTAATTCCAACCAAGAATATAGTCTAGCCAAGTGGTAGGCTTGACGCTAAATTCTCCTGTGCTTGTGAAGCCCTAACAGAGCTTATCTTCCACTTTCGACTTTGGAACGGGGACCCCCAACACATGGTTGAGAATCGACTAGGACATTTATCAACAACCCAATGATCAAGCCAAAAGTTAACCTTCTGGCCATTCCCAATCTTCTATCTTAAACCTTTGCTCATGATAGACTTGGCGGCCAAAATTCCCTTCCCAGCAGGGGAATTCGATTTCTTACCTTTGTAGCTCAAAAAGTTCTCCTTATTAGGATATTTGTCTCGTACTACCTGCATCCAAAGATTGTCCTCCTCCTTAATAACTTTCCACCCCAACTTACAGAGGAAAGCTAAATTAATGCCTTCTAATTTTCGATGCCCGAGACCCCCAGCCCACTTGGGCCTACAAATTTTATTCCAAGCAATCATGTTCATACCATCTTTATCCCCCGCCTACCAAAAGAATCGTCTACATAAGCTATCCCCTGTATTGCATACTTTTTTAGGAAGCTTAAAACATTACAGAGGGCATGGATTCAAGGAAGGACTGAATTACAGTCACTCTCCTAGCCTTTTGTGTGTGTGTGTGTGTGTGTATATATATCTGTGTACTTTAAAGAATATAATCAGACTGCATAATCAATGGCAAATGCAGGTCATTTTGGACAAGGTCAAGAACGTGTGGAGAATTGTGGCAAAACTTTAAAATGATTGTATATATTGATTTACTAGGACATTTATCACAGGGTAAGACATGGCAAACGCACAAAAAACCTTGACAGTTTAATGTAAGGATTTCATCCTCAACTTGGATATGCATGTTTATAAAATGAGTTTAGTATGGTTCTAAGTAAATGGTTTTGGATTTTTTTTTTTTTTTTTTAAGAAAAAGGTGAATGGTTTATGCCAACATTTCTAAATAAAATATAAGTTATTTCTCTCCAATTATGTAAATGCATACATTTTAATTTTTGTTCCTTTAGATATCTTATATTCTCATTTTTGAAAACAATAAAATTGAATTTTGGGTCAACTCTTTGATTTAAAAAAAAAAGTTGGATAACTTGAATCGGGTCAAAAATTAGAAGGTTTCTAGTCGGATCAAAAGTTCAGGTTTGAGTTATTTATACTGTTGGTCCCTTATCTTTTTAAATTTATTTAAATTGGTTCCTAAGCTTTTCGTTTGTTTAAATTGATTTTTTGTCTTTGTAACTTTGTTCAAATTAGGCTGCTCCTAACGGGAGGCCAAAATATGAGGCTCCAAAGATTTTGGGGCTCCTTGGGAGCCCAAGCGCAAACCCCTTTTTTTCTTTTTTCTTTTTTTAATTTAAAATACTTAAAATGTAATGTTTTGACTGTTTTTGAGTTAAAATGTTAAGTTTTGATCTTAATTTTTTATTTTATTTCAATAATTATATATGAATTTTCAAAAAAATAATTTTGATCCTCAATAAGCTATTTAGTTAGTTATTTTTATTAATCATGTATTGTTTTCAATCTATTTTCATCATATATTTTGAAATAATAAAAATAAAATCAACCATTAATATAAATCAACCATTAAAATAACTAAAAAATAAAAAAAATGGTTAAAAAAGGGACATTATTAGAGTGGTTAAGCCCCATTTTTCAATGAAGCCCCTTTTATTGCTAATGTGGCAAAAAATGAGGCTTGAAAAAATGGGGCATGGTTGGGATGGGTCTTAGTCGTCTTAGTCCCTCAACTTTTTCTTTTGTTTAAATCGTTGTTTAATAGTTTTATTTCATGATAAAACTAATCCTTTATCTTCATAATTCTTAACCAATGATAAATTAATTTGAATAAAATTATAAAAAAGGGGAACAAATCTAAATAAAAAAAGGGATGAATCAAATTGAATAAATTAAATATATGAGAGATATAAATAACTCGTGCGAGATTTTATAAAATAATTTCTGATGTGTCTAAATTAGGGGTGTAAGCAATCTAAGTTGCTCATGAGTGGTTCGATTAAAACTCGATTCGAACTCGAATAAACCGAGTTCGAGTATCAAAACATACTCGATTAATAAACGAGTACGAGTCGAGTAGTGAAATATTCGGCTTGATACTTGATTAAATACTCGAGTTGATACTCGATTAAATACTTGAATCGATACTCGATTAAATACTCGACTCGATGCTCGATTAAATACTTAACTCGATACTCGAATTGGCACTCGACTCGATACTCGACTCTTATGAAGTAGTTCTTGTGTATTATTTTCTTTTGAAATGGATGACTTATGACATCAATAGTAGAATAAAATGAGGAAGATTGAATTCCTTATAAAAGGTGACATGTTACATTTGTGGTAAAGTGAAAGAACTTGTATTTGGTTTGCTTGTATTTTTTGAAACTTAAGTTTTGATGCATATCTGCTATTAATATGTCAATGATTTATGGTTGTATATGTTAAAATATAGTATGAGCAATAATTGAGTATCCAAATTAAGTATATCTAATATTCAAGTGTATGCAATGATATTATAATAGAGATAATTTGTTAAACGTTTATATGCACAATGAACGTTCATATTATAATCGAGTTCGAGTACCCGAATAATTAATCAAGTTCGAGTCCAGTACTGAAATACTCTGCTCGACTCGACTCGACTCGACTTGGCTCGATTCGACTCGACTCGACTTCACCCCTAGTCGAAATTAATATATAAGCCCAAAGCACTATGTTAAGGCTAAAAAGAAGTAGAACGTTGGGCACGTATCAATTTTAAATCCTTCCAGGCAGTTCTTCTTACCGCTGATGAACTCCAAATCTCCGATCGAATAAACCCTAATTGTAAGTTAAACTGGCGTTCTTCTCCTCTTTTTCACTCAAATTTAATCTTCTTTTCTTTTTGTTTTTCCTTCTCTGATTTTGAATTTGCAATGTTGAATTTGCTGTTCTAGGTCAGCTTTGATTGTCCAATTTTTTATTTTTGTTCATTTCTCAATTTAATCTTGGCTGGTTTTGATCTTCAAGATCTTAATCTATAGGTACTCTTTCGCCTCGCCTGGTTGGTTTTTTGGTATAGAAATTTTTGTTAAGAACTCTACGTGTGAGTCAAATGTGAGTCCTATGTTGGAGTTGTATCCACCTAATGCTAATTGGTTTTAGGATAAAACCCTACTCGGGCTTATAGGCGGATCTCGTATGTGCCAACTCTGTGGTCGGTTGTGTATAATATGTAATTTGTCTGTTGATTAAGCGCCCTAGCATTTGAAATTTGCTAGTGCATGTGGCATCACACACCACTTTTTTAACCGGATGTTTGCGTCAACTTGTGTGCACCTTGACTAATTCTCAGGTCTATAACCCCATGGTTGCTCCCAGGGAATAGTTTGCAGTCAATTACAAGCAAGGACAAAAACAATGAGTTCAACAGGAATAACCACATTACATAAATTTTTTTTCTTGACATATCTCAAATTTGCACTTAGTATGATTCACATAAATTCATAGCTGTTCATTCAATTCGAAAAATTCAGCTAATTTAAAGCAAATCTTGCTAAAAAGACAAAACAAAAATATAACATAAAATCAAACTACTCTGTGGTGCATTTGTTGAAAGTAAATGCACCATGCATTTTGACATATTAAGTAATTTTTGAACCATTTATGTATAAATACACTTCTAACCATGCATTTGTATGTATAATGTTACTTAATATGATAAAGTGTATGGTGCATTTGTTTTTAACAAATGCATTTGATCCTTGCCCGTCATTGACTGGAGTTGAACCCAAACTTGACGATTTCTAAGACTCAAGTCCAAGTGTCATGCCACTTGAACTGACCTCCTAGGGTTATAACTTGACCGTTGTATGCTACTTTTTGGTAGATTAGTAGGGTTTTGAGAGAAGGGATTTGAACTTACGATTTTAAAGCCTAAAGCCTCAATTTTGGCAGCGGTTTTAGCACTAAGGTCATTGCTACACACCACGGACTCTCTTCATCCCCAAATTGTTGTCCTCATTTTTTCAAAATGAAAATTTTCCCCATTTACCAGTGGGCGATATCAATTTATAGGCTGGCTTGGATTGACTAGAATGAAAAAATGACTACATTTTGTCCCTATATTAATGGGAATTATTTCCATATTAATGTGTTTTTGTCTTAAAGATTATATTTGCATTCATTGTTAGGGATGAGCAGGGACGTGGGACACTAGCAGCCTGCTAATCTCAGTGATCATTTGAACCATAACCATTCAGATTATCTCTTACTGCTTGGGATGGACCCTAAGAGCTACATAATGGGAATTATTCATCATCAAATTTCTTCTACACAACAACAGACCTAGTGCCTCACGAAGTAAATATATAACACTAGGGTGGACCCTAAGGGCTTCGTAATGGATATTATCTATCCTCAAATTTCTTCTATTTTTCTTGAATTGACTTCATGGTTGTCATGTTTGGTGAGCATATATTATTGTTTTCAATGAATTTGTTTGGGTAGGATAAGCCAAACCCAAACTCTATTATGACAGGGCTATCGCTCCCTTGTCTCTCTTTTGGAGGCCTCTTGGTGTGTTTTCATCTTCCCTCCCTTGTGAGGGGAAGTCGCGTCTTCTTATAGTTCTCCCCTCTCCTTTGGGCGAGTATGTAAGAATTGGGGAAACTTCACTTTTGCCTTTCTTTCTTTTCACTTGCTTCCCCTCCTTTCTTCGTTGACTGCTTTAGGTTAGGAAAGATATTTGTCTTCCCTCCGTAACTTGTATTCACCCTATCGCATATATACCTTTGATCAGTTCATCATGCTCGCCCATGACTCTGATTTATCGATCTTCTACAAACACATCTTCATTTTGACTAACTTATTCGCTACTGATATGGGCCTATAGATCCTCTTCATACACGCCTTCTCCTCATCCTCTTCTGGGTACTCGTAAGGCTAGATTTATTTATAACCATATTAGCCCCTCACTCCCTGAGCGACCTTGTTCTGTCAGGGAGTCTAACTACAAATGTATATGTTATATAGTATAATTTTGTATGACCTACAAAAACTTTTCTCCTTTGGTAGATATAGAAACAGGGGGTAAAGAGATTAATCAAGAAAATATTGTAAAATAATTAAGGACATTTTAACTTTTTACACAAATAAATAGACTATATATAATAACCAACACATATTTTTCCAAAATCCATTACGGGATAAGATATATTTTTTTATATTCCCCACATGGCTTTAGTTTCCCCTCTCGAAGTTTACAATTTCGTCCGACATAAGAGAATAACCTTTTCCTTTCAGGAATGGAGTTTTTCCCTAACAATGTCATATTTCAAAATATTTTCTTGGCCTCCTGCCAAGTCTATAGTGAAGTTTCACACCCTCTCTAAGCCCCTCGTGAAAGAACAAGCTCCAAACTCTTTCTTTAGCCTATAGATGGCATTTTCATTCAACCCATATTATGACCCCCTTTTGGCGAACCTATCAAGTTACAATTCTTTTATGATGACAATTTTCTCCTTGTGTACCTCCTGGGTCACTGGAGTCTCTGATAGATGGTAGAAAAATTGTGGGTACTAGTAGTGGATTAGTCTTATGTTATGACAATAGTCTATTGTTCCACAAGGTTGTTGATTTATAATTCAGCTATCCAAGTCTACCTTCCTGTTGATCTTCTTGCAGAGCTGCATTTAGGGGTATAAATGAACCGAACGTTCAATGAACTGCTCGTGTTCGAAATCGATTATGGCTCGTTCGTGTTCATAATTAGGGCTCGATAACTTATCGAACCGAGTTCGAGCAGGCTCGATAAGCTTAACGAGCCGAGTTCGAACAAGGGGGTGCTCGACTTGTTAATGTTCGTGAACAGTTTGATAAGAGCTCAATAAGGGCTCGTTAAGAACTCATTAAAAGCTTGTTAAAAAACTCGTTAAGAGCTCGTTAAAGGCTCGTTAGCAGTTAATATTAACTCCAAAATAGTTCGATAATGGCTCAATAATAACTTGAATAACTCGATTTGATAGGGAGCTCGACTCGATAATAAGCTCGTGTTTGTTATGAGCTCAATTTCATTCGATAACGAACTCGGCTCAGCTTGATAAAGAGCTCGAATTGGTTCGATTAGCTTAACGAGCCGAGCCGAGCCGAGCCGAGCCGAGCCTCGAGCACAACAAAATCTTAACGAACCGAGCTTGAACAAGTGGTTGGAAAGCTCGATCAGAGCTCGGCTGGAGCTCGAGCTTGATAAATCTTAACAAACCTAGTTTGAACAAGGGGATGCTCGATTCGGCTCGGCTCATTTACTCCCCTAGCTGCATTATGCTGGGAGTGCTTTGAATATTATATTCGGCTGTGTAGACAACTACATCACTTTCCCTTTTAATTATTCCATCTTTTTGTTTGTTTTAACATCAACCTAAGCCTTGGTGAAAGCTTTTGGTAGGGTGTTAACTGGTACTCTACCTATTCTTTAGAAGATGGGGTATGTTCATATAAGGGAGATATTAATATGGGAGGAAGGACCATAAACTTTGACAAGCCAGTATATTGTGATGGTAGCATGTACTTTTTGTCTTAGCGTAGTCATTATTTTATAGATGCTTTTTATTTAAATCCCTTTGTGGTGTGTTGGTACTTGTCTCGTGGAATTGTTGAAATGATGTTTTTACCATAAGAATCTATGATGAGCTCGACAATTGTCGGTCATTAGCTATTTTCTATTTTGCTATTAGTCTATGTTTGGTAGTTCTTCAGGGTTCTTCTGTCTTTTCGATCTGGATCCTTAAATAAGCAAGATGTTGGTTCTCAGTCATTATCGAAGAATATGTTCTTCCAAATGTGACAATTTTGCGGAGGGATCGTGTTGGGCAACGGGATACTTGGTGGCAGGAGAGCACGTGATCTTTTCCACTAACTTAAAAGTTTAGAGCTATTGTCTTATTGGAAAGAATCAAGGGAAGCTTTAAATCATATGTCAGCACGGATATGGTAATGGGGCATGCTGGATGCTAGTGGAGCTCCCTACACCCATGCGATGGCTAAACATCAGCTTTTGTGTTAGTACCATAGGCCTTTACGTGCTTTAAGTGTCTTCAAAAGTTGTAGTTCTCTACTTATCTTGTGTTTCCTTAGCATAGGAGTTTGTCATTGTTTGATCTCTTAAGTTTATGCTTGTTCATAAAGTTCTAGGTGTATGTTGTATTTGCCTCTTTTATGTTGTGGCGACTTCTACTTGTGAATGTTAAATAATGTTAGAATGAAGTGAGTTGATGTGCGCTATTCACGTATTAAAGTTAGCTATTATGTGGAACTATGGGATTTGAATATCTTCATGCTATAACTTATTTTCATATTTGAGTTTTTGATTAAATAAGTTTAACTACTCCATGTTATAATTTCACATCAGTTTCACACCTTTCATTAAGTAATGATTAACTAGTTAATCAAATGCTCGTGGATGAACAAGCTCAGTCCTTTAACTTCTATTTTCATTATAATTACCAAAGTTAGCTGGTGGGCAAGCATGTTCATTCCCTAACTTGTATTCACCTTATAACTCTCAATGCTAGCTGGTGGGGGACAATGTCCAGCCGCCAGCTTGTATTCGCCTTACAACTCTTGAAGTTAGTTGGTGGGCAAGCATGTTCATCCCCCAGCTTATAATCATCTTATAACTCTCAATGTTAGCTAATGGGTGAGTATGTTCAAACCCTAGCTTATATTCACCTTATAACTCTCAATGTCAGCTGGTGGCGAGCATCTCCAGCCCCCAAGTTATATTCACCCTATAACTCTCAATGTTAGCTGCTGGGTGAGCATGTTTAGCCCCTTATAACTCCCAATTTTAGTCAGTAGGCAAGCATGTTCAGCCCCCAGCTTGTATTCATCTTATAATTGCCAATTTTAGCCAGTGGGCGAGCATGTTCAGCCCCTAGCACATATTCATCCTCATATTCATCTTATAACTCTCAATGTTGGCTGGTGGCGAGCATTTTTAGTCCCCATCTTATAACTCCCAATGTTAGCTAGTGTGTGAGCATATTTAGGCCTCAGCTTGTATTCACCTTAGCTTATATTCATGTCATAACTTGCAAAGTTAGCCAGTGGGTGAACATGTTTAGCCCGCAGCTTATATTCATTTTATGACTCCAAACATTGGCTAGTGGGTGAGCACGTTTAGCCCCCAACCATGATTCATCTTATCACTCCTAACATTGGCTTGTGGGCAAGCATGTTTAGCCCGTAGCCCTTATTTATCTTATCACTCTAAACACTTGGTGTTGGGCAAGCTTGTTTAGCGCCGAACCCTTATTCATCTTATCACTCCAAAAGTTGGCTAGTGGGCGAGCATATTTAGCCCCCATCCTTTATTCATCTTATCGGTCCAAACGCGGGCTAGTGGGCTAGCATGTTTAGCCCCCAGCCTTTATTTATCTTATAACTCCAAACATCAGCTGCCGAGTGAGCATGTTTGGCCCCCATCCCTTATTCATTTTATCACTCCAAACATTGGACGGTGAACAAGAACGTTTATACCCCAGCCTTTATTCATCGTCACTCTAATTATTGGTCGGTGGGTGAGCATGTTTAATCCCCCGCCTTTATTCTTCTTACCACTCCATACATTGGCGGTTGGGTGAGCATGTTTAGCCCCTAGCCTTTATTCATCTTATCACTCCAAACCTTGGCTTGTGGGCGAGCATGTTGAGCCCCCAACCCCTATTCATCTTATCAGTCAAAACATTTGCTGGTGGGCGAGCATGTTTAGCCTTTAGCTCTTATTCATCTTATCACTCCACACAATTGCTATTGGCAAGCATGTTTTGCCTCTAGCCGAGTTTTTTGGTGACACTTTTATATGCCTTAAGGTTGTTGTTGGGAGTGCACGTTTAGCCTCCAGCCAAGGCATTTGATGACGCTTCATATGCCTTAAGGTTTATCTAATTTTATATAATAATGGCACCTTGCAATCATGATTTCACTTGAAACTCATCATGACACCTCACAGCCTCTGTAAACCTTTACTTAACACGTGCCCCTACTGGTCGTTTAATTGGGACATATCCTAGCCACCAAATTCAAATCTTGAATGGATCTTGACCGTTGAGGTTCCTTTTTAAATCTTAAGTCTCCCCCTTCTTTATTCTTTGCACCATTTTAGTTCTCCTCATCATCCCTTCTCTTTTTAAATCTAGCCAGAGCTGTTTTGACCAAAAAATCTGCTAAAATAGTGTCTTGTGCTTCGAAACTTGTCTTGATCTTCAACGTTAGTCCGAAAGATAGTCTTACTCGGTTAGGTTTTCACATATATCATTCTATTTTGACTTTAAACGTTCCCTTACTCCTCTTTCTTTTCTTTTTTTTTTTCCTTAAACAAAATTTCTTTTTATTCACTTTCAAGCTAGGTTTGTGCAAAAATTTCGAAGGACAGATGCGTTTCACTTCCTGCTCATGTTTCCTTTGATCTCTTCTTTTGTTTAGGTTTCCCTTCCCTTTACGATAGTTTTTTTAGTTCTCCTTTTACCTGAGCTTGTGTTTTGCCTTGCTTGGGAACTTAACCCATTGGCTCATTTTCTTTTTCTCATTGAATTTCACTTTGCCGTTTTGGGCTCCTTTCTTCTAGGGCTCATGTACAACAAAACAACAGCAACCGACCTAGTGCCTCAAGGGCTCCCCCATACACAGGGTCTGGGGGGAAGGGATGTATGCAGCCTTACCTCTTCAAGGTGTTACCCTAAAGGGAGGCTGTGTCAGAGGACCCTCAACCTGAGAAGCATAACATCAAAAAAGCATTCTAACATAAAAGCATAAAAGTATAGGAGTAAAAACAACGGCACAGAGCAAGCATAAAGAAAGCATGAGTCAGCAATAGGCGATATAACAACTCTCAGACATATCAAGTAAGCCAAGCAGGAAGACAAATAAGCCTAGGGGCACTAGTTCTAGCCGGAATATGCTCCTCTATTCTACACCGCTAAATCGGCTACCCGTATGCTAGTCCTCTATTGAGCTTTGTCTAAGGCCATCTCCTCCTGTAGGTTTAGGTGGATGAGGTTGTGCCAGATCATCTCCATCCATCTTTTCTTTGGCCTACCTCTCCCTCTCCTCCCTAGTATAGCATGGATTTGTTCGCATCTCCTGATAGGGGCAGTGGTGGGTCTCCTCTTAACATGCCCAAACCACCGCGAATGCTGCTCCATCAATTTATCTTTGATCAGGGCCACGCCCAATTTGCCTCTTATGACATAATTCCTCATCCTATCCTTCCTTGTGTGTCCACACATCCACCGCAACATCCTTCATCTCCGCCACCTTTAGCTTCTGTGTATGAAAGCGTTTCATTGGTCAACACTTCGCACCATATGTTATAGCTGGTTTCACTACCGTCTTATAGTATTTTCCCTTTAACTTTAACGGGAACTTTCTATTGCAAAGTACCATAAAGGCCAACCTCCATTTATACCAGCCTACTTTAATACGGTTGTTGACATCCTCGTTAATTTCGTCGTCTTATTGTACCATGGCACCCAAATATCTGAAACACTCCTTTTTTCGGTATGGACTCTGATCCAATCTTAACGTCTTCTATGGTAGTCCTGGTGGAGGTGCCGAACTTAAGTTCCATATACTCGGTCTTGGATCTACTGAGTTGTGAGCCTTTTGATTCCAATGCCCTTCTCCAAAGTTCCAGCTTCTCGTTTACCTCTTCTCGAGACTCCCCCACCAGAAATATGTCATCTGCGTAAAGCATACACCAAGGCACATCTAATGAGCCCATCCATAACTAGAATGAACAGAAAGAGACTCAAGGCCGATCCTTGGTGTACCCCAGCTGTAACAGGGAAAGCGTCTGTCTCCCCTTCTGCTGTATGCACAATTGTTCGTGCATCCTCATACATGTCTGTAATTGCTCGGATATAGGGCGCATGGGTGCCTTTCCTCTCTAGAACCTTCCATAGGTCCTCTCTTGGCACCTTATCATATGCCTTCTCTAAATCAAGGAAAACCATGTGGAGATCCTTTTTGTCTATTCCTGTAGTGCTCTATCATCTGCCCTAAGAGATGGATGGCTTCTATTGTCGATCTACCTGGCATAAATCCGAATTGGTTCTCGGACTCCTCTGTTTGTTGCTGTAGCCCCCTCTTTATGACCCGCTCCCACAGCTTCAAAGTGTGGCTTATCAGTTTGATACCCCGATAGTTGGCGCAGCTCTGGATGTCGCCTTTGTTCTTATAGATCGGGATTAATATGCTCTTCCTCCATTCGTCAGGCATCTGCTTCCCTAGAAGAATTTGGGTAAATAGTTTAGTCAACTAACTGATGCCCTTCTCTCCAAAGCATTTATATGCCTCTATGGATATTCCATCTGGGCCAACTGCTTTACCCCTACCTATATGTTTCAAGGCTTTCTTGACTTCGTCAGGTCTAATTCGCCTACAATAACAATAGTTGTGGTGCTCCTCAGTTGTTTGAAGATCACCTAGGGATATATCTGTATCCCCTTGTTCGTTGAACAGACTGTGGTAATAGGCTTTCCACCTAGCTTTAATTTTTTGCTTGTCCACAAGCACTTGTCCATCCTCCCCTTTTATGCACTTTACTTGATCTAAGTCTTCTAGAGCTCATGTCCAATATATAAAATGAATCTTGAAGAGGAAACTTCAAGTGCAGGTTCAAACTTTAACCATATATTAGAAGACCCAAGGATAGCCAATTGGATTTATGATATATCTCTTCCCGCTGAAGAAAATCAAGGTCCGGGAGAGGTGTTACTCACACCTTTAGTCGAAAATTTGCCTCCCTTCAATCAAAATGGACTCCATTAAAAAGTTTGTTAGTTTGATTTCTATCATTTTCATGTACACTATTTTATTTGATTACGTGAAGGAGGGTTCGAGCTGGGAGTTTGAGGCATGATGCTCGCTTGGAAGGAGAGTTACCTTTAGAAGAGGGCATTGTCGTTGAGCCTCGTAGTCAGCTTCCTATCGTCATGAATAAGACACCTAGGGAAGTAGTGATTGGGCCAAAGTTTTCGGAGGCAGGTATTGCTCGCCCTCTTGCAACTTTTGTATCACAAGTTCGAGGGAAACAGAGATTGCCACACTTCGTGCCAAATACTATTTTCCTAGTGATTATGAAATTTGGGGTCCTAACAAGGACGATAGTCCTCTATATCCACCCAGGCCTGGCTGTTTCCCCGTTACTATAAATACTTTAGACGTTGGACTTAGATTTCCCCTTCCTCATTTCGTTTCTGATCTTTTGAGGTGGTATGCATTGTGTCCTTGTCAAGTAACTCCAAACAGTTTCCGTAATATATTCGGATTCCTAATTGCATGTTTTGTAAATGGTTTTAAGCCTTCAGAAAAAGTTTTTGATTATCTATTTAAGGTTGAGCAATGTGGGAGTGTTGTTGCATTTAAGAGTAGGGGAGGGTCAGTTTTCGTCAAAACAGCCCTTCGCATGTAAAACATTGGTTGAACAAATTTATTTGGGTCAAGCCACCCTCGTTACCGAGATACCCAATTACTTGGCATACGGTTACTAAGCAACACCAACCTGGCAAAGGCCAATTTCATGAATCTGATTTGAATATTATACTTTATTTTGATAAGGATTTCGAAGGGGATCATTTTTTAGCCACTAAGGAGTTACTCGAACAGGAAATTGTGCTTGCTAAAGCGGGGCTTAGCAAAAACCATTTCCCTGTATGTGGTCTACTTTGTCTCCTTTCTTCTTCCTTTATTTCAGGCTTACACCTTACTTACAGCTGACTTTTGTTTGTCCTTACAGTTGAGGAATTCGACGATATTGACATTGTGAGCTTTCCTGTTCGTGAATTGGGTAAGAGAGGGTCTCGACGAGACCTAACCCACCTAAACCTAAGAGAGGAGATGGCCTCAGATAGGACACGTTGGAGGGCTAGTATTAGGGTAGCGGAGATGGCAGAGTAGAGTAGTGCGGGGAGTGGCTGGTAGTCTAAGATCCTTAGGCAAGCATAACCTCTAGTGTAGCACTTTTAGCCTAGCTTAGTCCCTGAACATGCCCATTCTCCTTCTTCTTCTTCTTCTTCTTCTCCTTTTCCTTCTTCTCTCCTTCTTCTACTTTTTCCTCTATATGCATGTTATTGATTGGTGGTTTATCTGCAGGCACTCAACTACTTCAGGTTGGGGGTCCCCGGAAACAGTCTCCTTTCCTGCCGGAAGGGGTAAGGCTGCGTACATCACCCCCCCCCAGACCCTGCGTTCTGCGGGAGCCGCAAGGCACTGGGACTGTTGTTGTAGGGTCTCGACGAGACTCTGCAACTGTTGATTCTACTCCCCCGACTCCCATAGTTCAAGCGTCTCCCGCAGTGACCTCCTTAATTCCTCCTGAACTTACCAAAGGGAAAGTGTTCGTATTCCAAAGCGCAGACCTCTAGTTAGCACCATACTCGCTGAAGCTCCAGTGCCTCGCCCTTCTCACTTGGTAGCTCCCACCGAACATTGCAATGTTTCCCCGAAAAAGAGTGCAAGTATCCAATTAGAATTATCCCGGTCTTCTCAACCAATAGCCGATCCTACTCTTCAAGGAGGTAGCCCCATCCAGCCTTCTTTTCTTCAATCGGCAACTGCTTATGGCGCCACGCCTAGAGAAGCTGAAGAATCTCTTGGAGGACCTCCTCCTGAAGCAAGCACGAGCGCTCTTCATTTTCTAGGAGCTACCATGTTTAATGATGATCTTGAAACGTACTCAGAGCGCTCTTACTGTCGAGGGATGATGATATACGAAATAAAGTTTCCCGTCTAATGTGCATGTCCATGCTCTTTATGGAAGCATTACTATTCACTTAGGCTCTGTTTGGAACCGGGAATTGGAATTGAACTGTGTAATTACAATTCCAATTCCATTTTTGGTGGAATTGAAATTCTGATGGAATTCAAATTCCATTATTTAATTCATTAAAGGAATTGAAGGTTGGAATTATAATTCCCTAATGATTTGAGTCACTACAAGTTTTCAGTCAATCGAGTTGGAGTATTTTGAGCTTTAAATTAGCTACGGTCGTATTTTGATCGGAGTGGTTCACATAGCGTTCGAGCTATTATGGTCGGAGCGATCCACTTTGAGTTCGAGTTATTTGAGGTTCGAGTCAAATCGGATCGAGTATCACGTTGGATCATTTGTTATTCAAGTTATCTCGAATTTTCGGTTAATCGGGTTAGATATTTTCGAGATTCAATCTAGAATTGATTGGGTTTGAATTGATTTATGCCATTTCGAGCCTGAGTCATCTTGGTTTGAGGATGAACTTATAATGTCATTTCAAATTTTGAGTTATCTTGAGTTGAGTTTGAGACAGGTCGGGTCATTTGGGTATATGGGCAAGTTCTGGGTCAATTTGGTCGAATCATTTCCACATTTGGTCAGCTTGTTTACATCACATTCAAGTCGTTTAATTTCATTTTTTTGGATTTGAGTCATCTCAAGTTTCGAGTCAATTTGGGCTGGGTCATATTGGACTTTGAGTTGAGGTGATTTCGATTATTTTAAGTTCAAGTTATTTAAGTTGGGTTATTTTGAGGTTCTGGTCAAATTTTAGGTTGTGTCTAAGTCTTTTGATTTTGAGTCATCTTGGTCTGAGTTAATCAAGTGGGGTCATTTTGGGTTTCAGGTCAATGAAATTAATATAGAATTGCAATTTCTTACCTCCAACCTAGGGAATTAGAAAGTATGATTTTTAGTTAAAATCTAATTCCATGGAATTGGGCATTGGAATTGTAATTCCAATTCCAGCAAGTGAACCAAATAGCAAAATTGGAATTTTGGGCCCAATTCCAGTTTCAACCCCAATTCCATGCTCCAAATTGGACCTTAGGTTCTGTTTGGCACACGGAATTGAAATTGGACTTCAAATTGCAATTCCAACTCCAATATTGGTGGAATTGATATTCTATTGCTTAGTTCATCGTAGGAATTGGAGATCGGAATTATAAAATCCACAATGATTCGAGTAATCACTGGTTTTTGATCAATGGAGTTGGAGTACTTCGAGTTTTGAATAAGCTGTGGCCATATTTTGGTTGGAGTGGTTCATATTGCGTTCGAGTATTATGGTTATAAGGATTCACTTTGAGTCCGCCTTATTTGAGTTTCGATTCAAATCAAGGCGCATATTACGTTGGATCATTTGACGCTACAGACATTTCGGATTTTCAATTAATCGGGTTTGGTCTTTTCAGGATTCAGGCTAGAACCAATTGGGTTTATATTGATATAGGTCGTTTCGAGCTCGAGTCATCTTACTTTTGGAATAAATGAGTTATATTATTTCAAATTTCAAGCCATTTTAGGCTGAGTGTGAGATGAGTCGGGTCATTTTGGTTTAGGTCATTAAGTTTTGGTCAATTTAGTTAGGTCATTTGGACTTTGGCTCAGCTTTTCTCTATCACATTCAAGTCGAGTAGTTTCATATTTTGGATTTGAGTCATCTCGAGTTTTGGGTCAATAGGGTAGAGTCACTTCAAACTTCGAGTTAAGTTGAATTCAATCATTTCAACTTCAAGTCATTTGAGTTCGGTGATTTCAACAGTCGGGTCCAACTTTAGGTTGTGTCTAAGTCTTTTGATTTTGAGTCATATTGGATTTGAGTTAATCAAGTGGAGTCATTTTGGGTTTCGGGTCAATGTAGTTAATATAGAAGTGCAATTCCTTATCCCCAGTCTAAGGAATTGGAATGTATGATTTTTCAATTAAATTCCAATTCTATGGAATTTGCAGTGGAATTGTAATTCCAATCCCAACAGGTGAACCGAACAACGGAATTGGAATTCTGGGCCCTAATTTCAGTCTCAACCGTAATTACAGGATCCAATTCCATGCTCCAAACAGGACCTTATATATGGTTAACTTTCTATTTTTCGTATTCTTCACTTTGCCCATGCTTGATCTTATTCGTTTGATTTTCGTTTATATGTATTTATTTTACAGAATATTTATTTAAACGTGTCCTCATACTTAGCTTAGGAACGAAGTGAGAATGAATTACAACACCTCCGTGAGGAATTTCTTCAATCCAGTCAACGAACGGATAAAATAATAGCTGAGCAGCAGAATCGTCTCCAAGTGCTGGATGCCTCTATCTCCGATCTCAATTCCGCTATTCTAACTAGAGATATCACTATTGAGGAGTTGAAGGGAAAAATGAGGGAGTTTAAAAGACAGATCTCCCAGGTCCCTTCCCAGTTGGCCCAGGTGCGTAAAGATGCTGTCACGGAGTTTAAGTCAAGCGCCCAGAGTTCTTAACCTTAAGAGGCTATTTATTTTGGGAAGGTCTCGATTCAGGCTTGCTTCGGTTTATGAATAAGGTTCGGAATGCTGTGCCTGGGTATGATTTAGCTTTCCTTGAAAACGTCTATGCAAGTGTGTACGACGAAGCGAATGATAGAGCTGGGCATGACATTGGTCCATTTACAGCAAAAGATAACACACAATCTAAACTTAGATGCCATGCCTCCTTTTGTGGGTTATATTCCCATGTTTGTTGTTAGTTGTTAGGTTCTCTTATTATTGCATAAAATCCGGTTATGTATAATTTTTGCGCTTTTGACCTTCCTAGTTTGTTTGGTTTTGTGATGTCTAGAGAGGAAGGTACATGCACGTGTATGATTGCGGTTTGTCTCTTCACTTTGGTTATATTCTACTTGTAATGTGTATGTTTATGATATGAATTTTCCTGGTTTATCATTGCTGTGTTTCAAATTAGTAATAGATTCTGGCTACTAGCCCTTTTCAATGACAACATTGAGATGGAAACTCTTCTTCCTTGTTTGACCCCTCTATGTCTCAGGAACGCCATATAAAGGACCAAATTAACAGCTGTATGACATGTGCAATGATTTCCGGGTCACTTAGTTTGGTTACAATTTAAAGCGACAAGTGTGATAACATCATAGCAGGGTGGCAAATGTAACGCATGTATGAAACTCAAGCTCTATTATGACAGCTCCCTCCCCTCTCTTTTGGAAGCCTATCAGTTCTTCATCCTCCCTCCCTTGTGAGGGCAAGTCGCCTTTATTTATACTTCTGCTTTCTCCTTTGGGTGAGCATGTATGAACTGGGGAAACTTCGTGCCTGCCTTTCTTTCTTTTTGACTTGCTTCCCCTCCTCGCTCCATTGACTGCTCTGGTTTAGGAAATATATTCGTCCTCCCTCCATTGACTGATCAGTTCATCATGCTCGCCTATGACTCTGATTTATCAATCCTCTACAAGCACATCCTCATTTTGACTTTACTCGCCATTGATATGCTATAGATCCTCTTCATACACGCCTTCTTTTCATCCTCTTCTGGGGTACTTGCCAAGCCTTCTTCTGGGGTACCCGTCAGGCCCTGGATCTATTTATAAACAATTATATCAATTCATGTTGCAAAATTTGCTGCATGGGTTTCGTAGTGGCTAGAATGGAGGGAGGGGGGAATAATAGTATCGGCCTGCGTTGCACCTGCTGATACATATGAACAGTGGGAGATTTCTAGCCGTTAGGCTTGCCTTTAAGTCACTTGTTAATGGGGACAAGTGCAATTCTTATATTGTTCAAATCGTCCTAGAGTTCACTTAGTTATGATCATTTTTAATGATCTCCATTCTTTTGTATGGTGGCACTACATTGTCATATTTGTCGAGTTGAGCTTTTTTCTTATTTATGATTTCCGTTTAGATTGCATTTTCTAGGTTCATGCCTTGGGTATTGGTTGAACAGCATCAGAAAATATAGTTCAGCAGGAAAAAGTAACATGGGATTCGAAGAAAGACTTAAATGGAGTAAACTAATTTGAGCAGTCTTATTGGATAACCATTATGTCTATGCCAAAGGCAAGTCCTGACCATGGGGCTAGTAAAGATTCAAAGCGGAACTTACCTTCTTGGATAACTGCAAGAGATGATGAGAGTACGTCTCAGGGAAAGAAGCTTTTAGATGATGCTGTGAACGAGGACAGTGAGGAGAATGCAACACGCAAAAGGGCAAAAGGGCATGGTAAATCAGTGAAAAACAATGATGAAGTTGACAAAGCTGAGAAAGCCACTTCAGCAGGGTCAATTACTAGAGATTTCTCCAAACTTCTGGTATTGGACACTTTGTAATGCTTACTAATGACACTTTTTTTATTTTTTTATTTTTATTATTATTAATTTTTTTTTTTTTGGCATTTGAGTTGTAGAGAAGAGGATTGAATCTTTGATGTTGATGTGGCAGGAAGGAGTTGTCTTTGTGCTGTCAGGATTTGTTAATCCTGAGCGGAGTATTTTAAGGTCACAGGCACTAGAAATGGGTGCAGAATATCATCCGGATTGGGACCCGAATTGCACTCTGTTGGTTTGTGCATTTCCCAATACCCCGAAGTTTCAGCAAGTTGAAGCAGACTGTGGAACAATTGTTTCAAAGGTTGGAAATTTTCAATTTCCTTGTAACATCTTGAAATATTTTTTAAGTGTTTTCATGTGGTCATTGGAATTTTTATCATCATGTTTAAGAATTGAGTTAACTATTGAGCTTTTGTCTGTCAATATGCTTTATGAAAGACTTGATTTTCTGGTTGTTCTTGCTTCTCGTGCCTCAACCATAGTAGTCACCGGTTCTGTGAGCATGTGAACTTTGACATTCCTGAAACTTCCTTTGTGAATCCGCCACAATCAATTTGCATTATATCTATGCAATCTTTGCTCATATGTGCGTAAATTGCTGTGTGGGATAGGGAAAATGTGCGCTTAGAAAGAAAAGAAGAATGACCTTTCAGAGAGTAAGCACAGACTGTGATTTACTTATTGCAGCTCCATTGCAAATCTCCTCCCACTCTTCTTCCCCACCCACCAGAAAAAGAAAGAAAAAAAAGAATAAAGGTGCTAGTTGTGTGAACTGTAGATTTACTCTCTCTGATTATTCTTTTCTAGGTAATGCCTGTGTGCAATTGGATATTTTTTGTGCTTCTTGCATGCATAATTTGGGAAGGTGTTTTCTTCTTGTAGTATGTCAAGGTTGCTCAATAGCACCCCAGAGATCATTGATTGAAATGGGAATATAACCTCTTTGTAGTGTCAAGGCAACATCCTATTCCAGGCTTCTGACGATGATGGGGTTCGGGGCAAGACATGTATCATGTGTACGCATAGGACTTGAAATGAAGATAAACTGACTCGCAAAGAAATTGAGTTACAAGTGTTTAGCCAGTCTAGACTCATGTTGCCATGACCTTCCTGAGAGAATGTGTGCGTGGGCACACGTGTGTCTTAGTGGAAAGGGGGAATGAAATGAGGGTGGACTTGTGGTTCTGATGGTACATTGGTCCTTGAATTGAGCAGAAATATTGTGTTGGTTCTGTTGTGGTCATGTTTCAAGTTTTAAATTCATATCTAATTATTGATTTTGGGATTGATTGTAAATACTGGAATCTTTGAGACCTCTGCGTCATGGTTGTGGCTTGTCAGCTTTATGGTATTATGATTTGACCAACGGATTCCTCGAATGTTTCCATATTCACTGCACTTTCCAATGTTATCATTACGGGTTGCTTTCTTTTGTTGAAGCTTGGCATCTTACGCCTTGGATGCTCATTCTTTTGTTTTATTTATTGCCCTGATATTATGTTCTTCCAAGCATAATCTTACTTTTTGACTTCATTCACTTTAGGAATGGATAACAGAATGCTATAACCAGAAGAAGCTTGTTGATATTGAAAGTTACCTGATGCATGTTGGTAAACCCTGGAGAAAAAACAATATGGCGGATGCTGATAAAGAAGGTACTTTAGTTTGCAGGGACTTAATTTCTTCAATTTGTATTTATCCACGTCCCATTATCAAGGTGTGTTTTTTCGTTTCCACAGTGGAGTTGGGGGGGTGGGAACTGACTATTGAGTATGCATGTCATCGATGATGTCCCCCATAAGACTACTTAACTTGCTTATGTTTACCTAGCTTGTATTAGTCATTAGTTGCTTCCCGTTTCATGGAAATCATTGTCTTTTGAACAAATTACAAACTCTCAGCATGAAGGGCTACCAATTATGTTACTGTAAGAATAATTTAGTTGGTAGTCAAAACTAGCAGTTCTAGGAGTGTTCGTAGTATTGTGTTCGAGACATGGTGAGTTCTCCTACGTAAATGATTCATGGTTAGACAAGCACGGGAAAGCCAAGCTACTTTCAACTTCCTTATAGATTTCCATGCCGTTATTGAAAAATGTCTTCCAATGGCAAAAAGCGATCAACTAAATAGTTTATCGCATAAATTATAAATATACTTAACAACAAATTGTTAGCTAGGGCTTCTTTAGCTTTGATACCACTTCTCATAGCACTATAAAGCTCGTATTCTGTTCACGACATCACAACATTAAAGTGCTAAAAGATTCCATGATGACTTGTTGCAAATGACTTAATGATTTTGTGTCGGATCTCTCCCTTTCCTCCTTCCTTGGGTCATATCTCTCTTTTCTTTCTCCTTTATGCTGTAGACTAAAGATTTTGTGTTTCAAACTTTGTTTGCTTTTGATTTTGATTGTTGTTGCTTTTGTTGTGTTGATTATGGCCTCTATGCTTGTGTGCTTGTGTAATTATGTTTGGTGGCAGCTTAATTGATGAATTTAATCAGTTATGAAGCTAAGATCTAGGGGCCATCTTCGAGGGGGTTTAGTAGGGTTGGGAGGAGTCAACTTGAAGAGTGTCATATGCATTGTGGTGTGGGCCACTAAATGTTGGTACATTAACAAAGAGTAGTTTTGCGGTGTTCCAAATGATGATGAGGAAGATTAACAATTTTTGCCTCCAAGAGACTAAATGGGCTTGAATGAAAGCCAGGGATATATTGGGATACAAGCTATGGTATGCTGGCAAGGTTAGAGGGAAGAATGGAGCTGGTATTATTATGAATATTCATCTAAAGGACAAAGTAGTGGGAGTGTCTAGGCTTGGTGATAGGATAATTGACATCAAGTTGGTTTTGGACGGGGAGATATTGAACTACATTAGTGCATATGCCCCATGGATGGGATTAATAGAGTAAGAGAAGGCCAGATTCTGGGAGGACATAGACATAATGATGCAAGGCATACCCCAAAGCAAATAAGTTGTTATAGGAGGTGACTTTAATGGGCGTATTGGCATGACTGTAGATGGCTACATGTCTTAACACAAAGGATTTAGGTTTGGAGCTAGGAATGATGAGGATAACACTCTATTATACGTTGCAGTGGCCTATGAGTTGATGGTTGCTAGACCCCTTTTCAGAAAACCAGAGGAGCACATTATCACATATAAAAGTGGCAGGGGAAAGACTCAAATTCATTATATACTACTAAGGAAGAGGGATTATAAAGATTGTACGGATTCGAAGGTTTTCCCGAGGAGGACATCTCCACGCAGCATAAGTTACTATATGGTGATGTCATAGGGAAAAAAAGGGCCAACAGAAATAGGAAGCATGTGTACCCACATATTCGTTGGCGGGATTTGAAGATAGACAAGTACTAAATCTGTAAGGAAAGAGCAGAGAGTGAGATTGGCCGGGATTTCGAGGGGGATGGGAACCAAATTTGGAACTGGATGGCTCAAATATCAGATGTTCAACACGGGAAGTGCTAGGTGAATCAAAGGGAGACTCACCAAACCAACGAGAATCCTAGTGGTGTGGTGGTGGTGGTGGTTGTGGAGGGAAGTTCAAGAAAAGATTAAGACCAAAAGCGATTGCTTTAAGGAGTGGGATCGAAATGGAGATGAGGACAAGAAATGAAAATATAAGCAGGCCAAGAAAGAAGCACATATGGCAGTTAGAGAGGCTCAATCCATTTCGAGGATTTTTACAAGAGGTCGGATACGAAGGAGAGAGAAAGGAACCTATACAAATTGCCAAAGCAAGAAAAAGGAGGACTGGGGACCTGGACCGTGGAAACTGCATCAAGGGGGTGGAAGGATGAGTGTTGGTGGAAGAGCAACAACAAATTAAAGCAAGGTGGAAAGCCTACTTCTATAATTTATTCAGTGAAAAGGGCAACATAATATGTCCTTAGGAGAACTCAGGAGATTTGAGTACCAGAACTATTGTTACCATAAGCGCATCAGACCTGAGGAAGTTAGAAAAGGTTTAAAGAAGATGGGCAGATGGAAAGTAGTGGGACCAGATGGAATCTATTGAGGCATGGAGGCAAGGGTATACTTTGGTAGAGTAAACTATTCAACCTAATTCTTCAAGATAAGAAGATGCCTGACGAGTGGTGGAATAGCACTCCGATACTAATCTATAAGAACAAAGGCGACATTCAAAGTTGTGCCAGCTACAGGGGTATCAAAGTGATGAGCTTTACTAGGAAGCTGAGGGAGCAAGGAATCAAAAGAAGGCTAAGACAAGAAACAGGTGTCTCAGAGAGTCAATTTGAATTCATGCCAAATAGATCAAAGATGGAAGCGATCCATCTCCTCAGATGTACTATAGAATACTACAGAGATGAACAAAAATATTTACACATGGTCTTCATTGATTTGGAGAAGGCGCATAATAGAGTAATACCAAGAGAGGAGGTTTTGGAAAAGAAAGGCATCCTCATATCATATATCCTAGTCATTAAAGATATGTATAAAGACGTATCAACCAATGTGCTAACAGCTGAAGGGGAGACTGATGCTTTCCTGATTACAGTTGTGTTGCCTCAAGGTTGAGCATTAAGCCATTTCCTGTTTATTTGAGTTATAGACGAGCTCGCTAAGCACAAGGGGATGTTCCTTGGTATATGCTTTTTGCAGATGATAAAGTTCTAGCGGGAGAGTCAAGAGAAGTGGTTAATGAGAAGCTGGAACTTTGGAGAAGTGTATTGGAATCGAAAGATTTTCGGCTTAGCATGTCAAAAACTAAGTATATGGAATTTTAGTTTTGTTCCACAACTGCCATAAAGGAGGTGAAGATTGGAACATAATGCATACTGAAAAATATGTTTTTGATACTTGGATTCCATTGTGTAACAAGACGGTGGAATTTATAAGGATGTTAATAACCAGATTAAAGTGAAAAGGCATAAGTGGAAGATGGTTTCGATGATACTATGCGATAGAAAGTTCCCCCTGAAGTTGAAGGGAAAATACTACAAGACTGTAGTAAAGCTAGGCATATCATATGATGCAGAATGTTGGCTAGTTAATCGACACTAAACCCATAAGTTTGAGGTGGCAGAGATGAGAATCTTGCGATGGATGTGTGGACATACTAAGAAGGACGGGATCAACAATGATGTTATAAGAAACAAATTAGGCATGGCTCCCTCGAAGACAAGTTGAGGGAACGATGTCTGCAATAGTTTGAGCATGTTTGGAAGAGATTAACTACTGCCCCCATCGGGAAACGTGAACACCTATATAACACACACTAGAAGAAAGGTAGAGGCAGGTCAAAGAAAAGTTTGATGGAGACGATTAGACATGACCTTACCAAGCTAAACCTTACCGAAGAGATGACTTTAGATAGATTTAAGTGACGGTTAAAAATACGTGTGGTCGATATCGCGATTAGGAGTTAGGAGCACACCGATGCTAGTCCGCACTACCCCTAGGCCTGCATGTCCTTTATTGTTGTTTTATTATTGCTTGCATGTCCTGGCCCGGTTCGAGCCTTGGCCTCCTTTTTTTTAATATTATAAAAATATATACAAAAGAGCATAATATATAGTATATATAAAAATAATTATTTTGACCAAGAAAATAATTATAATTTATTAATAAATAATATAACATACAATCATAATAATGCCCTATAAAATTACAAATATATTTTATAAAATGAAATGTATTATAACTTGTTAAAAAAAATACAACTATAACAGTATAATAAACTATAGTACCCTATAAAATTACAAATATATTTTATAAAATAATAACATAAATAAATCAATCTAAACTTGCTACGGTTGGTGCGGTACTTGTAGAGGAGTTAGTGTCATCGTGTTCGTCACTTGATGATTCCAAGTTCAGACGGTCATGGTCTCTCTCCACTACAGCTATCCAGTTTTTCAAGCACACCGACATTTCTAAGGTGTTCGATGCTAGCTTCGCTCTCTTTATTCCTAGCAATCTGCCACCTACCCTAAAAGCAAACTCTGATGCTATTGTAGACATTGGACATGTCAGTATATCGCGTGCCATGGTGGAAAGTACGGGATATAGGGTTTGACATGATTTCCACCTAAATATCGAAATATTCATTAGCCTCCATTGGTTGGAATTCGAACAAGGTGAACGCAAATATAAACGAAGTTCGTCATATATCGATTAAACATATCCCACGCATATGATTTTCTTCGAGAGGAGAACGAAGTCGAAGATGATGTAAAAGAAACATTTGTATTATTTGTTAATTTTTGAGAATAAACGGAAAATAAATCATGTCAAGTTGCTTCAACTTTATTAACAAAAGAATTGTAATCAAAATTTGGTAGCATTGTTTCGTAAAATATTTGGACAAAAAGTTGAAGACCCACAAGTTTGCAACGCGGATCAAAAATAGTGGCAATACAATATGTCATGGGTAATTCAGTATAATATTTAAAAAAATTTTGTTGCATGGCGACAATGGACTCCTACAGCGCGGGGTTGGAGGAGTTCTTTGTCATCTATGCACCAATATCTACCAATTTAGATATTGCGTGTGAAATGGTTGGGTAATAAGATTCAGAAAAAAAAAAATGTCGTAGTTTCTTTAAAAGAACTAAGAATTTACAGATTTGATTTATTATTACCCAATTTACATTATCTACACTAAAACAACTTAGATCGACATGATTTATTTATACAAATTCCATCAAGATGTCCTTATATGGTATGCATTTTTCTAACATTTCGACTGTTGATGACCACATAGTTGATGAATGTAATTTAAAAGAATTCGATGAAATGCCGTGTGATTTACACAATCTTTTAAATTTTGTTTCCTAGTTCCAGATGTTTTAACTACTTTAATTATATTTCTTAAAGTTATAAAAGAAAAATCTATAAGTTGCATCTCATCCATTATCATTAAATGCAAAATATGACAAATGCAACGCAAATGAAAACATTTTCCATCTGACATGGGCCTCAAATACCTAATTAATTGGTTAATAAATCCAGTGTTATTAGTTGCATTATCAAAAGTAATGCTCATAATTTTGTTATCAATCCCCCACTCAAGGCATGCCTTCACAATGGTACTTGTGATTACATGAGAACTGTGGGGATATTCGAATAAGCTAAAATGAATAATTCATTTTTGCATTATGTAGGAAGAATCAATCCAATGTGTAGTTATGCACATGTAGGTTATTGTCGGATTTACTCTTCCATGTGTCAAACGTCAACGAGATCATGCTCGTGTTCGTCCTAAAAATTTCTCCTAGCTCGTTTTTCAGTTTTATATATTCTTTAAAAGCGTCATGCTTCAAAACATTGCGAGGGACCTTTTGAGCGGCAGGGTTTAGTGCGGTTCTACAGTAGCGGACAAATCTAGGGTCTTCACCAGTGTAAATGGCATCTCAACCGAAATGACGTATCCCATTAATTTATATCTATTATTCTCTAGTGAAAACCTAAAGTTTGCAAGCGCACCAGTGGCTTGTTGAACGAGGATTTGTTGGGATGTATTTGCATTTAAGTCGGGGTGGGCTTTCAATAGATGTCGTTTTAAAGTGCTGGTCCCACCACTATGTTGGTGGCTGAAGGCTTTTTGATTATTACAAGAAGTTTACAATATGCTTTATTGTTTTCACGATCTAATATAAAATACCGCCATACCTGACTACTAGGACGTCTACTTGTGGCAGTCGTTGGCTTCTCAAAATCGGGAGTTTCAGTTTCATCGTTGCTGGGTGTGGGTTCAGAAGAACATCCCGCACCACCCAATTCAGGATAATCCTGCTCAATTCTGTGTTCATATTCCAAATTTAAAATGTCTGTGTATGGAGGTCAGGCAACGGGTTCTAAAAAACTACGTTCCTGGTTATTAAACTCAACTCCTCGAGATTGGCTACTAGTACTACTTCTCACTCTAGGGACTTTAGGCGACCTAGAAGAGCTAGAACGAGATCGGTCAACTCTAGATGAAGATGATCTATATGCCATTATATTATTATTATAAAAGTATGTCAAATAAAAATGATGAGTAAGAATGCAAGTAAATAAAATGAGAAATAAATAAAATTTCGATACTAATTTTACCGAAGCAAAAATTAGTCTTTGAACTTCAACAACCTTCTAGGAACAGAACACAATCGAAACTTCGAACTTGAGAAGTTGAGACTTGAGAGCAAAGAATTGGAATTATAGAGAGAGTAGAGAAGATTGGAAAGAAGAGAGAAATGATGATTGTTGTGTGGTGAAATGTGAAAATTTGGTTAGTATTTATAGAATTTTTTTTAAAAAAAAATCCCCCAAGCGGCTATATTAGCCGTTGGGGCCTGTTGCCCCAATGACCCGAGCACACCCCCCCCCCCCCCCCCCCCCCCCCCCCCCAAAAAAAAAGGGGGCCTCTGGCCCACCCCACCCCACTGGCCACCTCTACTTGCCTAGTTTTGCTTTCTTTGCTACTTTTCTACGTTGTTCCTTCTTTTCTTTTTCTTCGTAAGGTTGAGGGCCTGTCGGAAACAACCTCCCTTCGGAGTAAGAGTAAGGCTGCATACATCCTCTCCCCCAGAACCCTACCGTGACGAGAGCCTCTATGAGATATGGGGTGGTGGTTGTTGCAAATGACTTAGAATTTAAGCAAAGCACTATTACATTCACATAACAAAATTTAGTAAAGAACATTTGGCAATTGTGACCCTAGGTTCATATTTGAATTTTCAATGTCCGACTCCATTTTTAGGAATGTTGGGGACCATTAATTCCATAAGCTTAAGGTGCTGGAAATAGGAGTTTGGAACCAAATTTCAAACGTCACCAAATGTCTCTAGAAAGATTCCAGGACAATGGAGTGGATGGGTTGCTCAAATTTCATTTAAAATTCCTGCTGGTAATCCACTTGTGTAGCTCAAGGGTTCATTTACCAGATACTAATGCACCGGATCCCGTTAGAACTCCGAAGTTAAGCGTCCTTGGGTAAGAGTAATACCATGATGGGTGGCCTCATAGGAAGTCCTCGTGTTGCCAACCCTATAAGGTTGGGGGTCGTTGAAAACCGACTCTCGGAAGGGTTACACCTTGAAGGGGTAAGGCTGCGTACATCCACCTCTCCCAGACCCCGCTTAGGCGGGAGCCCTTGAGGCACTGGGTCTGTTATTGTTGTTGTTGTTGTTGTAATCCACTTGTGTAGCTCCCATATCTTGTTTCTTGCCACAAACTATGGGCAAGTATCACAGATTAAGACTTGAAGAAGGGCATACTATGAATGACGTGATGGCTGATGGATATGGATGGGACTATGGGTGTTTCTATCACTGCCCCTGCACCTTGCAATGGACAAGCCACATTGCCTAATACACGTTTTAAAAAAAGCAACATTTCCAGTGCCCCAAGGGCTCCGGCCTAAGTGGGGTCTGGGAGCCTAACATAATGTGTATTAGGCCCCTAGACCCTGCTTAGGCGGGAGCCCTTGGGGCACCGGGAATGTTGCTTTTTTTATAACGTGTATTAGGCGATATGGCTTGTCCATTGCAAGGTGCAAGGCAGTGCCTATTAAGTATGGAGACTGATTGTTGTCTGGTAATAGCCATATTCATGGCTAGATTTAATGAGGCTTACGCTAATGGCATGATTGATAGTGACTCTTGGGCTTCCGGCAGTTAAATTTGTAAGAGGTCTTTTTATTAGGGCACTCGTGTGCTGGTGGAGTAGAGTGAGCGAGCACCAATTGTAACCCTTGATTTATAGTGAACTTCGTTGCTACCCCTTTATGGATGTAGGCTTCGGCTAAAACACGTAAATTCCGGTGTCAAATATTTTCCCCAATCCCTTTAAATTTTGTATTTGCTGTTTTGATTTAGGATCAATGTCCGTGTGTGGTCTTAAAAAGTGCCTTGAAATCCTTGCCTTGCTTCTTTCTCCTGATTCTTAATGGATTCTTTTACATCATACTATAATATTCCTATGAGATGTTATGCCTTCAAATCTGGGGGGAAAAAAACAAATAATCGTTTTGCATGCATGTGGGATCAGTTGAGAGATATGTAACTGGAGTGGAACGTGTTTCTCTTCATTTCTTCTTTATTGCGTTTGCTCTTTGGTTGAATCAGGTACTTTGGCCAATAATGACATGCTTTTTGCTGCATTTCGCTCCCTCTCTTATTTTACAACCTATGTATCATCTTCTTAGCAAATATTCTGAAATCTGTTGTTGACTGCAGAGCTTAAATTATCTCTTGCAAGGAAATCTGAGAAGCACGAAGAGAAAGTACCGAATTTAGAGCCAAACACATCGTCATCATCGAAGGTTAGTTTTAAGAATGTTAGCTATGGAACTCTTGAGCTTAAGCAAACTACTAATGTAGTATTTCTTTCCTGCAGGCACTTAAAAGTGAACCTTCAGAGTCGATTCAAGAGAAGTTTTCTCCCTTGAAAGTAAAGAAATGGGCAATTGATGACTTGAACAAAACCATTTCATGGCTTGAGAATCAAGCAGAAAAGGTGGGCACTTCTTATGATGCCTTCATTTCCCAAAAAGTTACATGGTATGAGGTAGAAGAATGGAGGATCTTGATATAGAATGACACGTTTTTCTAAGAGGGTAAGGATTACATTGGGGGAGGAGCTATGATGTTCGATACTGGATGTCCTCAAAGACAAATGAACTTCCCTCCTGTCACTAAGCATGACTACTTTTGCTTCCAAAGCCATCATCATGTCGCCCACCATTACTATTTCTGATACCTTATGTTATGGTCACTCCATTAGCTCCTTTCTTTATCGAAGTGTCTCTGAACCCATTGCAATAGTGTAAGTAATTTGCTGATGGAGATAAAAGAGAGAGAATCAAGATTTAGTTTGATGATATTTGATGTATAGTTTTAATTATTTTAATTTCTATATTTTAAGATTTGTGATTATTAGCTTAGAATTGTATTAGGGTCAGGGTTGTGTGTGTTTGAATTTAGTAGCTTAGTTTGTTATTATTAGTTTAGAAGTTTTTTTTATAAGGATTCTAGTTTTATCTATATAAGTAATGATGTCACTGTAGCTGAAGGAGATTATTAGACTAGAAGGAAGGAACATACCCAGTGCTTCAAGGGCTCCCGCCTACGTAGGGTCGGAAGAGGGGGGGGGGGGGGGGGGAGGGGGGGCGGATGTACGCAGCCTTCCCCCTTCAGGGAGTTAACCTGAAGAGAGGCTGTTTCCCAGTGTCCCCAACCTGAGGGTGAGGACTTCCCAGGAGATCACCCATCCTGGTACTACTCTCTCCCAATCACGCCTAACTTCGGAGTTCTAATGGGATCCGGTGACGGCGTGTTGGTGCCCTCTTTGGTATAAGGGTACTTCGTTGGTTGGGCGCAGGGTTGTTCAACCATCCTTATAGGTACAGGGATGTCTAGGAACCCTTTCAATCAAGGATAGAGATGGTTAATTTCTATCAAATTGGTATCTGAGCAAGTCTTGATTTACCGCTTTTGTTGCCACCACCTGCCTTCATCATCATCGATCATCCTCTAAGCCAGTACCCACCATCCTAAATAAGAATATGTTATGGACAAAAGAATTTCTCCAATGGCATCATACCCTCCTCACCCCACTTTGCACAGCGTGGCGCGCACACCATGTGTTGCTTGTCTGCATCATTGCAGAGTTGCCGCGTGATTATGCATCAAGTCTGGACTGTTATATCGGTTTAGTTATTGGAAAGTGTATGTTTTGACAGTCCAAGAACTTACATTCTCCTTTCTGTACGGTGATTGTCTCTGCTGTTACTTCTACAGCCTGAACCAAATGAGATAAGGCAAGTGGCTGCTGAAGGGATCTTGACCTGTGTACAGGATGCAATTGATTTGCTGGAACAACAGGAGGTAAACTAACATAGATGCAATTTCTCAATGCAAACAAAAAATAAATAAATAAATACCAACATAGATGCAATTTCTCGATGAAAAAAGAACATTGATGCATATCTTTGTTGAATATTTCCTCAGTGTTCTTCCTTTGGTTGGCTGTTTTCAGAGTACTTAGGTGATAAGATCTTTTCGAAAATGGCCTCCCTTCAAGGTAGTACCTTGTAGGGGTAAGGTTGCATACATCTTACGCTCCCTCGGCCTTGCATTGGCGGGAGCCTTTTTGGAGGCATTGGGTCGTTGTCGTTTTCGTTGTTGCCATTGGTGAAAAGATATTTAAATTTCGAGTTTCCTCGTCATTATTAAAATGTCATGGTAGCTAGACAATGAAATAAGAAACTTGAGGTACCTAAGTAATAACTTTTCTTCAAGAAAACGCATTTTTATCGGGATTTTAGGATATTTGGTATAGAAAGAAGAGTGTTTTCAATTGGGAGCAGAAGTTGTTTTTCTACTTTTAACCGGAAGTGAAAAAATAGTTTTTTTTCCCCCCCCTTAAAACAGAATTAGAAGCAAAAACTATCATATTTTCCGACAAAATGCCCCGTATTGAATGCACTCCTTCCAAAAGTGCGTCCTCAAAAAGTGCTTACGTAAAAAAACAGTTTTTTTCACATATTGGCCAAACGGAATGTTGACAATATTCAACAACCGTGTTACCCAACACGAATTCTATTTCTCTCTCATCTTTTGCTGCCAGGATGTAAACAAGCTGACAGAACAGTGGAGCATGATTCCTCATGCAGTCGAAGAACTCATACTTGCACAAGCCAACACAAACCGTTCTACATCAACCTCTAAGTATGATCTTCGCGATCAGGCTACGGTCTTCAAGAGAATTTACGAGGGCGAGCTGAAAGGGGTGCTTGATAATTCAACTCCAGAGAACAAGAACCCGAAACCAAAGAGAAGGGAAAATGTCGAAGGTAAAAACTCGGACAGTGACACAGTAGCAGAATGTGATAGTGATGAAACAATTGAAATGAATGAAGAAGAGATAGAGCTTGCTTACAATAGTATTGTTTCTAAAGTGCCTGCATAAAAGAGCTGCCTCAAATTCTGATCTCTGTTTTTTACTGGGAAAATTACCCAAAAAGAGCAATGTTTTAGGAGGAAAAACGACGTTACTGTGTATACAAGAAGGATGGTGTTCAGGGAAAAAGAATAAGAAAGGCGACATGTTCTACAAAAAAGGGCGACATGAAGGCTTTTTGTAAGAAGGAAAGGAGGTACAATATTATCTTAAGAAGGGCCACTAGCAATTCGAGGAGGGGGGAAATGAGCTTCAAATCTAAGACCTCATGCTTGAGAAGTAGGTGGCCAAACTACTAGACTAAACAGCTCAACGTGGAGCTTCAAAACGTGCGCTGTTTTAATCATGTTGCCCTTTATTATTCATTTCTCCAAACATGTTTCCCTTCTTGGATTATATAGTAAATATTGTATCCCTTTTGTTTCTCTTTTTTAAACAAAAAAAAAAAAAAAAAAGCTTTCTGAGATATTTTTTCATTTTTTCCTCTCACAAAAATGGTACTTTTAACTCCGGATATGTACAAGGTTTTTTCTTTCAGTTGGGCCATTTTTGTATCACTTGACTGGGTAGTAAAATAGTGACCTTTACAGTTTACGTAGAGTTGTGTTCTTTTTAATTGACTCTCTTTCATGTATTATTTTTTTGGAAAATTATTGCTTAAGTACTCTGAGATTGGACTATTTATCTTTTAGGTACCGTAAGGTTTAAATATTTATTACTTAAGACACTCTGAAGTTTTAAAATTTGATCAATAAGATATCATTTTGTTAAAATTCGATAGATTTTTGTTGAAAAATGGTAAGATAGAATATGACTCCGTCAATATATTAGCAACTTTATTAGAATTTGATATTTTTTTGCCAAAAAATCTTCAAAGACACACGATTTTAACAATATTTAGGTTGTTTATACTGACATGATATATATACATTATCGTAATTATGTGTTACTTTAATATTTTTTAATAAAATTGGTTAAATTCTTATAAAAATTCATCAAATTTTGACATAAGATAATTATAAAATATTCATACATCAGGGCACCTTATTGTATATATTGAACTGTTAAGATATCTAGGTGATAAATGTTTGAACGTCATGGTATTTAAGTGATAATTTTTCTATTCTTTTTACAAGTGGTAAGATCCATTGGGTTGCATAATGGGACAATCCTTCCTAAATCCCCCGTGAATGCTCACCCTTAATGAGAAGGGGATTCAACCTCGGGTCTTGGTACCGCACCACAGAGACTTCACTAGCTAAATTAGTTAACACCTTCACTCTATTTTCATCCCATTCATCTCGGTTTATGATAGGAGTGTAAATGAACCAAGTTGAGTCCAAACTTGTTATCGTCAAACATTTTGGTGTGGCTTGTGTTTAAAGCTCATCGAGCTTAAAAACTTTGAGCTTGGGCTCAGCTTTCTTAGGCTGGAATTGAGCTTGGATGAACTGCAACAAGGCGGCAGACAAACTCAGTTATTTAGCCCTTATCAACATATACAAATAAAGAATATCCACTAATTGTACTACGATTTTGGATATTCATCTAAAAAATTCAGTGATACGAAGACCCTGAAGACTATAACGTCTTAGTTATACCCTTGGTGAACTGACTCATTAAAAAACTTAACAGGAAAAACCCAATGGGATAAAAAATCAAGACAATTGAGAAAATAGTACAATGAGTATTTGATCCCATCCCTCATCGGAGCATATCAATAAAAAAAATATTTTTTAGTCACGACATGTCAATCTTGTATACCAATTTCTTGAAAGTTATTATAGATAATGTTTTCCTGAATAAATTTGCTAAATTCTCACTTGAGTGAATTTGTTGAACGTCTATTTTGACCTTTCTTTTGCAGCTTGTGCATGAAGTAGAACTTCCGTGAGATATGCATTCGATCGCCTTTAATGTATCTACCTTTGATTTGAGCAATATATGCAACTTGGTCTTTGTAGAGAATTGTCAAGACTCCCCTTGATCTTGAAAGATTACCAAGGATCTCAATCATGCAAATTCTACTTGCTTCATGAAATGCAATTATTTCAACATGATTTTAAAAAGTGGTTGGAATTGTTTGCTTTATAGAATGCCAAAATATAGAAATATCACCATATGTGAATCAAATATATACAATATTTACATATCTAATTAGTTTTTTAATTTGACCGTTTTAAATAGAATAATCTCATATCAATTGTTCTACAAAGATTGAGAAATGTATGATTGCAATACCTTTGTGTTTGTGTCATATTATATCTTGTAACTACTTCTTCAAGCTCTTCAAGATGTTTCATCTTGAATTCTTTATTTAGATAAGTAATAGCATCTTCAAACTCTTCGGGAGTTCCAATGATATTAACACCTCCTTTAGTGTATATAAATGTATTAAGGTGATTGTTTCACATTCGTCTAGACTGTTTTAATCTTTTTCTTTGCCACTAAGAAAGGCCCTGAGTGGGCAAAATTATTTTAATCCAACAAAAACCTCTGTAATTTGATTGAATACAATTCGCACAATTTTGAGCTATATGCTTTTGGCATCTTTAATTTTTTAGGAACTTTTATATAAATATTATCAAGTGATCCATACAAATAAGTTCCCACATTCATAAGACACATCGAAAGTCTTTCAAAGACTGCTAAACTCAAAAAGTTAAATGTAATGGCATTCATTACTAGTGAATATGTCTTCTCATAAGCAATTTCTAGTATCTATGAGAAATCTTGGACTACAAGTCGTGCCTTATATTTGACCACCTTATTCTTTTCATTTCTTTACTATATGAATACCTACTTGTAGCCTACAAGTTTCACATTTTCAAGCATTTGGGCTATAAGTCTTGAAAATGCATTTGTGATTAAGTCTAATTCTGCATGAATTGCATCTTTCCATTTTGTCCAATAATTTCTTTATTATCATTCCTAAATGGACTTTGGTTCAAGAATTTCACCTTTTTTTTTTTATTTATCAAATTAGTAGCTATTGTACTTGCAAATATTTGATAATTAATAATCTTATTTCGGTTCTATTGTATCCCATAATTTGTCAAGATTTCTTCATCCTCGCCATTTTCAGTAATTTTAGGTATTCGACATTCTTGAGGAGTTTCATTTATATCTCCTACTTGGTTTTGTATTATTACCTCTTCGAGGGTTTATTCTTTGAGAGTTTCACAAATTGTAAAGAGACTGACTTGCTTATTTTGCTCTCTTTTTTTTGGATTTTTATCTTTAGAATCCATAGGTTTACCATATTTTTGGCTTGTAGTATATGTTTGCCAATGTTTTAAAAGATTTTTTTTTTGATAAGTTAGCGAAATATATAGATAAAAGAAAAATAGTACAACTACAAGGGGCATACCCCCAGGACATGGCCGAAACCTATAAAGATGAAACAACGTCAAAACATAGTTCAAAGTCCATACAATAAGCAACCAAAGTAAAACTAAAAAAACAAAGAAGAACTAATACTCAAAGCCCCATTGTTGAAGCAAGAAGGCATGGCGGTGAGCTCCTCTGAATGAAGGAGCAGCTAGCAAATGACTCCTGACCAAACTTGTAATCTCCTCTCGCACAACCACAACTGATATGGACTGAGAACGCTGTACCCGAAGGTTGCGCTCATACCAGAGAGTATACACGGTTCCAGAGAGGCAGAGTTGAGCTATGATACTGCCAATCTCTCGTCCCTTGAGGTGCTGAGCAGCCCAAGTAATGAGATTGTCCCAAGGAAGGGTAGACCAAGCAATAGATGTATTCAGAACGACGGAGCTCCAGACCAATGCAGAAAAGGAACAAACGAAGAAGAGGTGCTCATGAGTCTCATTAGCAAAGCCGCGGAGAGCACAAACACTTTGAACTCCTGGTGCTCCAAAGCGCAGAAGTCGGTCCCGAGTCCAGAGCCGCTTCCGAAAAGCGAGCCATAAAAGGAAGGAGTGTCTCGGTATATGCATCTGAAACCACAGAAGATGATGAATAATATCCTCCTCTCTCCTGCTCCTCAACATCTCCCAAGCGGACTTGGTGATGAATTTCCCCGAAGGGTCACCCAACCATCAGATAGAATCCGCCACACCAGCCTGAGGGCTGAAAACAATCATGTCCCAGTTGGGTCGGAGCTTTGAACAACCTTATGGAAATCTCCACTGATCACCCTCAATAATGGCTGAGACACGAGAATCCCACAGAAGCCCAGAAGAGGTGAGCAGTTGAGTAGGGAAGCGCTCCCAGAGACGGCTGCATGGCAACTAATAATCCGTCCATAGGGCAGTGTGAAGGCTATCGCCTATGAAGTGATAGATCGCACTAGAGCAGAGCTGATGAACTGACAAAATCTGACGCCAGCACCATGAAGTCGAACTCATTGCCCAAATCGTCCAGAAGCTCCTCCCTCGAAGCCGGTTCAGATGAACCTAGAGCAACTAAGGCAAGGAAGGGTCAGAAAGAAGAAACCAGATGTGCTTCATAATCGAAGCCTGATTCCACTCAGCGAGACGATGGAGTCCTAGACCTCCCTCACGCCGAGGATAACATAGATGCCTCCAAGCTACCTTCGCTCGTTTGGGATATCTATACGAGCATGAGTATTTACAACAATGATATGTGATTTGGTCATCCTCTCTATAACACTGAATGCGTATGATAATTGGTTTGTAACCTTTTTCCAACTAATAATTTTCTAAACTTTTAGTTCATACTAATTTTAATAATGCATTCCATAAAATTCTTGTCTTTGAACTTTTGTTTTTCTTCTCCTAGTTTTGAAAATATTGCTTCCATCAAATTTACAATTAGCAAATTGTATTGTAATATCTCCTTTGTAGATCCATCTTTCTAATCTGAGGTGGTGTATTTTCTTTCAGGTAAGGAGCACACCAAACTGCCTAATCAAAGTTAGGAAAATCTAGCGATTCATTATGAGTAATCCAGTAAAGACCCGTGCAAACTCCTTCTCTCTGTTCTTATCAACTTGAGCCCAGTAGTGCCACCCTATTCATTATCTCATTACCCTCCTGCAAAACATAAGAGATACAAATCTTCTCAAACTAGTTTAACATGTCCAAAATATCATTCATAATGGTTTTGAGTTGCCACGAGCACCAAAATTCCACTTAGTGATTAGAATAATAAAAAGATTATCTCCTTCAATATATAAAGGAGCTACACCTAGATGTAGACATCTTTTAATCTCTTCCTTAGCTGCCCAAGCCTCGAGTAATGGAATGGACGCATTATCGATACACCTATAATCAAAATTAATAACTCTTCTGCAAGTGTCATGGATGAGGAGGCACTTCTTTTTGACCTATCAATGTTAACTTTGGCCCAATCCTTCTTCGTGGGTGTTTACACCCCCAAACCACACGCATACTAAACAATAAAAACAGAGCAAACGTAGCGAATCCACTTATCATCCGTTCTAGTCCCAATTCCCTTGGTAAAGTTGAGATGTAGACTATTTCTTAAGTCTCCATTCAACAAACATTCTAGGGTTATTAACACCAAAGATCCCTATACTTTGTCAATTATATTAATTTAGTCCTTATACTATTAACTGTGTCAATGTAGTCCCTGTACAATTCGTATTGTGTCAATTTGGTCCCTAAAGTAAAATTTGTGTTAAGTTCTTAATAAAATTTCTAATGGTTCGGCCATCGATTGGGTTAAATTGAGTCAATGGGTGGATTTGTAGTGGGTTACTTGCATATAACGTGATTGTCCTGCTAAAAATTACGTCAATAATTTAACTTAAATTTAACCAAAGGACTAAATTGATACAATATAAATTGTAGAGGGACTAAATTCAACAACAACAACAACAACAACAACAACTACAACAACAATAAACCCAATGCCTTCAAGGGCTCCCGCATAAGTAGGGTCTGGGGAGGTAGATGTACACAGCCTTCCCCTTTCAGTGGGCTACCCTGAAGAGAGGCTGTTTCCGAGGACCCCCAACCTGAGAAGCTGGTCCGCAGCATAATAGAGGGACTAAATTGACACAATTAAAAGTACAAGGACTAAATTGATATGATGAGAAAAGTACATAGACCTTTGATGTAAATAATCCTTAAAATCATCGAGGATAACAACTATACTGGGACTACAACACCTGCCTTTGAAAACAAAATCATTCCTGGACTTCCAAATAACCCAAAGGATCGTATAACCTCCTCAAGGATGTGGAGATTTTCTTTGCATTCTTGTAACTTTAAATCCTAAAGCCACTAATGAACTTTACCTTGTGCTAGACTACGACTAGTCCTACCTCATTCTAATGCTAACACCCAACACTATTTGGCAAAATTACATTAGAGAAACAGATGATCCAGTGTCTCTATAAACCCTTTACAACTCGGACACCCACAAGAAATCCTTAAGCCCTGAGAAGCCAAAATGGAGCATGAGGAAAGTGCATTATGACCTAACTACCATAGAAAGAGCTTAATCTTGGGTGCTATATTCTGATTCCAAATCCATTTAAAAGTCCAACTATTTTTATGGTCCGATTACTTTCTTGAGCAAGCTAACAAGTTGATTTTACCAAAAATTCACCATTCCTTGTAAATCCTAGCAAAAGCTATCAGAACTATGTCTGTGGAATCAAAATCCCAAATGCTACACAACCAAAAGTTTTTAGATGAGGTATATTTGGCCCTTGTCTAATAACAAGTTATAATGGGATGTATCATGAAGGGGTAAGGCTGTGTACATCTACCCCTCCCAAACCCCGCTTATGAGGGAGCCCTTGAGGCATTGAATTTTTTATTGTTGTTGTTAGTATGAACTTCTACTATAGCATGTAATATGATAGGTATCCATGTAGAACTAGTAAACTTTGTTTTCATGAGTTACGATCTAACATTCCTTGCGAGCGTTTAATTAAAGATTCTACAAGACTATATTGTGCATGTACGTGAGCACAATGTGGCCAACTATAATCTCAATTAACATGCAATAATCATAAAACGCTTGGAATGTAGATTCTTATGTATTTTCACATTGTATAATCAAGGAATTAAGTTTGTAATCAGATTATTTATGCAAGAAGTCTTACACATATCACATTACAAGTGGATTACATATAACACATATGTGACTAATATGTTGAGGCATCTACTAATACCAAAAGATATCGAAAGGGTTAACAGGATGAGATAATGTGCCCACATATATCCCCTTATATCCTTTCGAAAGATGTAAGAAACCAATCTCAAGTTGGCGTAGTAATCATTTTGGCTTAAGCACAAGCATCGCATAAGATTTCATACTAATATAAGAATCTTCCTGTTCTTTATTGGATGTTCATTAGATTTTCAATAATTCTTCTAATCATTGCTATGCTCGAATGCCTCAAGCAGTTATGCCATAAAGTAAAAGTTTGAACGTGTATTAACTTCTAATTAGCCATTGTAAACTAATTAAATTTCTCAGTGATCTATTAGAAAAACGAGCATATAGGAAATATGATATGTGATTTTTTCGAGCCTTTACTTAAGTTTGAAACACTGAATATAGTATTAACATTTGTTCCAGCTAATTATAGCACAGAAAAGTATGTCTTGCTTTTGAGGATACATTATGTTGCCACATTGTTTGCTGGACATAAATTTCCATTGTTAATCTTAACTAAATTCATATTTCTTCAAACATAAAATACAAATATGTATTAGTGGGACTATAAGTATGATATTAGTATTATTACAAAATGTTTCATATAATCGTAATATAATTCTAATTCTAGTAAACAATCAACCCACAAATACAGTAAAATATATCAAGATCAAATATAATATACATGTTAGTATACAAATTTGTAAATAATAAGATAATATCATACACTTGAAAAATAAAAATTTCAATCTCCTCGAATAGTTCCATCACTTATCAATGATCCATTCTCCCACTAGCATTTAAAAAAAAAAAATTATAAACATCGAGATGCGTCACATCAAGGGGAGGATCTTCAATAAAAGTTTGTCTTTGCATGTTTTTCTGTGCCTTTTTATGATGCTTGGTAAAGGTTAAATGTTTTGTTGTATGATCTGTTACAAAACCAATGATATTTTATATCGCATCAGTAGTAACCCGTTTTCCATATAAAGGAAGGAACATACCTAGTACCTCAAGGGCTCCAGCCTACGCAGGGTCTTGGGGGGGGGGGGGGGGGGGCGGATGTACGCAGCCTTCCTCCTTCAGAGTGTTAACCTGAAGAGAGGCTGTTTTCCATATATTGTTGGAAAATAATAACCTAAAAACCTAATTATGTAATATTTTAATTATTCATAAATAAAATTATTTATATTTATTTAATGTTTGATTTCTTTTACAAGTTATACGCATGTGGTTATTTTTCAAAACGTGCCATGAGATGGACATTGTCCATGATGACATCTCAATATTTGATTTAAGTAGTCAGTGTGATTGAGCCACAAAAAGATACATTGTGTAGTCGATGATAAGTTTGGATTACTTATCTATTAAGAATATAATGTGCTATTAATGATGACTTGTTTTGGTCAAGTAGATAGAGTAGCTAAAATATCATAATAGTATTTGTCAATAAGATTGAAAAATTGTACTTTATTACTTGAGTCAGTCAATATATAAAGCAAATAGGTCTTCAGTCTGGTCCAAGACCGAAAAAACCAATGATTGGATCAAAGACCGATCTAACCCCAATAAATAAAGTGAAACCATGGGCAAGTGACACAAAAAATCAGTTATAAGATCGAAGACAAGTCCTTTCCTTAATGCATCTTTTTGTCATAAAAACAAATAAGCCCTAGAAAATTATTTCAGTAGAAACTTAGGTCTGTTATTGATAGTTTTTATTTTTTTTATTTTTATTTTTTTAATTTAGTGCCTCAAGGGCTCCCGCCTACGCAGGGTCTGGGGGGCGGATGTACGTAGCCTTCCCCCTTAAGGGCGTTAACCTGATGAGAGACCGTTTCCAAGTGCCATCAACCTGAGGGTGAGGACTTCCTAGAAGGTCTCTTATTGATAGTAAAAGTGGGAAATGTTCTCATAATTCTTCTTGAATGCCCAAATAAATCATCCAATTTTGAATTTTCCCTATTGCCTTTTCTCCACAGCTTTTGATTGTTTTCCTAATTAGTAGATTTCAACAAAGCTAAAAAGTTTAAGTAATTGCGTTGACAAATTTTTTCGAGACTATCAATTGTAATTAATAGCTATGAAAATAGTTCACCAATAACCGATCTTAGACCGAACTGGTCTGATCTTCAATCTTGCTCTTAACCGTTATTAGTTTTTAATCTAGAGACGTTCTGTTTTGGAATGAAGTGCATATCTATAAGGCAAGATAGGGCATCCAAGTGACGTGGACGCAGAAGCGGAGAGGCTATTGGCCTTTGTGGTAGAAGTAGATAAGGGAACGTTCGATGGGGTCGGGGTGGATAAGAGGGTGTTTGATAGTGTAGGGTATAGATAGTGGTTACTCGGGTCTGAGAAAGCATGAGATGTTGGGCTAGGTGGAGGTCGGAGGAGACACACGAAATAGATTATTTTAGTAATTTTATGATATGAAAAATATTTTGAAATGCTATAAAAAAAAAAAATTACTTGTCATGTTAGTAAATCACTAAAAATTAATGTTATTTATTGGATTAGGGACTAATTTACCTTAATAAAAAAGCTAGAAAGATCGATTTTTAACATTGATTATAATTTAGTTAAAAGAAATTGGGATTTTATGTACCATGAGGTTTGAAGATTTATCATTTAAATACTATGATGTTTCAATACATGCAACGAGATACAACGAAGTTTAAAAATTCTATCGCTCATATACGCTAAAGTTTAAAATTTTATCAATTAGATATCATTTTTCAGAATTCAATATAATTTTTATTAGAAATTATTGACATTGAACATAGCTATAACAATATATAGACATTGTCTATCATATAATGTTATAATTTTTTATTATAAAATGCTAAAATGACACTGACAAATATCTTCCATCATAATTTTAGTAACTTTTTCATAATCCGCTAAATTTTCAACGATAACATTGATTTAACTCATATATATTATTGTAATCATGTACCATATCAATATTTTATAGTGAAAATTAATTAAATTCTGATAAAAATTTACCAAATTTTTGATATAGGATACATAAGTGATAAAATTTTAAAAATTTAAAATATTTTATATATATACTAAAATGGGTTGTTATTAACCACATAAAATTCTTTTATTATTAAAATAATAATACAATTTATAAAATAATAATAATTATAAAATTAGCTTAAAAACTATAATAAATGCGATTCCAATGGCACCAAAAAAACCTCAAGAGTACCTTCACTACTTGAGTCTCCCTTGCTTGTCCATCCCTCAAGGTAGGGTTGCAGCCGATAAACGCAACTCCTCTTCTCTCTCTCTCTCTCTCTCTCTCTCTCTCTCTCTACCCTAAACACCACCACTCCATTTGCCACACACTCTCTCTCTCTCCTCGCTGTTCTTGAATCTACTGTGAACAATGGGTGCTTCTCTTCCTCCTAAAGAGGCCAATCTCTTCAAGCTTATCGTCGTATGTTCCCTCTCTCTCTCTCTCTCTCTCTCTTACTATGATTTGCTCTTGCTGGATCGGTTTGTGATTGGTTTCTTTTAGTTTGGTGGATTTTGTGCCTAAAACCCTAATTTGTTGGTTTGATTGCTTTTCTGTTTGTTCGCTGATGATTGAATATTTGGTAAATTTGGTGTCTTATTAATTTTTTTAGTTCACAAATTTTGGGGAATAATTTTTTAGTCCAAAAGTTAGATATATTTGATAAAATAGTTGAATTTCGGGTGAATTACATGTATTTAATCGATTTAAGTTCTTCCCTCTAGCTTCCTCTGTCTCTTGCTATGAGTTACTTTTCCAGGATCGCGTTTTGATTGGTTTCTTTCAGTTGGTTGAGTTTTCTGACTAAAACCCTAATTTGTTGGTTTGACCCGTTTCTATATTTTGGGTGATAATAGGATGTTGGGTAGATTACATATTAGTACCCTAAAATTATTGCTTTGACCCCGTTTCTATTTGTTGGGTTATTATAGAATATTGGGTACATTGCATATTAGTATCTTGAGGTCTGATTTATTAATTTTTTAAGTTATGGTGGTTTTGGCATCATGTTGTGGGATCACCTGCCACAGAGAACCCCCCTCCTTATTTGTTTTGATGCCTTAGGTTTCCCTCTATAGGGCAATCCTTTAGGGCTTCATCTTTATCATTTTAAAGAAAAGTATTAATTTTTCAGTCCACAAACTTTGTGATATACTTTTCAAGTCCAAAAGTTACATGTATTTAATAAAATAGTCTGAACAGCAGTATGAAAGGATGTAAAACTTGTTGTTATTTATTGATAACCCCACAATTTCCTCACTTTTCCCACATCCTACACATGACCGCAATTTTTTGACATTGCTAATGATGAGGAGTTAGAAGATGACTTATTTTGCACTTTTATACACTGTTATTTGAACTAATTTTATTAAGTATATGTAACCTTTTGGCTAAAAAATTATTTCATAAAGTTTGTAAACCAAAAAATTAATATGCCAAACCTCAGGGTACTAATATGTAATAAACCCTAAAATATTCAGATGCTTGCTGCCTGTGGTTATGGATTTGTTCGTACTTTGAGTTTAGAGCTATAAAGTTTGTCTTTTAGGTTTCTATATTTCATTGAATTAGTTGAGGAAGTATCAGTTGTGGAGAATGTTTGTCCTGGAGTTGCTGTGGTAGTTCTTGTCTGCTAAATTGTTTCTGTTGAAAGATGATGATGCATAAAGTTTTTCGGAGAGAATTAAGGTATTGAGATTGCTAACTAGAAACTCCAAACTGTGCCAGCAGTTTGTGTGTCTGTTTGTTGCGTATAACTCATGATTTCATAGTCTTATGCTGGCTGATCTTATCACTCCCTGTTGATGAAGAACCCGAGAACAGTTATTCATTGTATGAATGTACAGAATATGTATGAATAGAGGGGCCGTTCTTGCAATTTTTATCAGCTGCCCCTCTCTTTGTTTTAACTTCGAAGAATTAGGGGGTGGTGGAAGAGGGAGCGAGAATGCAGCGTAATTTAGCTCGTAACATTGTGGTGTTTTGTTGGTGAACCAAAGTGCCATTGGTTTACTTATGTTTTTTGTTTCACGCAGAAATCATATGAGACCAAGCAGTATAAGAAGGGATTGAAGGCTGCGGATGCCATCTTGAAAAAGTTTCCAGACCATGGAGGTATGTGCAGAATTCAAGTGCTCGTACTTGCTTATGTCTACCAGGTAGCTGTTGTTTGTTTGTTACTGGATTAACTTCTGGTCATGCCCACGAATGCCTGGAGGAAATTGCGAATGGGTGTTTCTGTTTCTATGTATCGAGGTGATTATAACAGGAATGAATAATATGATTGTTCATTTTTTGCTTTCAATACAATTGGTTCAGTTGAACTTGGACACGGTAGTTGTCTCTGTGGTGTACTAGTCTATGTTATATGTACCGTGAAAACCGGCAATATGTTCTATTCATTGCAATAGTTCAAATTTCCATTTTCAGAAGCAGCAGTACCATAGCCCTTAAAAGTAGTCCTATAGAAATTTTCAGATAGATAACGTGAGAACTAGATGTGTGCAAAATATGTCCAAGCTTATAGATCAATTTATTGACGAGTTATATCCAAATGCTAACTATATCAGGCCTTCAGAGAGCCACATTCATAGTATGCAGGACAGATCTTTCCCATTACTCTATTTTCCAGCAGAAAGCTTGTTGTATACTGCAGTTTTTCAGTCATGCTTTTTTCCTTTGGGCCTTGGAATCAAATCTTCTTTAAGTTTGTTGGTAAAACTGATTCATCTAGGAGATGGTCTATAAGTAATTGTCCCAAAATGCTAGCCCAGGTACGATGAAGAGACAAATGGGCTGTACATCATGTAAATTTGTTTGCTTGTAATTGCATCTATTATCAAGAGTGGCATCTCTTTTTTGCAGTTCACAGAAGAGAGTCGTGTTAACCTGAGTAACAGCTTAGTTTGAGGCTTTGTGTCATTGTCAAAAAAAGCACTCAAAGACATTGGAATTTCTCAGATGTAGGATGTTTATTATCACTGTTGTTGTGACTTATTCTTTGATACCTTTGGAATATTAGAATCTCGTGAAGCAACTTTAATGATGTAAAGTCCCTTGTTTGTTCAAACCACAATATCTTCTAATGTTCTTTGTCGCGCTATCCATTCACAGCAACATTAATCTTGGGATTATTGCAGGAATGCTGCTTAACCTTCTATTTCCCATCTATTGCTGTTCTTTCCCTATGGCTTTGAGAGTGAAGATTTACTGAATTACTATGTGCTAGCTTGCTGCTTTTACTAGAAATGGTTACCACTTCCTTTTCCCCTGTTTAGGACAGTCTTGATACTGCAAAAAGATAGTTGCTTCATGAAATGAAGTAACTGGAATGGCTTCAGATTCATTTTGGCATCTAATCCATAAACATGCCTACGTCATTTTAGTGTAGTCTCTGTGGGATAAATATTGTCTTTTTCAAGGCTCCATAGAAATTTTACATTATCCTAGATAACTTAGGTTTTGTTTGACATATAGAATTGGAATTGAACTGTGGAATTAGAATTCTAATTCCAATTATGATGGGATTGAATTAGAATGGAATTGAAATTTCATTGTTTGGATAATCAAATGAATTGGAAGTTGGATTTGTAATTGCATAACTAATCATCTCGACTTTTAGGTCAATCGAGTTGGATCATCTTGGGTTTCTGGTCATCTAGGGCCTGGTTTTGATCGGGTTGAATCGTTTTAGGTTTGAGTCAATTTGAGTTCCTGGTCATCTCGGTCTAGGTTTAGTTGGGTTAGATTATATCGTACTCAAGTAGTCTTGGATTTTGGGTTAACTAGGTGGGTTCATTTTGGGATTCGGGTTAGCACGGGCCAAGTTTGAGTTGGATAGTGTTATTTCAGGCTCAAGCCATCTTAGTTTTGGGTCGACCAGGTAGTGTCCTTTCTAGTTTCGAGTTACCTAGGGGTCAAATTTAGGTTAGACTAAGTCAAATCATCTCTGGGTTTCAAGCCAATTAGGTTAGGTTATCTCGGATTTGGGTTAGTTCAGTTCGGTCACTTTCAAGTGAGGTCCAAATTAGGTAGGATCATTTTGGGTTGAGTCATGCCAGATTTTGGGTTTAGTAGGTTGGATCATTTCCATCTTCGAGTTAGATCGGGTTATTTTCAAGTTGAGTTAGGCCAATTCTGGTATGAGTCACTCAAGTTTGGTCATTTTGAGTTTTGGGTCAAATTTTTGTCGTCGAGAGTTCCGTTTTTGTGTCACCTTGGCTTTTGGATAAATTGAGTTGAATCATTTTTGCTTCAAGTTAATAGAGTTAATGTGGAGTCACAATTCCTTCCCTCAGTCCAAGGAGTTGGAATGTATAGTTCTCTGTTAACAAGTGAACAAATGACTAAATTATAATTTTGGATCCCTATTCCAGTTTCATCAATTCCGGACACCAATTCCATGTGTCCAGCGGGACATTGATGAATTTATTGGATGTTAAATGTTATATAGTGCTCTTTCTCGCACACTCTCTCTTTCTTGGAATATAGTGGGAAAGAAGTGAAAGCATTTTCGACAACTAGGCTGTTTCCTTAGCTACAGCCTGAACTGGTAGCAGGAAGGTTTGGCGGCTTACTAAATGGGTTCTTTTAGCTGGTTAATCGCGTGGGATGGTATCATGAACTAAGATTTTGATAATATTTGGTTATCTTGTCTTATGACTTTCTTTTCACTCTATTAATTTTTCTTCTCATTTCTTCTTCAGTTCTGTTCTTACGTTCTTCTAATTGGTGTGGTTCCAGAAACTTTGTCAATGAAAGGGTTAACCTTGAATTGCATGGACCGTAAAGCAGAAGCATATGAGCTTGTTCGGCTTGGGCTAAAGGTCTAGATTTCTCTTTTATCCTTATCTTGGGAAAGTGAGATGGCTGTTTGTAATCTTGCTTTCATGTTTATACTGGTATGATAATATCAATTTTAAATTTCTTATCTTATTGCAGAATGACCTTAAGAGTCATGTTTGCTGGCATGTTTATGGTCTCCTGTATCGTTCAGATAGAGAGTATAGGGAGGCAATCAAATGCTACAGAAATGCCTTGAAGATTGATCCTGATAACATTGAAATTCTGCGGGACTTATCCCTTTTACAGGTGTTATGCATTTCAGTTTGCTACTTCCTTATGCTACATGCTCTACATGAATCACCGTTTGTTATTGTAATCCGTCGGAAAATGATGAGCATATGGGTCATTAAACTTGTTTTGGTTTTCCATTTTACCCTTCTAAGTTTGAGTAGTTGCTCCAATGAGATTTGGTATTTTATTAAAGTGAGATTTGGAATTTTTTTTCTTTTCGACACAGTTGCTACTGGTGCTGTCTATATTTTTAGATCTCTAATCGTGGTTTCAGTTTCAATTTTTAAACTTGTTTCTTTTACATGTGCTCTAGTGCTGGATCCTTTTATCTAAAGATATCCCTGTTTTGCAGGCACAAATGCGTGATCTGACAGGTTTCGTAGAAACAAGACAGCGGCTTCTGACTTTGAAACCAAATCATCGTATGAACTGGATTGGCTTTGCTGTTGCACATCATTTAAATTCAAAGTAGGTGTTTCTGTTTCCTTTTGGCTCTTCCTGATTAGTGCTGAGATTTGTTGTCCTTTGGATTATCTGTGGTAAGATATGGTTGGAAGAATTGAGCGGTGAAGTTGATCTACAATCTTCTATGATATATAGTTGGAAGAATAGAGTGAAGTCAATATTCAAAGTTCTTCAAATGTCGACATTGTAGATGATCCATTTTTCTTTTCCTGCAAAATTACACGTAGAGTAAGGGGAATACTGGGCATACAACCTTTGACCCTTTCTCCCTTTCTTTCTCATCTCATAATCTGTAGGGGTCTTTAGCTGCTTGGACCATGTATAAGAGCTCTCTACTCTTGAGAACACATTGAAACATGTGGCATTTCATATCGGAGTGAGGCGCTTGGAAAAGATCTAGGTAATGTTGGATGCATGTTGAGTCTATGATTAGTGACGTTGGGAAGGTGGTCCGGTGGATGGTGACTGAGTAGGCCAAAATAAAGAGGTTATTCTGGCTAAAGTTACGCATGATGGTGTGATGTTGGTTAATTGTATAATGAGCTGAGGGAAGGGCGATGCTTGAAAACAGTAAGGTCTTGTTTGGCGTATGAAATTGGAGCTTAGAATGAAGGTTGAAACTAAAATTGATGTCAGAAATTCCAATTATGTTTCTTTAGTGGTCGAATTGGAATTACAATTACACTGCCTACTCTTGTGACATTAGGTTTTGATTGAAAATCATATGTTCCAGTTTGTTGGGGTTCGGGGAAAGGAATCACAATTTTATATTTAACGTTGCTGACTTGAATTCCAAGCGGACTATACTCAATTGACCCAAAAATTTGTGTCTTGAAATTGGAAGTCTTGACTTGACCTAAATTTGATTGAAAACTCGAAATGATCCAGCTCAAATTATACGAACATGAACATGAAATTTCCTAACCTATTCAGGTTGGGGCTCCTCAGACATAGCCTCCCTTTGGGGTTGCACCCTGGAGGGATAAGGCTGCGTACATCTCAAGCCCACCTAGACCTTGCATTAGCAGGAGCCTTGAGGTGTTGGGTTTGTTATTGTTGTTGTTGTTGTTGTGAAATGTCCCAACCTAACTTAAACCCGATCTAATCTACCTCAAAGTTTGAATTGACCAATCCAATTGATCCAAAGCTCAAGATGACTTAAAGTCCAAAAATGACTCTTCTTGACTTAGACCTCACTTGGATGTGACTGAACTAAGCTAAGCCGATACCTGAAATGACCCAACCTGATTGGCCTAGAACCTAAGATGACTCAAAGCTAAAATAATCGAAACCAACTCAATTCCATCTAAATTTCACCCAATCTGAGATAACTCGAAACTAGAAATGATGTAGCCGGATTGACCCACTTAGGATGATTCATGTTTGAAATGAGCCAACCTAACTCAATCCTAGCTCGTGCTAACCTAAATCCGGAAATGATCCAACTCGATCAACTTAAAATCCAAGATGACCCGAACACTAAATGACCCCGTCCCAACTAAAACTCGACCAGATTTGATTTAAAACTCGAGAGCTGTCAAACTTGGAATCATCCAATTTGACCTAAACCTTATCCTAGCTTCCTATAACCTAGACTCCAACCCTTTGATTCCTTTGGTTATTCAAACAATGGAATTTTAGTTCCGTCCAATTCCAGTTCGTTTATAATTGGAATTAGAGTTGCAATTCCACTGTTTAATTCCATTTCCAGATGCTAAACAAACAAAGCCCAATCATAATATTCTTGTAGCGGGGAAAACATAATTATATATGGAGTTGTTATCATGGTGCTTGGGTGACGCTTGTTGGGCTACATAGTATGATATGCTGTCTCCCTCTATTCATATAGGATGTTCTTCCTATGTGAACCCCTTCTTTTGACTGCTTGCCTTGCGTGGGTGATATTCATACCTGAATTATTAGAAAGATGTCCCTGTGAGAATTAGCTGATTCATGCAATGCATGAGCTTTATGCTAGTTCACATTCAACTTGTGGCTAGCATTAAGAAAGTCAAATGGCTGGAGATTGTGGTTTCTGGAGAGTGATTTTTACAATGAGTGGGGAGTGAAGGTTTTTTTTTGATGCGGTTTAATATGGATTTAAGGAGACCCGTTCTGTCTTGTGTGGAGATGGTTCTAGGATGATGCAATGAAAAACTATCCACCAGATGGAATTGCACTGCCCTCGGCAAATTACGAAATAGTGCAAGATTGGATGCCATAACTAGTTAGTTGATCAAGGATATGGTCCCTAATTTTAATTAATTGTCTGTTTGAATTTTTTTCTTTTTTGATGCATTGTGTTTTATATTTGAATTAGTCTGCAGGAAGAATGGGACTCTTTTTGTTTGAACTGTAGCTGTTTATCTTGCATGTCGTTGCTTCCATATTGCACTGTCTCCTCCATCTGTAAATGCATATACTAGGAGCACCTTGGCCTCCGTTTGGTTCTTTTTTTTAACACCTTTAAGCTATAAAAAAGTTCTATCTGACTGTAAGGCTTGTGTTTGGCTGGTAGAAAAGATCTTTGTACATTTTTTTCACAGCTTAAATAAAAAGATGAAAAAGTTGTTTGTAACTAAACATAAAATAAATGGAAAAAGATGCAAAAGTAGATCTTTTTGACAGCTTATTTCAGAAAAATGTTTTAAAAAAATATATTAACATTAAATTTTTATCATTATTACTTTACTTTTACTTGTTATCACTACTCTCACATAGCACCAACTTTTATGCCCATGGATTGCTATATTCATCACTTTTTACTACCATGATTTACCATTATCATGATTGTCTCCTACTTCCTATTATTGGTTAATTTATAATATTTGTAATTGTAATAGATAAATTTCTTTTTTGAACTTGTATCCATACATTTTATTATATAAAAAAGATCTTTTTGCATTGTACAACTAAATACTTCACTGTAAAAAGATACAGATCTTATTGAAATAGCTAAGCTGAAACAAGTTGAACCAAACACACCCTTTAGAGTATGCACGTTTTGCTCTTTACTCTGTCTTGTTAATCAGTGAAAGGCTCTCTGCGCTTAATCTAATTTTACTTTTCCTTTGAGTGGCGACCCTGGTTCTAATCCCTGTCTGTCCTGGATTCCATTATAGTGCTTCCAAAGCAATTGAAATTCTTGAGGCTTATGAAGGAACTCTTGAAGATGATTATCCACCAGACAGTGAGCGCTGTGAGCATAGTGAAATGCTTTTATACAAGGTTTTGGTTACTCTTTGTTTTTTAGTGTTAACATCCTGTTAATATCCAGAGGTGTTGGTTTCTTTTTTTCTTTCTAGTCCTATGTAGGAGTGTAAAACGAGCCAACCTAAGCAAAGCACATTTTTGTTCAAACTCATGCTTGATAAGCCTTAACCAACTCAACTTTGAGCTGAGTCTTTATCGAGATTTCAAACTTCCATTCAGATTGGTTTGATAAGATATTAGTATGCTTAATACTCTGCTCAACTTGAATTTAGCTCAATTCAACTCGCCTAGTCTAATCGAGCAGAGATGAGCTCGTATTGGGCCAAGCTTGCTATGAATAAGAACACTTTTGGCCATGAATCTAGGAAATATATCTTTTTTGGGTGTTATAAAAGGAAACATCAATTTCTCTATTCTTGAAAAAATTAAAACCACCATTCCCTTTGGCATGCAATAAAATATAAACTAGATAACCTTATTGCACTGTCACTCGAATTGATCAGCTTTCAAAAATTAAGACCAATTCTCTCCATTGTTTTACTTCTTTGCCTCTCTCTTTTTGCTGTTCTTATTAATCTTATCTACATAGATGATGATCTTAGTCTATTTTCATTTATTTTATGGATTTTCTTCAGATATCTCTATTAGAAGAATGTGGATTGCTGCAGAGAGCTCTTGATGAATTGCACAAGAAGGACCCAAAAATTGTGAGATTGAATTGAAATTGTTCTCTTGTTTTCTGTATGGAATGTTTAATCAGGCACATGGAATCTATATTCTAAGTTCTCTGCTGTTCCAAATTTAGGTTGATAAATTGGCTTGCAAGGAGCAAGAGGTCTCTCTTCTAATGAAATCCAATCATATGGAAGAAGCTGAGACATTATACAAGGAATTGCTTACCATGAATGCGGACAATTATAGGTGATCGTCTTTTATCTTTCATCTTTTTCACGGGGAAAACCTAGAATTTTTTTACCCTCCTCTTGTGAAAGGGTTGTTCTATGGAGTTTTCTCTTACTATTTGCTATCCAGACTGTTTGCCTGAAATTTTAAATACATTTTTTGGGCACGTTTCCCTTTCAGTTGCACCAAGTGGCAACATCCATAAGTACCCCCTAGATCCCTCATTTTCCACAACTTGATTGATTTCTTTTGGAACATGATGTGAAGACTTAAAATACGGAAATAACATGCAAGTTTATGCTTCTCAAAGAGAAGATCATCAGTGAAGAAATGTTTAATCTTGATTAGTTATTTATTTAGTAGCATTATTAAAGGGCAAAAATGTGGTGGTGCATTGAAATTGATATGAACTTTGAGATCCTGTTGTGCGCGGGAATTTCAAAAGTGATATTTTTACAGCTAAGATCCTGTTGTGAGTGGGAGTTTCAAAAATGATTTATTTGTCAAACCATGGCGTGCTTCAAGAACTTATGGCTGGGGCTATACTTTGTTTTTTTTTTTTTTTTTTTTTTTTTTGTTTTTTTTTGTTTGAAAAATAATGGCGTTGGCTTTATTGTTTTTCACTTCATGTTGCAATGGCTCTCCGATTAGTAACACCAATTCATGGAGTTAAATAAAGGTATTATGGAATTGATTTTGAGCTGGCGATACTATTGAATGGTGGTTGTGTTACTAGAACCTTTGTAGTGGGTCACATAGTGCATTTATATTTTAATTTATTTCTCGAAAGTATGCATGTAAATTTGCTTTCTTATAAGCTATAAATGAGGCATTAAAATTAATAGTTGTATATCTATTCCTTGAGATCTTTGCAAATATATGAGTTAAAAGCAACTTATGTTTTCTAAATATACTATTATGATTGCCATGACCAATACAATTCTGAACACTGACTTGTCTACAGTTCCTAATACAAAATCTGCTTTGTTTTGAATGTTTTCTTCTTGTAACTGCAATCCTTTCCTGCCTGATTGTGGGCGGTAAAACCTAAAAAACAGAAACAGAAGGTGGAAGATGGATGGACTTGACATTTTAATCTGGGTGTTTTTCTATATTTAAATATGTGTGCTTATAGAGGGCTAATGTTATCTCTCTTACATCTGGTCAGGTATTATGAAGGTTTGCAAAAATGCCTTGGACTTGACTTAGAAAAGGGAGAGTATTCTTCTGATGAGATAGAGAGGCTGGATGCCCTGTATGAATCACTTGGTCAACAATATAGCTGGTCTTCTGCTGTTAAGGTGACATATTTTGGACTGTTTTTATTGTCTCTCAAAATTGTTTACTGCTTTTTTTTTTATAACAGGAAATGAATTTTAGTGGACTTATTTTGTGATGGATGTCAAGGGACCAACTGTCCTAGTAAAAGGCTTTTATACTTAACATGTCCCCTCAAACTTTGTTAATTAGGCTTGAAATGTGAATAGTGCTAATGCACTTTACACTTTGTGTTGAAATTCTATTAATGTAAACAATGAAAGAAGTTGGGATTTGAGCTTAAAACCTATTTGTACTGTTATCCTTTTTAAAGAACCAAGTATCCAACAACTTAAGCTGCTTTAATACTCAAACATTCACTCAGTATCCAATGCAGTATTAGGGTTCGCTTTGGGCTAAGTTTTGTGATGTTTTTGTGAAATTTAACTCTTTAACTTTGTTTTTGATGAATTTCAGAGAATTCCTCTTGATTTTCTGCAAGGTGAAAAATTCCGTGATGCGGCAGACAATTACATCAGACCTCTGCTAACCAAGGTATTTCGAATTCTATGCTATAGTCTGCTATTTTACTCTGGTTGATAGCTTTCGCTTACTTTTGGGGCTTGCAGGGAGTTCCTTCTTTATTTTCAGATCTATCTCCATTGTATGATCAACCTGGAAAGGTCAGTGTGCACACCTATTTTCCTTAGCTGAGAAAATTTCATGTATTTTTTGGATGTATCTTTTTAAATCTAGACAAGGTTTCTGTTTCTTATGGTTTGCTATTATGTTGTTTGTAGGCAGACGCACTGGAAAAATTAATACTGAATTTGGAGGATTCTCTCCGGAGAACTGGTGGATATCCAGGAAGGTAATTAATGACCTTATGAGATTCCGAGTCTTGCATGAGTTATGGGTCTCGAAAAAGTATGATCCTGCTGCTTGTGGATGGAATAAATATTCCTTTTGTACCAGTAGGTTACAAATTAAAGGCTACCCACACCATTGTTCCTCCCAATCCTCCCCCAAGGTGTCGAATGACCTTACCTTTAAAAATCTGTGTGTGAATTTGCTAATGTTTGCAGCGTATTTCGCTAAGGATTCGAATAAAAGGTCTAATAGTACGTAACAACCATTAAGTGATAATTTTGAGTTAGTTGTTAGTGTTATTAGCCATTACATAACGTAATTTTGTAATAGCCTCCATAAAGCATATATGTTACACTTTATTTACTAAAATAGATATATGAAAATATTATATGATGGAGACTATCAAAAGGGGTATTAAAAAAATGATTGTATGACTATTCACTTAAAATTCTGTAAACAGGAGGTTTAAAAGCAATTGCTGCAACCGAATATGTAATGGCCATGACACCTTGTTTGTGAGATACCATGGTTGCAGCTGTTAGACGACCGTGCATTGTGATTGGGTTCTATGATTGCAGCTTATTTCCATTGTCGATTTTTTTTTTCTTTGTTAATGCCAGCATGTATTGATCTAGATATTAGAAGCTTTGTGATTAAGCGGTCATGCACACTGAGGGTTGTGAGTTCTGATGTTTTGTTTTGGGTCTGATGTTGGAGACCTCAAGGTCCAGCCTGATAAAGTTATGGTTCTCTGGTGCACAAAGTGCCCAAAAGGAGGGGGTTACGGATGAGAATTTATTCCTCCAAACTGAACACGTCTAGGAATCCCTCCAAATTCTACAGATCTCAGGAAACCTAATGGTGCTACTGTAACAGCTAAGTTAATTTCTGTTATGTGACAGTGTTGGAAGTTAAAAGAAATTTTTCGTCCCTTTTTAGCTTTGCATATTATGGGACTATATTTCGCGCTAGTTTTTGCAGGAAACCCAAGTTATCTTGACATCCATGTTTGGTATCTTTTCTATTACAGGATGGAGAGAGAGCCCCCTTCAACTCTTTTATGGACTTTGTTTTTCTTGGCTCAGGTCTATTTCCCTCGTTGCAGTATAGTGTCTTATATTTTGTTACGTAAGGTTTTTTGTATTTGACTTTACCTGATGATAGAATTGTGTGTGCAGCATTATTGTAGACGCAGCCGGTATGAAACTGCTCTTGCAAAAATTGATGAAGCTATAGAACACACGCCAACAGTTATTGACCTGTACTCAGTCAAGGTGTGTACATTTCATTGTTGTACGCATTTGATCAACGTTAAATTTGATACTGAGCTTCAAATGCTTTTTCTGTTGTCAGCATTTTCTATTGCTAGGCCGCTGTTATTTATATTCTCTTTATGCTTGAGCTTAGCATTTTATCTGAAGACATGATCCATTATAGATCATTGACAGATCTTTTATATGTGCACGGGAGCTAGTATTTATCTAGAAAAAAGTTTCGAAACCATATTCAATCCCTTCTTTTTTTCACTTTGGTCACTTTTTTTTTTTTTTTTTTTTTTCCTCCCCGCTTCCCTCACCCTTCTATTATTTTCTGATATGGTTCAGGATGGTCTGAATTGCTTTAAAATTTGAGTTCTGAATGCGATTGAGTGGTGATAGAGATGGGAAAATTGCTCGTAAGCGTGAGTTCTATACTTTAAGCAAAGTATGGAGAGTGGAAGGGAACTTTCTTGTAGTCAAGTTAACTTTTTTTTGTTATACCATTGCTCGTGAAGTGTGAACTACAAATTCCACGAATGATATGGTCTGCCATGCTTTCCAAATCCTTTCATTGTTGACTTTGAGCTTCTTGTACACATTTGAAGACGTGTTGGTAATTTTTGCAGAAAAAGTTTACACTTCTTTTGTGCCGTATTGCAGAGCCGGATATTGAAGCATGCTGGTGACTTAAAAGCTGCTGCTGCTTTGGCTGACGAAGCTAGATGCATGGATCTTGCTGATCGCTACATAAATAGTGAATGTGTTAAGCTCATGCTGCAAGCAGATCAGGTCTGTGTTGTGTTCGATTATTCTTCTGCTGAATCTGCACTTCTTTTCTCATGTAATCTTTTCCATTCTTTGGGTTTGTACGGGAAGATAGAAATAAAATGGCCAGAATTTTTGTATTGTGGAACTTCCTTGTGTGCTTCGATATTGTTCTTGGAAATCTCTTCTTATGATATGTCCTTTTGTAGGTAGCCTTGGCGGAGAAAACTGCTGTATTGTTTACAAAGGATGGGGATCAACACAATAACCTGTATGACATGCAGTGCATGTGGTGTGTACTTGTCCACTTCCATTTTGTCGTGAAGTACACAGAAATTCTGCATCTACTAAGAATAATTTTGCAAAATCATCTTTTTTTTTTTTTTGATAGGTATGAACTTGCTTCTGGGGAGAGCTACTTCCGCCAAGGTGACCTTGGACGAGCACTAAAAAAATTCCTGGCTGTGGAGAAACACTATGCTGATATTACTGAAGACCAATTCGATTTCCATTCGTATTGTTTAAGAAAAATGACACTAAGAACATATGTGGAGATGCTGAGGTTCCAGGATCATTTACATTCACATTCTTACTTCCACAAAGCTGCTTGTGGAGCCATCAGGTGAACGTTTTTTGCATGGTTCTTGTTCTGCTTGTCTTTTATAGTACAATGTTCCTGCCAGATGTATTCCTGTTTGCGCATTTACTGTAATTTGGGAGCTTCTCAGTATTTCTGGCCTTTACATGTCTGAGTATCTATTTCTGGTGGTGGTTCATTTACTAAGTCTTATGTCACTGATTTTTGAATTTGTTTGTTGTCTTTTCTTCTATAGTTTGTCTTGTCTAATGTGTTGCAGCCGCTTTACTTGAGATGAGTGGTATACCTAAATGTTTGGGAAATTTTTTTCATACGGGTTCCTCATCATAGCTTGAAACTAATGACATTACTTACACTTTGTTTAGGATTGGTTTGCATGTGGTGATTGTGTCATTTAATTGTATCAGGAGACTCTGTTGGTGATTCTTTTAGCATAAATATTTTGTCAGGCATCATGGGATGGCTCAATGAACTGAATACAGTTTGTTTTTAATTATTATTTTCTTTAAAGTGAATGTTGGCTGGCATAATGACTGTTAGCTACTTTCTGTTGTGCTGTAGGTGCTACATAAAGTTATTTGATTCCCCTTCCAAGTCGTCAACCGAGGAAGATGATGAGATGTCAAGGCTGCTTCCTTCTCAGAAAAAGAAACTGAGGCAAAAGCAGAGGAAGGCAGAAGCGCGTGCTAAGAAAGTACTTTATGGTTCCTTTTGATGCTAATGGGCCTTTCGAGAATCTAATTGTATAAACTGTATTGTAATATCTCCACAATTTCAGGAGGCCGAAAGTAAAAATGAGGAAACAAATGCTAGCAATGCTTCAAAATCTGGAAAACGGAATGTCAAAGCTGTGGATCCTGATCCACATGGGGAAAAATTGTTGCAGGTTTTTTAAAGATTTTCTCTGCTTGTTAATGGGACCTTTTATTATCCTGGATATACTAAAGCGAATGTTTGTTTATGAAATGTGGTTCATATAGGTGGAAGATCCATTGATGGAAGCTACAAAATATTTGAAGTTGCTTCAGAAAAACTCATCAGATTCTCTGGAGACGCATCTGCTTTCTTTTGAGATTAATATGAGAAAGAACAAAATTTTGCTTGCCTTACAGGTGATTTTTTTAACTGGCGCATTGTAAATCTTGGTTTGACAAAAATATCAAGAGCACTATATTGGAAAAGTTCGTGCTCTGGACTGTTTGTAGCAGTCCCATGAAAGTTCATACTGCATTATACTTAGGTAATAGGTTATCTCATGGTGGATATCAAAATTAATCAACCATCGTTGTTTCCATTGCTGTTTTTTTTTTTTTTGGTGATATTTTAGATGTTTGGGCTAACTTATGCGCATCTCGACTAATCCTAAGGTTGCATGAGCTGTGAGAGGGTAAGTTAGGGTGCACGGACCGAGTGGGCGGTCTTGGGGAATTGTTTGCATCTAATAACAAGATTCAATATCTTAGACATGGCATTTTATGCCATGGTAGGTCGAAGTGTCTAACCACTTGAGCTAATCCCTTGGGGTTATAATAAATGATTTAGAAGTTGATTTATCTGGGTGATCTCGGTTAGTGGTGCTGTGATCCCATGTATTACGATTATCCTTGATATTTTTCCACTTGTAGGCTGTGAAGAATTTGTTGAGGCTGGATGCTGAAAGCCCTGATTCACATCGCTGTTTGGTAACCTATCTCTATCCACATCAACCAGCTGTTCTTGCTTTATCATTTGTACTTTATTTCTTTCAAGAATTTGAAAATTTCTATTAGTTGTTCCAGGATTTTCTTTTTGTAATGTCTATGTTCAGCTCTTGACCGTTTGTTGGCAAGTTCTGATTTTTTTGCTTTTAATTATTACAGATAAGATTCTTCAATAAAGTAAATTCTATACCAGCTGCTATTGCTGATGCTGAGCGGCTTGTCTGGAGCGTCCTAGAAGCAGAGCGTTCTTCCGTCAGGTTTACATCCTCACCATTCTATTGTTTTTCACGTCCTCACCATTCTATTGTTGTTTGTTCACTGCTCTTGGTGTAATTGGGACTGCACTAAAGCGTCAAGTTTATATTCTCTGCAGTCAATTGCAAGGGGAATCTTTGATGGAGACAAACTTGTCGTTCTTGAAGAAACATGAAGGTCCTAAGCCCTTTCTTTCTCTTAATTGACTTAAGCTAATTCATTGAAGGGCATTCTTAAGCTAATTCATTGTTGTAGGAAACTTCTAAAATGCCAACGTTTTTATGCTTCGGAAACGTGATTCCATTTTTTAAAGTCAGATTCGCGTTTCCAACATGTATCAACTTGACGGAAACACCAATTTGAACAATCATGGATTCATTTTGATAAGAGAATACTTATTGAACGATTTGTTGGTTAATTATATTACTCGATTTTAAAAAAAATGATTGAATTATGGACTGTTTGAGTCAATTTTCTAGGTCTTATTCATTGAAATACTTAATTTTCTTAGTGATTGTTAAATATTAACTTTGTTTTGATATTTATGCTCCATCAGCTCAATTTACAACACTTCAATACTTTTTCTTGTATATCTAATATATGGTAATATATGTGCTCCCTCAACACTTTCAACTATAGAAGCGGGAGCTTCGTGCAACTATGAGCTAATTCATATTTTTGTTTCTTATATCCGTTGAAGACATCTTGTCTTGAATATATTATACATAATACAACTTTTTTTACTTGTAAAAATGTGTTAGTGATGGAAACTATTTATTTGATTCCATTGTAGATTCTTTGGCTCATAGAGCAGCAGTTGCTGAAATGCTTCATCTGCTGGAACCCAGTAAGAAACTTGAGGCTGTTAAGTTGATCGAAGATTCATCTAATAATTTGATTTCAACGTAATACATTTGCCTTTGAAGCTTTTTATCTTTATTTTATATTAGCTTCTATTCTATTTACTAGTTAGACTAACATAATGCCTGATTTTCCAGAAATGGAGCTCTTGGACCCGTAAGGCGATGGAAGCTTAAAGACTGTATTGAAGTCCATAGGCTTTTGGAGACCATTTTGGTTGATAAAGAAGCTGCATCTAGTAAGTATCTCGAAGCCATTCTTACTTTTTTCTCTCTGATATATATATATATATATATATATATATATATATATATATATATATATATATATATATATATATATATATATATATATTTTTGTGTTGCATTTTGTGCCGGTTAACTCATACATCTTCCCTGCTTTCACATAATTTGCTCAAAAAAGCGTCACAAGTTCAATGCTACGATTTATTTACTAAGGATCGGTTTGGTTGGTGGAATCGTTCTTCCATTGTATTTCTATTGCTTTACATCCTTAAATTTAGGGTTGGCAAATTTTGACATTAAATTGAACATGACATGATGATATTGGGTTTGGGTTTTGTAGTATAGTTGAATTTGGATTGACATGTTTAACTTATTCAAGTGATTGGGTTGAATTTGGGCTTGGGTTGGTTGACCTTGTTTTGACCATGTTTGAAATGTGGCTTGAAGTGGGACATATTCATGTTAGGTTGAACCTATTTAGCCGTTTAATAGTGTCAATTATGTTATGTCATTTTATGCGAGTTAGCCAAAAATGGCATAAGACAAGTTGAACTATGTTTGGTAGTTTATTTTGTACAATTTAGGCTTGTCATGTATTCATTATTATTGTCGGACACGCATATTTGTAGTCCGATGAACTGGAGTATAATAAGGTCACACCGAGAACTAAACGGGTATGGGCTACTTGTTTATTAATTGGATCGGGTTAAGGTTGAGGGATCCTAACCCATTTTATAAATGAGTCAGGTTTGTGTCCAACACGTATGTTACAAATACGGTATGACACAACATGCTTGCCACTTCTGCTTAATCTCACTTTCTTAATATGGACTAAACCTGAATTTTCAACTCCCCATGCAAAGTTTACAAAGAATTATTTTTCTTAATAGGAACAGTAAATATCTTAAGAGGAAAAAATCTCCAAAACGAAAATATATACTGTCCTACTGTACAGACCGTCAATTTATACCGTCTGATTGGTTCCTTGCAGATTGGAAAACCAAATGTGCAGAGTATTTCCCATATTCAACATACTTTGGAGGCTGCCGCAGCTCTGCGGTCTCAAATTCCTATCTCAACTCCATCACTCAGAACTCCGAAAACGGGGCCGCTCATCATCAAGAAATGGCTCAGTTAAATGGAAAACTTGAAGCTTTCAAGGATCTTCATATTTGACATCCTCAAAAGACAAATACAATCAAAAACAGAATTCAGAGAACAAACATAGTGAGGAAGCCCGAGATTTTAGCCTCGAATGCGCGAAGAAGAGCAATGTTGCTTCTAGAAGGTACCGGATTTTTCTTCCTTCAACTGTGCCCCCTCCCCTTGTTGGCTAGATAGATCCCGTTGCAAGTGTGTATAATTTAAACCCGGTGAGTCTAGAATTGTTTTATTTTTCCCCAAGAAACAGTGCGCTTTCTAGCGATTTACTTCCTTTTTCTCAGTAACTGGGATGTTTGGGCTAGTTTACAGGCACCTTGACTAATCCCGAGGTTGCATCCATTGCCCAGAGTACTTTTCTAGTGGTTTTGGGCCAACTTTGTTTTAGGTTGAGGGAGGGTTTGAGAAATTTTGGAGTTTTACAGGGTCAAAAATCAGATTAAGTTCGAAGGGAAAATGCTTGTTTGTTGTGTTGGTCTCTGCAGGAAAAAATGTTGTACTTCTTTCTATTTATTGACAGTTAAATTCATTATGTATAAACGAAGAATTTTGTTACCCTGATTTGCAATGGAGTTTGGCTAGTGTTTTTTCTTCTGATAGTTGTGTGAGATTTCAGAGTTGATGAAATTCAAACCTGCAATAACTATTCGAATCTATTAATGTCCATGCTGTGGTGTAAAAATATGAGTTTTAAGTGGATTTGGATTTCTCTTAAAACAAGGATTTGGATTTTGGATGATATATGAGTTTCAGATTAGATTTTGGCTTTGGGTGACATCCAATCTGACCCAAAAGCCGATTCAAATCCAACTCAAAATTATAAAGTGTTGAACTAAAATTTTAAAATTATTAAATTGAGTATTCAACATGCTAATCAAATTTGCCGACGTTGTAGATTTTGTTCTGGCATTATATTGGCTTTTGTTAAAATCATGATGTAACAATCTATATAAAGGATTATTGGTTACGGTTTTTTGAATAATTATCTAATATTACATTGTTATTTGCCATAGATATCAAATGTAAAAAAGACGGCGAATTGGTCAAATATTTTCTTTCGATGAATTGTTGCATTATTATTGTTGTTACGTATGTTAAGAAAGTACACTTTGTTCTATGATTTAATGTCGCTGGTACCAATCTCTTGTCCTCCAAAATCTTGAATATGGGGCATCTGTAAATTTACCCTGAAAATCATATTGAAGATTATGAGAGGCTGGGCTTAATGGGGTGACAAATTTCTAGTTTCAAATATAATTGTTTTGTCACCATATTGATTTTAAAAAAAAAAAAAAAAAAAACCTTCAATATAGTTCGGCGCATGAGGTATTAATGGGTACGTCATTTATTTCCATTGACAACAATAACTCGGTGCTTTAAAGAGATGTCATGAATTGAATAAGGAGTAGCTTAGATTTAGGATAGTTGTAATTAGGCATGTGTTGTAATTCTTTGGTGTGGTTGTTTTGGTGGTTGGGATATTTTTGGTGATGGGATAAATGGCAATTGAGATTCTTACCAAGAGTATGGATCCCTAGCCCGATATTGCAGCCATTCCTTGACCAATAGATCACAAATCTGCTGCAATTAATTCTTGAACAGCCAAGTGCAAAACCCACTATGTGTGTAGCAATCTTCTATATTCAGAACTGAAATCTTGAATTATAACCTGAATGCAACTTGATAGCACTGCAGCACAATTCTTGATTGAAATGTGAAATTTTATAAGCTCAAGATCGAGCTCTGCTACCAATTGTCACTACTTATGACTTATACAAAAACATCCCAACAACCAAAACAACCACACCAAAGAATTACAACACATGCCTAGGTATTTGTACTTTTAAATATTAGACTCCAACGACATTATATTTGTACTTGTTACGTTATTTATTTACCATTATTTAATATTACTTATTATATATTTTATTTTATTACATATATTAGTATTATTAGTGCTTGGGATAAAATATATTTGTATCTCATATTATTTATCAATAAATTATAATAATTTTAGTAACAACTTTGTATTTTTTAAATTTTGCATTTTTTTAAAGCTTACAAAAAACGGGCCACACGGGCCAGCCCGGCCCTGGAACCCTCCAGGCCCAGTCCGTTACAGTGCCGGGCTGGGCCTAGGCCGACCCGGCCCGTGGCCACCTCTACTCCTTATTCAATTCATGTCAAGAGACTTCCACCAAGGTAGGGTGGGGGTTGTTAAGACGTCAACAATAAATCTCAACTCCTTGATATGGTAGGAACTGTTTTATTGACTTTTGCTGCTTTTTGCTTTCGATTTGCTTGCTCTGTGCTGCCGTTTTTGTGCTCTTATGTTCTTAACTTCAGATGCTTTGTATGCTTTTATACTTCTCAGATTGGGGGATCCTCAGACGCAGCCCACCTTTAGGATAGCACCCCAAAGGGATAAGGCTGCAGAAGCTCTTGGGGGATAAGGCTGCAGAAGCTCTTGAGGCATTAAGTTTGTTGTTATTGTTATCGTCTCAATGTTAATTGTGGAAGCTATGGCAGCTTAAGATGAAAAAAGATGTAAAAGTTTTTGACAAAAATGCATACTAAAGGGTACAACTTAACGATTATTTTAGCCGTTAGAGGAGAGATTCAAATTCCTTGGAAGATCAACATTATTATTGTGATTCTCTGCACTATTGAGGATTGTGATGATGTTTCCTATAGGCCATATACAGGGAGAAGATCCTATAGGCCATATACAGGGAGAAGATAATCACGCTATAAATATGACAACTAAAGAATCTTGTCGTCTGAGGTATTTGGGATGGTACTAAGGGTGAGCAAAAATATTCGAAAACCCAAAAATCCTAACCGTACCTGATCCGAAAAATTAGGGTAATTGATCCAAACATAGTCGGTTAGGATATACCTGACCCGCTAATATCCGGATATCAAGTCGTTACGGATATAAATTTTGAAATTATTTGGGTATCCGACCCTAATAATTGTTATATAATGTATGCTTTTGGAAATGGACACAAAGATGCTACAAGATGAGGTTGCAATTTCAAGGCACTAAGGCAGCTAAAAAATACTACACCCCATCTATACTTTACATATTTTTTTTTTCGGGTTAAATTTTAATGGATGGAAAAACTTTGTTACAACAACAACAAAAAACCAAGTGCCACCGATAGATGTACGTAACCTTCCCCCTTCAGGGGGCTACCCTGAAGAGAGGCTGTTTCCTCGGACTCCCAGCCTAAATTGATGGTCTTGCATCCATCAGCCAAAAGACCTGACAAGCATCAAAAAGCATAATTATGGCCCACATTAAAAACTTTGTTATATACTATTAAACTTTCAAGTTTTTAGTTTGTATTTTGACCTAGTTAATTTTAAACACATATATTTTTACTTTTCACAAATCATTTTTGTGCTAAATATCAATTAAATATATACTCACCCCTAGATGATACAATGTATAAAGATAAACTTTTTACAGAGAGAGTTTATGACGATCAGTGGTTAGAAAGACTACATAGTGCATTCTCTTTTACCTTTTTAAATACTGGGGGCACATACAATGAGGCAAACTGTTCCCTTACAGCGACAACAAAAATGTTGAATGACAAAAACAACACTTCCCCATTACGTTTTTATAAACTCAACAGTCTCATCTCGAAGCAAATTTAAACGAAAAACGAGCAAACACACAGGATTGTTTTCACTGGCAAGAGAATAAGCTTTCTAGGAAGGACCCGTTTGAACACTGATGCCTTAACAATAATGCTTTATCGGAGCTAGGCTAAGAAAACCAACAGGTCAAAAAACCGACATGATGACCCTTACTTTGCAACCTAGTCAGCTGCATATTAGCTTCCCTAAAGTATTGGTTGAATCTGACTACCATCCCGTTGCCGACAGCAAGTATAGATTCATAATTAAACTTAATCATCAACTTCAGCCTTGATCTCTCTCTGCAGTTCCTCTTTGTACTCCTCAAATATTCCTGGGAATGTCCTCACAGTTCCATCTTCAACCACCCATATTTGACTCCTCTCTTCATCCTCGCAGACCCGAGAAATCAACCGCGAATCGTGGCTCACTAGCACCACTCCACCAGGGAACTCGTCCAGCGCATCAGCCAGCGCGTCAATGCTCTGCATGTCTAAGTGGTTCGTGGGCTCGTCTAACAACAAAATATGCGGCTTTGACATCGATATTGAAGTGAAGACGACTCGGGCTTTCTGGCCTCCGGATAGTTTTGCGATGGGTGTCAGATGGTTATGACTCGGGAGCCCGAATTTCCCGAGTTTTGCTCGTACTGCCTCTTGCTTACTCATCCCCTCTTGATCAGGATGCAAACGGAGAAGGTAGAGAACCGGGGTTTCGTCCATTGTTAGAAGATCAACAAAGTGCTGAGAGTATCTTCCAATCCTCAACTTCTGACTCCTCCTAACCTCACCTTCTGTTGGCGACAAGTCACCAGCAAGAAGGTTAAGAAGAGTCGATTTTCCTGCCCCGTTGGGCCCTACAATGGCTACACGGGTTCCCATGTCGATACCCACGTCGACATTTGAGAGTTTGAAGTCGGGTCGGTTCGGATAACTAAAACTGACCTCAATAAGCTGAAGCAGCGGAGGAGTGAGCTCTGTGGGCTCCGGGAAGTGGAACTCCACTGTATAATCTCTCCATTTTCTTGGAGCTTCTGGTAAAAGCTCGTCATCATCGACGACTTTACCTTTTGACTTACTTTTCGAGGCTTCCTTGGCAGCAGCGAACTTTGCTCGTTCCTTAACCTTCTGCTGCTGGGTCTGATTACCTGACCTTTTCGCAGCTTTCAGTTGCTTGTCGTAGACTTCGAACTTCTTGTTCATTTCCTTGCGCCGTTGTTCATACCCAGTTTCAAAATCATCAAAGTTCCCACGATACATGTGGAGCTTCATGTCATGGAGATGGATAATCTCGTTGCAAACCGTGTTGAGGAAGTCGCGGTCATGAGAGACCACAATGAGAGTCTTCTTCCAACGGCACAAATACTCTTCTAACCAAAGAACCGCTCTTAAGTCTAGATGATTGGTAGGTTCATCCAGAAGTAGAAGCGTAGGTTGCATAAAAAGCGCACGAGCCAATGAAATTCTCATTCTCCAACCACCACTGAAGGATACGGTAGGGCGGCTCTGCATATCCTTGGTGAAACCTAACCCAGCAAGAATCTTCGATGCCTGAGCCTCAGCAGCGTCCGACCCCAACAGCTGCAGCCTCTCGTACACCTCAGCGAGTCTCTCTCCATCGTCATCCTCTTCATCCACAGCAGAAGATGAATCTTGCAAAGACGCGGCCTCTTCTCGGAGTTTCACCAGTTCTTCATTAGCGGAAACTACAGCTTCAAGCGCTGTTCTATTATCGCCAACAATCTCTTGTTCAACGAGAAGTACATCGATATTCTTAGGCACAGGAACCTTTCTCCATGCCAAAAGTTTCAAAAGTGTCGATTTCCCCATACCGTTTGGTCCAACTAAACCATACCTCTTACCATGGGATATCTTCAATGATGCATTCTTGAGAAGTTCTTTTCCTCGAGCTGACACCGAGAAGTTCTCTATCGTAATGTCCTTGATGTTAGCATCGGCCTCATCACCACCGCTATCAAGGGTTGAAGTCCGGCTACCAATAACGACACTGAAGGCATCGCGATCATCCTTAAGTGCTTCACGTTTGACCTGTTGACGCACGGCCAAAGAAGAGTTTTGATGATTATAAAAGTCATAATATTCTATTAGACTTCGTTAGGCTATTCGATAGGATTAGTCAATAATGTATCTCTTTATCCCATAGGATATTCTATTTATGTTTAATTTGAATTAGAGGATAATTTGGTTGATTTTATTTAGAGAAGTAGTTACCTAATTTAATATTTATCTCTTAAGTTATACTATAGCGTTTAGTTTTTGTCTATAAATATATAGCTTTGTAATTCATTAATTTCAGTTTTGGAGATACAAAATTGAGTTTAGTTTTCGAGTAGCAAGTTGTATTACATCACCTGCTCGGCAACTTGAGCAGCCAACATGTCTTTCTTTTCTCGTTTCTTTAACTCCTTATCAGTTATAGAAGTCTCGAGTGACTTTGTCTCGGCCTTCTGTTGCAAAGCTTGACGTTTCTGCTCATCTTCGGAAACATAATCATCATCATCGTCATCAGAAGGAGGAAGATCGATGCCGTCAGTGTAAGATGACACTTTAGGTGCCGCCTTGGACTTAGGCTTAGTGGACATGGATGTTTTCTTTGTTTTCTCGGGTTTCTGGTCCATGCTAGCAAGCATAGCGGAAACAGAAAGCTTTTCTTTTTTCCCGTCTTTTCCGCTCGTTTGAGCCTTCGTGCTAGAGCCGGCTTCATCAGACTTCTTCTTTCCCATTACGGAGCGGAAAAATTCAACAAATGGCTGAACATAAAAGCATATCATAATCATTCATGATAATGGTAGAACTGAGGCATTGCACATATGATTCAAGAGACATTTAGTACAATTCAAACATATAAAGGAATATAGAAATCAAGAGTTCAGTGGAAAACTGCAAGGGGTATGGTACTGAGTGGTGGGTATTGACTACTTTGTTGTTATACTCAATCTTGTTCTTGTAGGTGTTTTTGTCATTTTCCCCTTTTCACACTTTTGTGTGTGTCCTTTGGATTTCCCTCTACAAATGTCGGGTTTTGTATCATGAGTTTTTCCTTGCCAATTATCGGAAAACAAGAGGAAACTGCAACCCGGAAAACCAAGTCTAATAGCAGTTTAGAACTTAGCAGTGATCACTGAAGGCCTATTCAGTTTTGTTTTCTATTTTCTATTTTTGGTTTATGAAAAACCAAAAGCTGTCTGTAGTTTTTAGTTTTCAACAAACTGTGCTAGAGAAAAAGAGAGAAGAACCACAGGAGAGGATGGTGTGTGGGTGGTGGTGGGCCGCCGATGGTGGGTAAAGGAGGAAGCAAAGGAGGGCAATGAAAATAAGACAAACCAAAATAATTATTTTTCTATATGTGTTTGTAAGATTTAAGAGGATTTACAAACGGAAAACGACACTCACCCAAACAGATCCAATCTGTCTTATCCAAAAAACAAAAACAGTGAAAATCAAACAAAAACGAACGCCTCTTGAATTAAATGCTCATTTTTTGAAGGATGACGTGATGTCCAATAAATATCTAAGTATGCATTTTATGAAAAACACAACACAGTGCCATAGCTTAACCGCAGCGAATATGTGGAATGTTAATAACCCTCAGTTGAATTGTGTCAACAAAAATGAGGACATTTGTCCAACAAATGTCACGAAAGATATATGATCATTGTAGCTTCTATTTAGTTCAGATTTTTGGGAAATATTAGTAGAGTATCCCAACTAGAATTAGGTTGTCACCAAAGATCAGTGTTTTCATTTAACTAGATTTGTTGTGTTTTAAGGTTAAATTATGTTTTACCAGATTAGGATTTCTTATCCACATGTCTATATACTTCTACGTAAATAAAATCATCACTAAGTGACTAGAGACCTCTATAGAATTGCTAAAGCGAGAGAGAGAAGGACTAGAAACCTGGACCAAGTAAGGTGCATAAAGGGGGCAGAAGGACAAGTGCTCGTGGACGAGCAACAAATTAAAACTAGGTGGAAATTCTACTTCCACGACCTGTTGAATGAAAAGGGAGACACAAATACATCCCCAGGAGACCTACAAGCACTGGCGGGGCACGAGATCCACTGCTACTGCACCAAAATTAGACCCGAGGAAGTTAGGGAAGCATTGAAGAAGATGAGAAGGGGTAAAGCAGTTGGCCCAGACGGAATACCATAGAGGCATGGAAATGCACTGGAGAAATGGGTGTCAGATGGTTGACCAAACTATTCAACCAAATTCTTCAAGGGAAGAAGATGCTTGATGAATGGCAGAAAAGTACATTAGTCCCTGTCTATAAGAACAAAGACGACATTCATAGTTGTGCCAACTACAGAGGAATCAAACTAATGAGCCACAATTTAAAGCTTTGGAAGCGGGTCATAGAAAGAAGATTAAGACAACAAACAGGGGTCTCAAAGAATCAATTTGGTTTCATGCCAAGCAGATCGACAATAGAAGCTATTCATCTCATGAGGAGGTCCATAGAGTACTACAGAGATAGACATAAGCTCCACATGATTTTCACTGATTTGGCGAAGGCATATGATAGAATACCGAGAGAGATCCTATGGAGGGTCCTGGAGAGGAAAGGCATCCCCTAGCCCTATATAAGAGTCATTAAAGACATGTACGAAGAAGCCTAAACCAACGTGCGTACAATGTAAGGGGAGACATACGCTTTCCCCATTACAGTTGGGGTACACCAAGGGTCAGCCTTGAGTCCCTTTCTGTTCATTTTGGTTATGGATGAGCTCACTAGGCACATCCAAGGGGATGTGCCGTGGTGCATGCTTTTCGCGGACGATATAGTCCTGGTGGGAGAATCTAGGGAGATGGTGAATGAGAAACTAGAACTTTGGAGGAGGCCCTTAGAATCGAGAGGTCTAAGACTCAGTACATCTAAGACCGAGTATATGAAACTCAAGTTCGGTACCTCTACCATGCCAAGCACAGAAGTTGTCAAGATAGGGTCAAAGTGCATATCATAGAAAGCATGCTTTAAATACTTGGGCTTGATGGTACAACAAGACGGCGAAGTGGACGCAGATGTCAACAACATAATTAAAGTGAGTTGGCATAAATGGAGGATGGCCTCTGCGGTACTGTGCGATAGGAAGTGCCCGGCAAAGTTAAAGGGTATATACTATAAGACGGTAGTAAAACCAGCTATGTCCTACCGGGCAAAATGCTGGCCAGCTAAGTGTCACCACACGCAGAAGCTGAAGGTGGCGGAGATGAGGATGTTGAAATGGATGTGTGGGCACACAAGGAAGGATAGGATCAGAAATGACATAATAAGAAGTAGGCGCAGCTCCAATGGAGGATAAGTTGAGAGAGCAACGTCTGCGGTGGTTCGGGCATGTTAGGAGGACACCCACCACGAACCCTGTCAGGAGATGCGAACAACTTCATATTACAGATGGGAAGAGAGAGAGAGGCCGGCCAAAGAAGAGTTGGATGGAGATAATTCGACAGGACCTTGGCTATCTCAACCTAAATGAGGAGATCGCCCTACATAGAGCTCAGTGGAGGGTTAGTATAGGTGTAACTGATATAAGCGGTGTAGGAATATCGAGCGCTTATAAGCTCGTTCTAGTGCCACGAGGCTGCTTGCATACCTGCTTGCATACTCTATACTCTCTCTCTCCCCCTCCCCTTATACTCTTTATACGCCCTATTCTCTCCATTCTCTCCTTCGAAGCACTATGTCGCATGTATCCTCTAGATGCTTGATTGCGTTTGCCTTTTGCTTTTGATGTTATACTTCCATGCTTAATTGCTTACATGCCTTCATGCTTCTCATGATCTCATGATCCCCATGACCTCTATGATCTCTATGCTTTCTACGCTCTTCGTACCTTTCAGGTTGGGAGTCCTCGGAAAAAGCCTCTCTTTAGGGTCCCACCCTAAAGGGGTAAGGCTGCGTACATCCCACCGCCCCCACCCCCCCGGGGACCCTGCTCAAGCGGGAGCCCTTTAGGCAGTGGGACTGTCGTCGTCGTCGTCGTTGTACTAAGTGACTTATATTGATAACTGATTCAAACAAGGTTGCTTAAAACTAATTATTGTGCTCATGGTTGCTCAACATTTCTAAGCACAGTTCCTAATTGCCATCAATTTGGTAATATGGAAACGGTTTCCCATTAGGGTAGCGCCCTGAAGGAGTAAGACTGCATAAATCTTACCTTCCTTAGATCCTGCTGTGGCGAGAGCTTTTGGTGGCACTGGGCTTACTCTTGTTGTTGCTGCCAATTGATCAGCTCAATCAACGTCCCTTACTATAAAACAAAATCATAATCCCTTTTTTCAACCTCACAGAGTTGCTATCCTAAGTTCTTGCACCCATACTCGCTACCCGCCTCATCATTAGTTACGGATATTAAATGGATGCTAAACCCACCCTGCACGTACAAGCCTGTAACTATACCTGCTCCATTACCCCAAGGTACTCAAATGGTCCCATTCAGCCACCCCATACCGGCTCCAATGCAGGTACCTAAGGAAATCCCCATACCCGCTCTAATGTTCTCTTAATGGACGGAGCGCAAGCACAAAAAGAACTACACATAAGCAAGGCCTAAGCAAAATTAAGCAAAGCAAAACATACATACTGGATCGCACACCAATAAAGCACACCTAAATAGACATCGATTAATGCTGCAAATTAACCACACGCTATATGTACCAAAACTCACTCATAGAACACATCACAAGCATCTAAAGGAACACCCATGGCACCAAACATCACCTTGTTGTTCCACAAGCACCTCAAGACGTTTGCATCATCATCCCAGCACTCTTCCTTGGACTGCCACACCAAGCACCCTCAAAACCAACACACACTATGGGCTCTCAAAAACTCACATTGGACCATCCTCCTTTGGCCAAGCTGGCCCAACCCCTCACCACCTCCATCATCAATCGATAGCTTCATACTCAACTCAAATTAACCGTAATCATACTTTTTCCAGACACACTAAAGGCCTACTTGGGATTGCTTAATTTGGGAGAAAAAGTGCGTTTTTTTTTCTCCTTCTAAAAAATGCACTTTTCTGGGATTTTTGGGGTGTTTGGCTAAAGTAAAAAAGCGCTTTTTATTATAAGTAGAAGTTAAGTTACTAACACAAAGTGTCATTACTGCTAGACCAACACAAATTGTGCATTGAAATTCTCCTTTATTTATGCACCATTCATGTGAATTTATTTTTTCATTAATTACATTATTGACTAGATCAACCCCCAAAACCTCAAAAACGTTTCACAAAGACACCTAAAAGATCAGATTGATTGAGCAAATAACAATTATATCCATCAATAAAATCAAAACCCACCACCTATTTTTTCCTCAACTCAATCCCTGAAAACAGCCACAACCATCAACTCAAATATCAAAAACCGACCACATGTCCTTCTCAACACACCATCTTCAGCTCCAAAAATAAAAATCAACCCCATATCCTCCCATAGTTGGTGGACATCCATGCACCTTATACAACAACAATTTTTAAATTGTTGCAATTGGATGGAGAAATTCCATAGTTGAACATTAAGATACCCCATTAACATTCCTACTTTCGTTCCTTATCTTCTTTTTTAGAATGGCAAGAGAAATCGCATTAGGTGGCCTTCATTATGGAGGATCGACCTAATGGCTGGCATTAATAGAAGTTGGGCTTGGCAGCACATGGCATACAGTAAAGGATGAAAGAGAAAGACCCTTCATAGTTGTCCAATCCACTGCCACATTAGCTTTCCAAAACTTGTGGAGGAACCCAATGTAATTACACTTGGAGCAATAGATATCAACATCGGACAAGGTATCATAAATCTTCCATGAAGGATTGACTTCCCCTTTCAGAGTTTTGATAACCATCTAGTTATCTCCTTTCACTAGGATTTTCTTAAAACCCCATAGATATGGCCTTCTGAATACGATCTCTGGTTGTTGTAACTTCTACCACTAATAACCAAAGCTAAACTAAGAGTTCTTGCTCCAATAGAAATACACAGAGCTGCATGATCCCTAATGATAAACCTGCAACAACATCAGACCCTTTCTTAGTTTCATCAATATTCACTTTGGCCAAACCTAAAGGTGGGGGAAGCCACTAAATCCACCGGTTCACCGCTTTTTGGTTTTTGCACCGAGTTTGGATTCTAAATGTAATCATACTCCTGGATCCTGTTGCTACATCTCTATTCTGAAGAGACAGTAAAAGTATTTAAGAAGGCTCTTGGGAAGGGGGTGCAGAGATTCAATAATCCCTCTAAAACCTTCATTGTTTCTGCACTTCCAATTACTCTGAATCAGGATAATGGCCTTCACCATCTAGTCCTGGCTTAGTTTGTTAGCATCCTTCTACAGATCCTTCAGAACTTGACGACTTAGACTTGGAGTGAGCTATTGTAATTCAACACCCTCTTTGAACAGCCTCATCCCACACCATTCTAGATTCCAGGCAAGAAATAAAAAGACGGACAGTAGACTGAACACCATATTGGCGTCTAGCACATAAATCCAACACAAGCACATTCCTACAAGGAAGATTTTCGAATGGACCTCTAACCTCCAGATTCATTTCAAATCCCAAGGGTTTCGTTCTTCCCACTTCAAATTATGGGCAAGCCATGTTGTCACCATGACCATAAAAGCTTTGAGTTAGAAGAACCTCAACAAACTGAGTCTTACATCTTATTGCTAGGCAAAGGGAAAATTTTAGCTAGAGCCCACTATTCCATTCTTCCTTATTCATAAAGTCCGATGCTCTAAGATTAGGGTTTTTAAAGAGACTTATATTCTTAAGATGATCCAAGGAATCTTGAAAGCACCAATTATCAAACTAGAAAGAAATCCTAGTTCCATTTCCTATCTTCCATCTCAAAATCTTTGTTCAATAATGTTAAATTTCATCACGCCTTAAGCCCAACCCACGAAATTGGCATATATAAGGTCCACATATAAGCCCAAGCGAGGTTTCACTCTAAAACCGATTGGCAATAGATGAACTGATTTACTAGGCTTATATGTTGATGTTTTCTCTCTCACAACTCCTGCGTGGGATTTTTACTAGACTCATTGTGGAGTTCCTAACAAGTAAATCATGTTCTTTATCTACATACTATCAAAAACTCCTAAGATCAAAGATCCAAGTTAAAACGAAACACACTACCCACCCTATCCACGACAAAACTCTTCATATGTATAAGCACATGAAAAGCCATAGGATGCTCAAGCCACAACAAAATGTTACAAGAAAAATTAATTAGTCACATGTAGAACACATGATCTAATAGTATTTTAGCAAGTAGTTATATTTTAGTCACAATTTTGATAACTTCTATTTCTAATATTGATTAGGAGTTTAGCGGTCCCCCTGCCCAATATCATTATAAAAGGGGTATTAGAGTTGTAAAGGAAGAATGTGAAGATTGTTGGAGACTTTAGGAAAGATAATAAGGGCTTTATGTTTTTATCTTTTTTGCCTTAGGCCCTCTTAATAATGCAAGGGCATGTTAGTATAAATCATTTATGGAACTTCACCTATTAACCTAAACTTTTGGAAAAGTCGGTTCCTTGACATGGTATCATGCAAAGTTAACCAAGAGGCCACGAGTTTGAATCCCAACAATCCTCACTCTAAATATTAATATATTTCAAGCACAAGACATGAGGTGGGTCTATGCAATATTCACACTTCAAGCCTAATTAGCATTTGCATGAGGGGACATGTTAGAATATAAAACCATTCTTGGGCCTTCACCGATGATCTTGATAATACATAATGACGGGGTCCGATTTAGGCTGACCTAAATTCATACTTAAACTATCCCTGATCATTTCACAACTTTAACCGCTGTTTGATTACCATTCTTTTAGTTAAATATTCATTCTTCAACCTAAAACACATTTGAGGCATTGGGTTTGTTGTTGTTGTTGTTGTAACCTAAAACACCGATTTTTAACTGTTCATTAATCATTGAAACGAAATTTATGCCGACTCCCTGTAGACACCTCAGCCATATGCCTGCCATAGCTATGACTTGCTCATATGCTTATGAGTACATGGTTTTTAAAACACTTTAAAACTACATCAATATTTTGGCAGCTTTAGGAAAAGTTGGTTCCTTGACAAAATGTGAAATGAAATCTCTCCCTCTCCCTCTCCCTCCTATTCTCTTCTCTGCCTCTTGAATTTTTTTTTTTTTTTTTTTTTTTACTCCCCATAACTTCTTCTATCAATCTTAGTGATACAATTCAAAATATAGTGGTTAGTTCGAAGTAGTTTAAGTATTAATAAGCAAGCTAAGTCCTTTAATATCAATTATATCCCTTCCTTAACTTTATAAATAGAGGTTTTATTGCAGAAAAATGGTGGGGATGAAATCATTTGAGTCTCTCTCTCCCTCTCTCCCTAGATCTCTCCCTCCCCCTTCTCTCTCTATTCTCAGCTCCATCTCTCTACCTCTCCATCCCTCTTACAATATAAATCTTACTTTTACTCGTAAATCTATATAATCTTAGATTATACAAGTTATATACAAATATACTACTGTTTTTGAGTTGATTGAGTGGTTCGATTGTTTGAATTGATATGATTCCTATCACCCGGTTAAGCTTAAAGAGGGCGATCTAATACTCATCCTGGTTCGGCCGCATGGCCAAACCAAACCAATTAAGGAAAACGGTAACTAAAATTCAATCAGATCATCAAGACGAAGAACAGAAAGACAGAATCAGATCTTAAACAACAGATCAATCAATAGAATCTAAGTAATCCAGCACAGCTGAGAAATCAAAGCGAAATTTAGAATAGAATCGAAGGAATTACCAGTAGGAAGGAAGAACACCGAGTTTGAGATTAGAAGAGTGAACGGCGGTTGCGGAGAGACAGGAGCGGAGAGAATCGGAAATGAAAAGGGGGACGAAGACGAAAGAGAGTGATTTTTTATGCTGGGGGGTCAGCTCTATGGTCAAAATTCTCCATTTCTTTTGGCTCTTATGTAGAGGTGGCCACCAGGTCGGGTTGACCCATGACCCGACCCAATTCGACCCTTAAAATGATACAACCTGACTTGAACTGTTAGAAAAATAATACAAGATAAACTTAAGTGTTATGAAAAAATATTCTAACCGTACCTAATTACCGGCTGTTCACCATTATTAGTCGTTCAAGGTCATTAAAATTGTGACCGTTGGGAATTAAATGACAATATAACCGTTGAAATTTATTACGTCCGTTTATAGCCGTTGGAATTCATTACAGCCGATGACTTAATACTTGTTACCGTTTATAGCCGTTGAAATTTATTGCACCCGTTCTTTTTAATACTTGTTATAGTTGTCTATACAATATATATACCATTAGCTATAACAACCAAACATGAAGACCCTCGGTCTTTCTCTCTCTCACTGTTTTTCTCTCTCCTAAAATTTGGGCAAAGTTCAAGGCACTCCTACCCGGCAATTAACGAGTGCACGTTAAGGGTCGGACCGTGTAAATCTTGGAGGACGGCCGCCGCATATCTGTTTGCACCGGAGCAGAGGCAAAATCATTTTTTAGGACAGTGGTATTTCCCACGGTACAGTATCTTCGGTATTTTCTAATCTACTCTCCCTCTTTCAAGTATTACTTGATTGTCATGTTCATTTATTCGGCTGCGGTTTTTGACACAAGTTTATTGGAATATTTTAATATGTTGTACCGAGATTTTTAACGCTAATTTTGGTATAATTTCACTGTTTAATTTACAGTATTTTTCTGGCTATTTTACTGCACTTATTCGGCTATTTTACTGCATCTTTCAGCAGTATTTTTCTGATATTTGTACTGTAGTTGTCGGTTGTTTTTCGGTAACTTACAGCAGTATTTTACGCTGTATTCTACACGCTGTTATATGTGGTATTATAGTTGTACATATCTATATTTCTTACAATATAAAAGACGATTTAACAATCAATCATGAGTAATAACCATTCGTTCTTGTTTGGGCCTACCACCTAAGACTTAATATAGGAAAGAATGTACTTTCATGAGATTTATATTTCCTAGCAAATCTATATGCTGTTTAAAAATTCAAAACTTCTGGCTGCATTTTGATGGTCTCTTATTATTGCGTTTGTTATATTTGCTAGCAATAATTTGGACAATATCACCTAATTTCATGTGGTATAATATTGTATCTATTTAAGCCTATGTGGCATATATATTAAATCGCTTCTGTTATTGAGATAAACTCACGTTCATATGACTTATACCACGAGCTGGTGAAATATGGGGGAGCTGCCATGTTGGACATTGATGATTGGAACTCATGTGATGCACTATTTTAGATTTCTAAAAAGACAATGCGAATTATGCTTATTTTAATCTATTTAGCATGAAATGATAATACTCCATTCTAGTTGTGGTATATGAAAGACAACAACTAGATGTGTTAGTTAATTTGCCAATTGAATGCATAATAGAAGGAGTAAGGTCATTAGGCCTTATGAAAAAAAGAAAATGAAAGCCCATATGGATCTAAGGGTTTAAATACGATTGGACTAACAATTGGGCTTTTAAGTGTAGAGGAAAATAAAAAAATATATACTTAATAATAAACCAAAATTATACATGAAGTTTGAGTATGTGTATGTTTGATGATTTGGATTCCATACACTCTTCCTACTATTCATGTTATAATTTAAAGGACCTAATTTTCAAGGTTGATATGAAAGAGGTTAAATGGAAGCAACACAATATTGGTATGCATGTATTACTTACGTTTTATCAATGGAAGTTAGATCCACAAATATTTAAACCCTAATATAAGCTAGTGAAATGTGAGGACTGTGCTATTGAATGACGCAACATTCTTGTGTTACATAAGAACAATTTTTACCACTAAATAGCATGGATTTCTGACTATTCTTTCTTAACACAACCTTTGATTTCCTTTTTGTGAAAAGAGGTGTTCATACTTGAGACTAGTGGTTTATGTTGAAGTAATAAAGCTCTAGGTTATCCTAGATGATGTACCTGTTGACTCTAAAGGGCTCCTTATTTAATGGTTAGATAAAATACTATAAAATGTTATGGTTCTGATTTTTACTACCTTGAATTGATGGGGCGTCTAGCCTATGAAGGTACTCTTGAATATATTATTGCCTTTCTAGTTCAAGTGTTTTAATCTTGACAATCATATAGCTAGTGCATTTGCGATTGAAGAAGGTCTTAAAATCCTTGATGACGTTATGAAGCCATAAGCGCACCTATTTCAAGAAAGTTTGTTGATAGCCAAAAATCTTGAATTATAACATTAAGAGAGAAATTTTTATGGGAAAATTAGAAGGGCTTTGGGATTCCTAAATAAAATAAAGTTTAGGTGTTTGAAACTCTCCATGTGATATTTATCAAATCCCTAGATAGTAGCGTCATAATTGATTGTTTCTGGTCATACATAAGCTTGTTTATGGTGGCAGTTTGTATGTATAAAAAGTCAAGTTGATGAGATGCCTAAGGATGGCAATGGGGCGGGTAAAACCCGCTACCCGCGGGTACCCGCCCCAAACGGGAATAAGTGGGGCGGGTAGTGGGTACGGGTTCAGTGTACCCGGCTCGTACCCGTCACGGGTATGGGGCGGGTACGGGTATAGTTTTGTACCCGCCCTGCCCCGCTCCATACCCGCCCTGATCCACCTCATATCCGCCGTACCCGCTTTATTTTATACATAATTGACCTTCAAATTAAAAAAATACGTGTTTAAATTTAATAACCCAAATTATTTATCAATGTTATAAAAAAATATAATTAATTTTTAAAAGTAGTATTAAATAACTAATGTGACCTGGTATAGATAATCGTTTTCTACGCACATTAGAGAGGGTACGGGGTGGGTAATGAATACCCATTGGATCTCCGCGGGTAATGGGGCGGGTACGAGTATGAGTTTGTACCCGCCAGGGCGGGTACGGGTATCCACTTCATACCCGTGGCGGATAATGGGGTGGGTACGGGTATAAGATTTGGATGGCGGGTACGGGTACAGAGGAGACACCCCCCGTACCCGCCCCGCCCCATTGCCATCCCTAGAGATGCTCCTCTTTGGGGGTGTGAATGTTATAAATACCATAAAGCTTTTCTCGAGTTAATATAAGAAACTTATATGAGGCAGATACGATACAGATGTGAAAATGAATAAAAAAAAAAAAAAAAATAGAAGGAAGGTTTTAACTCTTGATTATGTGGATAAAATTCTTAGAGACCTTGACCATTATAAAGGGATAATAGGACTTGTGATAATTTGTGAAAGTCCATGAGTGATTTGGTGTGTTAGTCTCCATGATGATGTGTCTCATGTATTATCCACGGCTATGTTTGAAGTATGTGAATATGTTGTCACATGTTACTTGAAATGATGAAAAGCACGTTGTATGTTGCCGAATGCACTGCTGCATATTGTTTTGTGCTGTAAGATGTTGATGTGCATGCTATTATGGACTTTTACATGTTGAATTCTGCAGTACTAGAGTAATACTTGTTGTTTCAGTTGTGCAAGCACAGTATGTTATGTACATACAGCAGATTATGACTGTTAACTGCTGAATTTGTGCAGTATTGAATTTGTTCTTGCTATAATATTGCAACTGCAGTCCTTTGAGCAATATACTGTCATTTTAAGTTGGTTTCTTGAATTCCAACTTGTAGTTCGGAAAAACATGATATGTTTGAGTATATGAGAACTATATGTTGTCTACGGAGACTTATTATGCCTTTAGGATTATTGTTTCAGGTATTCCTTTCTAGTTTTTGGAAAAGGAGTAAGGTGCAGGCCACATGTAACTTTGATTGGTCATAGGCTTGGTATTTAGCTTGTGCCTAGATGCCTTGTTTGGTTATTGTCATATGTTGTGTGCTCACGTTGGCCGTTTGAATGACATACTATATGACCCTAGTGTTCATTTGATGAGAATAAAAATGTGGCATCACATCACAAGCCAAATATACTAAGGTAATTGATAGTATTATGTTTTTGGTAAATAACACAACACTCGTCCCTTTATATCATATGTTAGTGGTGGACCTTGTCTACAAACATTGATCCAAATAATGAATATTAAAGTGTTCTAATTAAGTTGTTGAAGCACTAGTGAAGCACTAGTGAAATACTATGAATGGGATTTATGTTGCAGTAGACTCCGTGTTGTGTTGTGTGTTTGTTCTCGTTGAGAGACATTCTACTAATTACAATATGTTTCTGACACCCCGCTGAAACCTGCATATTTTAGTTATTCTCTTAACACTGAGTTGGCAGGTAGAAAAATCTAACGGTTTAAGAATGTAGTGTGAGACATTCCATTGTGGGGGGCTGTAAGAGCACCAGTAAGCCTATGAGGTATGTTGCCTGATCATAATCTTTTCTGATTATTGTGTTTCTACCGTTGTTTGGTAGTTATGGCTAGCTCATGAAAATTCGTTATGGTGGAAATATTATTTGTCGATTGTCCAAAGTCGATGTATATAGCTTAATGATGCTAAGCACTTGGGCTTGAGAGTCTTGCAAAGGCTTGGGTTGCCGTAAGTTGAGTTGTAAAAGGCATCTTGTGAATTATGGTCTTATGAACCTCTTTCTCTTGATATCACCAAAACTTGGTACAATATTGGTAAGACATGGACTACCCTTAATAGTTAGGTCGCATGTACGCTAAGTACGATGAGAATGGGTATATGGTCCTTTGTGACCTAAACTAGTGATAATGTTTCACAATTGTGATGAGATGTGAAAGTGACATCTTGCGGTATATGGTTTTCGTGCCAACTGTATATATGATATACGTACTATGTGAGTACTTGGGGTGGAGATGTAATTTTACTAATATAATATGTGCTCCACTAATGTGTTATACTGACTCTTATTGAAGTTGACAGACGATGGAGCTAGTTGTTTAACAGCTCATTGTAGGTACCTCAATGTGAGGGTAAGAGCAACTAGTGATTGATGCTGGCAGTAGTCAACTGTGAAGTACCGCTTTGTTGCAATACAGTGTTGAAGTGCCATTGTGGGGGTTTCCAGCTCCATTAGTGTCACTTTACTGTGACAGTCAAGCTGCAATTGCTGCGGCAAAGAATAAGGTTTATAATGGCAAGAGGAGACACATTCGTCTCAGACATAAGATCGTGAAAGATCTACTAGAAAGTGGAGTGATATCACTAGACTATGTAAAGTCTGAAAAGAATCTTGCGGATCCATTGACAAAAGGCCTTTGTCGTAAAATGATTGTAGAAACATCGAGGGGGATGGGACTGAAGTCTGTACACGAATAAACTATGATGTATCCAACCTGGGCTTATCAGGTTCAATGTGAAAAGTCATAGTTTCATTCAAGATATGCACTGTATTTTATGTTGTCCCTCCCTATGGTATGACAGTGCGGAGACGGGTCCAATGCCGTATGTTGGCGGTGTAAGCACGACTTGCACATGACGGACACTGTCTGTATGTTACCAGGGGTAAGGTTAAGCTTTAGCTCTTAATGGACCCATATCCATATGTTTGGTGGTGTGCGGTAACACACACTTGATGGGATCCACCTATATAGGTGTGGGAGTCTGGCCGCTTTCTATGAAGGATTAAGACTTGCCTTCTAGAGCGCCTATGAACATCCAGGACGAGCGCATGGCCGATTAAACACGCCAAACCGCAGGAGTTGTCGAGATCTGGAGTTCGGTTTGTGTCCAAGTGGAAGACTATACAACCCCTTATGAGGTTCAAGACGAAAGTCACCTTGCAAGATGCTGGTCCTAAACTTGGGTTACACTAGGTGACGATTCAAGTCGCGAGACATCGGCACTGAAAAACTGAACTCCCTTTGCCCAATCTATCCTTCTTTGTTCTTTTCCGCTTGTATCCTTTATGGGGAATTGTTGGAAAAATGATACAAGCTAAACTTAAGTGTTATGAAAAAATATTCTAACCGTACCTAATTACCGGCTGTTCACCATTATTAGTCGTTCAGGGTCATTAAAATTGTGACCGTTGGGAATTAAATGACAATATAGCCGTTGAAATTTATTACGTCCGTTTATAGCCGTTGGAATTCATTACAGCCGATAACTTAAATACTTGTTACCGTTTATAGCCGTTGGAATTTATTGCACCCGTTCTTTTTAATACTTGTTATAGTTGTCTATACTATATATATACCATTAGCTATAACAACCAAACATGAACACACCCGGTCTTTCTCTCTCTCACGGTTTTTCTCTCTCCTAAAATTTGGGCAAAGTTCAAGGCACTCCTACCCGGCAATTAACAAGTGCACGTTAAGGGTCGGACCGTGTAAATCCTGGAGGACGGCCGCCGCATATCTGTTTGCACCGGAGCAGAGGCAAAATCGTCTTTTAGGACAGTGGTATTTTCCACGGCACGGTATCTTCGGTATTTTCTAATCTACTCTCCCTCTTTTAGGTATTAATTGATTGTCGTCTTCATTTATTCGGCTGCGGTTTTTGATACAAGTTTATTGGAATATTTTAATGTGTTGTACCGAGATTTTTAATGCTAATTTTCATATAATTTCACTGTTTAATTTACAGTATTTTTTTGGTTATTTTACTACACTTATTCGGCTATTTTACTGCATCTTTCAGCATTATTTTTCTGATATTTGTACTGTAGTTGTCGGTTATTTTCCGGTAACTTCCAACAGTATTTTACGCTGTATTCTACACGCTGTTATATGTGGTATTGTAGTTGTACATGTCTATATTTCTTACATGAACTACGGGGTGGCAGGTTAACCTGGGTTGACCCATCTTCTGTAGTGGGCTGCGTTACGGGTTGACCCAGGTTGACCCAAAAAACTATAAAGGAGGGCTTAAAATAATGATCCTAAGTGCATAATAGTCTCCAAAGACAACACAAGTCCACATATGACTCAAATATATCATGCTTTTCCAACTACAAACTGAAAATTCAACAAAACAGTCCAAAAAACAGTATAATACTAGTATGGACAGCAACATTCAGCATCTAAATGTCATAATCTGCAGTATGTACAAAACATACAGAGTTGACCATCATAAACATCAAGTATTACTCTAGTACTGCAAAACCCAACATGTACAAGTCTACAACAATATGTACACTTAAAACAACATGCTTTTCGTCATTTCAATATGTAACAACATATTCACAATGCTTCAAATATAGCCATGAAAAATACATGAGACACATCAAAATGGAGACTAATACACAAAATCACACATAGATCTCCAAGAACTCACAAGTCCTATTAGCCTTTTACAAGAGTTAACTTGTTTCACTTAGGTCACCTAAAATATGCAAGAAAATCTAATTCTCACATACAAGATCTAATCCATGGTTCAACTCAAAATATTCAATGTTCTACCAACATAATGGGATTTAAGATTGTACAATTAGACATGCCTAACCTTAGAGTTGGCCAATTCTGAGTTCAAGGCTCAAGTTCACAATTGACCTCAAGCATTAAACACGTATTAACCACAACAATTACAGAGAAAATTGAAAAAGAATACAATTCAATTTCCGTACACCAAGGTCAGCTACACAATAGTGGCACCAGTACCATGCACAGGTGTTCAAAACAACACCGAAACAGAATTCAAACCAAAGACTCTCTTCCGACCACCAACTGAGTCAAGCTCAAGCAATTTAACTTCGAAATCGCTCCACCAAAACAAGAATCTACACCAGATTCTCAACCGACCATACATGAGGCCGAACAAGTGATTAACACTAAATCGCTTCACTGATCAGATGTACCTAGAGCTTTCTCACTTCAGGACAAGCCGTTAGTCTCAAGCATAAACATCTTTTCCACAAAAAGGAAACCGAAGGATGTTAAAAAAAAACAATGAGAAATCCATGCTACCTAGATCACCTAGTTTAGTGCCCAAAAAACCAGGACACTTAAACTCGTCTCAACCACCACGTAGGAGATAAACCAGGGCTTTAGACGCAAACCGATGTTCAAACAGTAATGACCCATCTCCGAAATTAGTCCAACCTGACTAGTGATAACCAAGGATTTCAAGAAGGTCCAATCAATTTTACTTTTATTTTTGTATTTTCTTTAAAGTGGGGTTTTAATTAGGCTAGAAGGATTGAAAGAATTTAAAAGTTGATGCCAGGGCATTCGGAGATCAACTCAAGTCTCGTATAATTTCACAAATTATAGCGATTAGAAAATTGGTGGTGATGCTGCCAACATCTTTGACCTCCACAAGGTAATAGGGAGCTACAGACCTTCAGATGCACTCTTCGTTCTAACAACCAGTGTGAAGCTAAAATATGAATACAGAACTTCTCATTAAAGGGAATGAATGAAAATCCATGCTGGGTGATGGTGTGCATCAACAGCAAATAGGCCAATTTCAACTTTTGAGACTACTGTTCGAGTACTTTTTCATTTGGAAGACGATATTTAAGACGATCTCCTGAACTTACTCCCATTCCTCACTTTCAAAAGAGTTGTCACCTTACCTCAAATGACTTCACACATACTTCACATTACTGGTTGCTTTAGTAGGCGGACAGATTTGTCAGCAAAATTTTCACAATCCTTAGATTGTTTTTATTACATGGTTCCAAGTACAGGCTTGAATCTCAAGCCAAAAGTCTAACGCAAAAAGCCATGCAGAAGGTAACAAGTTTCCGAGTACCTTCATTTCACCATTTAGGCCCATATTTCCTAGAGCTCTTAAGGTCACACAGGAAGATATCAATCAACAAAATTGCAACATAATCCAGAGATAACAAATTCGTCTTTGTAGAAGGTAAGAGAAAAAACCAGAGGCCTCATTTTTTATGAGTATAGTGGTTCCACTTGGACCTCTCCAAATAAATAGTTTTCAAATTGGCTTTCTGTTAAGGTGCAAGCTTACACTTTCTTATTTATTAAACTCAAATGAATTGCTCCCCTTTATTTTGTCTAGGTCCAAGCTTATCCATGAAGTCCAATAACTTTTCTCTTTCAGATTTGTTAAATATTCCTTCAAGTCTATGCACATACTAAAGTTCTAATTACTCATGATTGCTCATAAATCGTCTTTTAGATTGTTAGACAACCTCATAGTAAAAGCCCAAAGCTTCATAATACATCAAATTCTTAACAAATACACTAATCATATTGTTTCAAGCAGTGGTGGATCCAGGATTTTGGTGTTAGGGGGGCTTGAATAAAAAATAATAAATTACATAATAAAAATTATTAAAAAATTTAAAATCGATATTTTTTTAATAGTTCACAACTCAAAAAAAATAGAACAAATGCATATAATCAAACTAGGAAAGTACTATAAAAATTTAAAAAAAACAGAAAGGTCCTCTAGATTGATTTCTTGTTGACTTTGTTTAGTACTAGTAGGACAAGGATTATCTTCTCCTTGCAAAGTCGATTTTTTTTAAAGTACTTGAACATAGTTAACTCTGTTATAAAACAAGAATAATTGTCAACCAATTTATATATTAATAACAAATATCAAGCAAAGCAAAAAGGCCATATTATTCCAAACTCGATAAAGGATTTGAACTTGGAGACAAGTAATTATTCTCCAATTAAGAAGAAATTTGATATCTCTTACTAAAATTTATAAAATTAGAATTTTAATTAGAGATATATGAGATAAAAACCTAAAAGTATTATATATTATTATTAAATAGGATAAAAAATTAACAAAACTTACATTTAATATGGCTGATGCCTGGTGGTAGGTGCGAGAGGAGGATCTGACTTGCAGCGGAGCGGAGGTGCCGGCGAACTGGTGGCCAGGCGGCGGGGGTGGGTAGGTTATTTTATTAGATTTAAATTAATTTTATTTTTATAAAAAAAAAAATAAAAGTGCCAAAAAAAAGGGGATGAAATCCAAGGGATTCGAATAGGGGTAAAAACCATCAAGCCAAATACTAAAATTTATTTTAAAATTAAACCCCCCTCACCCTAACGTGGACCAGCCGCTGGTTTCAAGACACAACATTTCTCTTAGGAATTTTACCGAACATCTTGTATGCAATCTCTAAACTATTCAAATTACAACAACAATTTAAAATTGCATTCCAGCGAAATTTCCTATGAAAAATACATTAAGCTTCCAGCGAATGTTGCAGTAGAATCAGAGTTTTTTTTGCAAAATGGCATAATTTGAAAAAAAATTTAGAAAATTGGCATATTTTAAAAAATATTTAGCGAATTGACATGTTTTACTGTAGCATAGTGGTTGCAGGACGATACAAAAGTCGTGCAACCACTGTGCACGACTTTCCGTACGTCGTGCAAGGCTACACGCCACGCCGTCCCGTACGGCGTGCAACAGTGCCAATTTTTTTTTTTTTTTTTTTTTTTTAGTTTTACCTCTTTAAAATTTAAAAAAAATTAATAAAATTTCTTTTTAATTTAAATTATTTTAATTTTATAATTTGAATCACTAAATATATATAAATTTTAAATTAAAAAGTATATATATATATATATATATATATATATATATATATATATATTATTATTTGAACTATTAATAAGGAAGATATAAATGAGGGGGCACATTTAAATGAGGAAATGATGATATGTATATTATTATTTAAACTATCTTATATAGGAACTATGGTATTATAATACTATTAATAAGGAGGATGTAAATGAGGGACACATTTAAATGAAGAGATGTTCATATTTCCAACAAAAAATCATGAGTTTACGCATTTGTACATTATTATTTGAACTATTTTATTAGATATATGTAACTCAAAAACTAAAAAATTATTTCATATAGTTTATAAAATATATTTTAAAAATTCATATATATTAGTTTTTAAGTTACATGTATCTAATAAAATAGTTTAAATAATAATATACAAATGCATAAACTCGTAATTTTTTGTTGGAAACATCAACATCTCTTCATTTAAATGTGTCGCTCATTTACATCCTCTTTATTAATAGTATTATAATACCATAGTTCCTATATAAGATAGTTTAAATAATAATATACATATCATCATCTCCTCATTTAAATATGTCCCTCATTTATATCTTCCTCATTAATAGTTTAAATAATAATATACATATACCTTTTAATTTAAAATATATATATATTTAGTAATTCAAATTATAAAATTAAAATAATTTAAATTAAAAAGAAATTTTATTAATTTTTTTAAAATTGTAAAGAGGTAAAATTAAAAAAAAAAAAAATTTGGCACTATTGCACGCCATACGGGACGGCGTGCAACAGTTCCGAAACGTCGTGCAGCCTGTTGCACGACGCTCCGTACGTCGTGCAACAGGTGTGTAGCCTTGCACGACGTACGGAACATCGTGCACAGTGGTTGCACGACTTTTGTAACGTCCTGCAACCACTATGCTACAGTAAAACATTCCAATTTGATAAATATTTTTCAAAACATGCCAATTCTCTAAATTTTTTTTTTCAAAAAAGCTAGTAGATTCACAGCCAAAATTTCAGTAAGAAAAGCTGAGAGAAGTTACAGTGAAATTACAGTAAATTGCAGCGAAGAATTCAGTAAAAAAAAAGCAAAAATTACCTGAAGACAACAATTAAATAAATAATATTAAAAAGTGGAGAAATTGATTAGAATATCGAAGATACTGCGTCGTGGTAAGAACCACTGTCCTAAAAGATGATTTCGCTGCTGCTCCGGTCCAAATTGTAATATCTGCGGCCGTCCTCCAGGATTAACACGGTCCGACTCTTAACGTGCACTTGTTAATTGCCGAGTAGGAGAGCCTAAGAACTTTGCCCCAAAATTATGAAGAGAGAAAGAGAAGAACAGTGACCTAAGAGAATAAACAAGGAAGAGGATCTGGTTTCGTTGTTGAAGAAGCTAATGGGCTCAGAGTAGAGAGACTAAAGAGTGAGAGAGAGAGAGGAAATAGTGGTGAAAATGAATATTAAGAACTACGGTACTGTTGCTTGCTGCTACAATATTTATATATGCACGTTTTGAGTACAAGAAGAAAAGATAAAGCAGGTGTTATGGGGGAATTTAAATAGCCATAAACGCTTGAAATAAATGTGACCTCAATGGCCATAAACGGCTAGTGCATTAAATAGACACGGTAATTTATGATACTGGTTTTGAATGATTAGTTTCCAAAAAATATATGTACCAGGAAAAATAAATATGTCCGTTAAAAAAGATCACTCTTAACTTAATTAAAGAACTGAAGGTACATACCTATATTTAAGTTACGTCATCCCTCACTATTTTTCAAGGTGGGATAGAATTTTTCCGTAATACTTAAAATTAGCTTGTATTATTTTTTCAACACCATTGTTATAGCGTCAATTACAAACTCCATAAAGGTCGGGAGTTTCAGGTGGATGCCGGAGGCATTAGGCGCCTTTGAGACAATCAAACAATAGTTGACCATAACTCATGTACTTAGTTTTCTAGATTTCTGAAAGACATTGGATTTACAAAGTAATGCTTCAGAGATTGGGATTGGTATAGTACTTAGCTAATTAGAAAAACTGACTGTCTACTTTAGCAAGAAGTACAATGGGAATAAGCTAAGGTACTCAACATATTGCGAGGAGTTCTATGTTGTAGTATGAGTATTTAGACACTGGAAGTCCTATCTCACCAATAGGGAGTTCGTACCATACATGGACAATGTCATACTAAACTATATCAATATAGACAAGCTATTCGAGAGGTATGTGAAGTGGGCGGATACATACAACTCATTTACTCTATCTTTTGGCGAGCGTTTGGAGTGTTGAAGAAGGTGGAAGATGCCTTAAGCCGGAAAATATTGATCTTGACTACTAGCCAGACTCCCATAGTAAAATTTGATATGTTTGCAAAATATAACTATATGATCCTATGTTTAGGGTGATTTGACGAGATGCGACCCAAGGAGCGACACTGGGATATTCGATTCATGAGGGGTTCCTCTTGATGTGGAATCAACTGTGCACACAAGTTGCTAGCCTAAGACTAAGGATCATCTAGGAAAAACACAATAAAGGGCACATGGTGCAAGACAAGGATTTGAAGGGGAATCCACACCAAGCTAACGATTTGATGTACTATGTTTTGGGTGATTTGGCATGATGCAACCCAAGGAGCGACGCCCGACCATTCGATTCATGAGGCCTTTGCACTTGCAGGGGAATCAACCATGCATATCGACTACCAGCCTAAGGGTAAGGATCATCTGGGAGAAACAAAATAAAGGGTGAATGGGACAAGATAAAAAAGTTCAAGCTAGTGGTGAATATGTACTATTGACCTAGCATGAGGAAGGAGGTTAGCCGATATGTAGCAAATGCTGGGTTTGTCAGGTTTCATAGGAAGTCATGACCAATGTTGTGCTTTATTTCCCTTAATAGTTGTTAGTCATCCATGGACGAACATCAACATGGACTTTGTACTGGTGTTACCTAGGATGCAACATGCATTTGACATTGTTTCCATTAGTTTTTTTCTTGCTCTTAAGGATGGCACATTTCTTGGCTTGTAAGAGGGTCACAAACGTAATGTGTTTGGCATAATTGTACTTTTGAGAGGTTTATAGGCTTCAGGATCTATCCTCTAGAATCGTTTCCGACAAGGATGTTTATTCTGTGAAAAACTTATGGAAGTCTTTGGCAGATGGCGAATGCCGCTTAACTTTAGTATTGTTCACCACCTACAAATAGATAAGTAACAGAGGTTGCTAACAGGTTGCTAGGAAACTTGTTCAGGTGCCTTTTTAACCGAGCCAGTGAAGAGCTATGATCAAAAGTCATACTAGGCATCGTTTGGCCTATAAAAATTCTATTAACTGTAACATAGGGTTCCTGCCATTCCTCGTCATCTATGGTTTTCCTCATTGTTCACTGCTTGACCTTTCTCTATAGACATACCGACTTTATGGAAATGTTGGATAAAACTAATGAGCAAAAGAGTCAAAATAAGCAATGTAAGTGAGACAGATTGCAATATATCCATTGTGGTATGGTTGGTCATATTATTGGAAAATGCTATAAACTGAATGGATATCCACCACTTGAATCATGTTCTTTGAGCAATTAGCCTTCAAACTCCAGCTATAGATCAGGAATAATGTGCGGCTAGAACAATTAATAACATCACCTTTTGTAGATATCAATATTAGCAACTACTAGCCCTTTTGAGAGGGGACTCGGGTGGTCAAACACCGAGAATGGTGACTTCAAACCAAGTTCAAATTGTTCTTTTAAGTGCTAATGCTTTGAATTCCAAGAGAATGTTACGTATGGTGCTTCCCCTTGATTATACTTTTGCTATGCAGGTCCGTAAGAATGTTAATTTCTTATGCAATATTTTAATCTATGCAGGTCATTAAGAATGTTCATTTCTTATGCAATATTTTAAGTTTGGACTCTGGAGTGACCCATCATATATGTGAAAATAGAGACCCTCTTAAGTTGCTCTCACCATGTATAGCATTTTATGTCCAAATGCCTACCGGTGATTATTCCAATGTGACCCACATAGGTATTCAGAATTGTGATGACCCATAAACGAGGCACTGTCCTATTTGTCGAAGTTTCCAATTTAATCTGATGCTAGTGGCCCAATTACTCAAGTCATCATACTACACATGTGTACTCTCACATGGTTCTTGAGTTGTTTGATTCATGACCACACTAAATCTAAAGTGATTGGAGTGGCTAAAAGAGAAGGGGAGCTCTATATTAAAGGAACAAAATATGTGACTACCTAAAGTTATGGTTTTCGAGCTTTTTTTTTTTTTTTTGGCTAACAATGTTGATATCACTAATCGTGAATTGTGGCATATTATATTAGGTCATCCTTCATATCAGAAGTCATTTATTTTTCATTTGGGTAATACCAATTTTAATCAAGATGAGGGACCTCGTAGAATTTGTCCCATAGCAAAACAAAGGAATTACCTTTTGATTATATCAGTAAAATTTGTAGTTCATTATTTAAAATTGTTTATTATGATATTTAGGGCCTTTCCATGTAGAATCTTCTCATAAATATAAATTTTTTTGACTCTTATGGAAGATGGTCGTAGGACAACTTGGTCTTTATGATGAGATCCAAGGTTGAGGTGTCTACCATCAGTTTGGCCTTCTAACGACTAGTTTTGAATCAATTCAAACATAATATAAATTGTTTTCACACTAATAATGCACAAGAATTTATAATTACTGGTTTTTTAATCAAGAAATAGAGTTATACGTCAGTTGTCTTGTGTTGAAACTCTACAACAAAATATCATTGTTGAAAGAAGCATCAATATTTGTTCAATTTTGCTCATGCTTTAAGGTTTCAAGCCAATCTTTTCTTACGTTTTTTGTTTGATTGTGTTCTTACATAGGTCTAATAAGATGCCCTACAAAGTGCTTTATAAAGTCAAGGCTTCCTATAGCCATCTGAGCTTTTGGATGCTAGGGCTAAGCCATCTATTCTAATCAGTTACCCCTTTGGAATCAAAGGGTAGAACCTTATAGACTTGAACACTGGTTCGGAATTTATTTATAAGGACGTGGTTTTTCTAAAAACGTCTTTCCCTTCAAACAAAATAACCCTATTCAAACATGTTTTATAATTAGATTCTCCCGATGATGCCACTTGTGAGGTGGGTTTTGGAAATGAGACTATTGAACCTCTTGAAACAAAGAGCACATGCCAAAACTTGGATCCTATTTGGAGCTTGAAATTAAAGTTTGGAATTGAAGTTAAGACTGGAATTGCGCTCATAATTTCAATTTTATTGTTTGGTTCGTCTGTTAGAATTGGAATTATAATTCCACTAACCAGTTCATAGAATTGAATTTTAACTCAAAATCGTACTTTCTAATTCCTTGGGGCGAGGGTAAGGAATTACAATTTGATATTAACTCCATTGATCTAAAACCTAAAATGACCCCACAAAATTAATGCAAACTCACAATGACTCAAAAATTGAAAGACTTAGACACAACCTAAAATTTGATCTACCTTAAAATCACCCAACTCCAATGACTTGAATTCGAAATGATCGAAATCAATGTAATTTAAAGTTCGAAGTGACCCAACTTGATTGAATCGAAACTCAATATAATTCAAATCCAAAAAATTAAACTACTCGCCTTGAATATGATGTGAGCAAGCTGAGCGAAGTGGAAATGACTGATCAAATTGACTCAAGTCTTAATATGACCCAAAACCAAAATGATGCCATCCATCTCAATCTCATTCTAAGATAACTCGAATTTTGAAATGATACAACCTATTTGTCCCAAAACTAGGTTGGCTTTAGATCGAAATGACCAAAATCAACTCAAACCTAATCAATTCTAGCCCGAATTCCAAAAATAGCTAACCATATTAACTGAAAATTTGAGATATCTTGCACACCAAATGATCCGACACCATGCTTTACCGGTTTGACTCAAAACTCAAATAATTCGAACCCAAGGTGAATCGCTTCTATCATAATAATTCGAATGCAATGTGAACTGCTCGGACCATAGCTGATTTAAAACTCGAAATACTCCAATTCGATTAAATAAAAACCCGTGATGACTTGAATTATTATGAAATTATAATTCAAATCTCTAGCTCCTTTGGTGAACCTAACAACGGAATTTTAATTCCATCAAAATTCTAATTCCACTAGAATTAGAATTGACTTTAGAATTGTAATTCCACAATCCAATTCTAATTCCATTTACCAAACAGAGTCTTAGTGGTTTCGGTGGTCTTGATACCGAACCTCTTGAAACAGAGAGCACACACCAAAATCCGTGCTCGTGCATCTACTCAACTTCAAAATGGCCAGGGACATGTTCCTTTGAGAAAGAGTACCATTGTTTTCTTATCAATAAGACTGAATCAAAATCTAATTGTTGTCTGAAATTCACTCTGGATCCCTTATCTAGTGTCATTGGATATATTAAGCTCTTTGACTCTTTTGAGGCTTTTGCGTTGTCCATTTGTACTTATGAAGTCCTTGAGTTTTGTAACCAAGCTGTTAAAAACAAATGCCCCTTTGGAGGGAAGCCATGAAATCTGAAATTGAAGCTTTTGTTGAAAAAATTATGCATTTTATTGATTTAAAAATTATTATTTTATATTATTTATTTTTGAAAAAAGAAAAAAATTATGACTCAAATTTAATTAAAGGTATTAACATCATCATTTAATCACATTAAGCATTTCATATCATTGAGGGGAAATTTGATTTTTGAGAGTTAATGTAAAATTGATTTTGAGTGTTAATGCCTTTGACCGACCATTGATGTAGGAGAAATATTTGGGTGTATTTTTTGATCTATATAAACTCATGACCATCTTGAAGAAATATACAACAATATGAAATATTTTATTCTTTCAATCCCCTCTATTCTTGTAAAAACTTAGTGAGCTTGGTAGTTGTAGTTGGGGGATCTTTCATTGCTGCACTGATAGAGGTCCGACGGGTTGTTGAATCCTGGGAAAGGAGCGCGTTTAAGCTTAATAGCAATACTCGTGCAGGAGGGGCGTTTCCTTTCTAAGGAGAGCATTCTCACATGCTTAACCCAAAGATATATTTTTTCCTAAACCCTTTCTTTGTTTAGTTTGTTTTTCATATATATATATATATATATATAATCTTTGTTTGTATTGAGTTATCAATTCATGATCTGATGAAATTTTGATGATGCTATATTGCATTTTCTGGTTCTACAACTATTGATGTATTGATACTATTTTTTAGTTTATGTAAGTTAATATATATTTCATGTTAATAATGCTTCGTTTGATGAATATTATAAAATATTTCCAACAGTCTTAGAAAGGAAAGCTGCCTAAGTATTAGAAATATTTGAAGTTTTCATAATGCCTGTTACACTGGCTTTCATGATATAGAAAACCTTAGACAATAGTTTGGACCGAACAATCTTTCTTAGTGTACTTTATTTGCCAATTAGCCATATTTGTCAAAATGGTATCTATTCTACTGCTTTTCTCTAAGATTCCAAAAAAAAAAAAATAAAAAAAAAAATAAAACATAAAAAACAAAAAGAAAAAAAAGAAAAGAAAATACATATTTCGCAATATATTTGGTTTAATAGATTTGTCGCACTATTTTATGACAATATTTTGTTGTCTTGAGATCTCAGAAGCAGAAGATGAATTTGTTACACTTTGTCTTGCTTATAGAACAAAGTAATAAGTGATTTAAAAAAAAAAAAGAAAATTGTGTTGAGATTTTGATCTATATGCATAAATATTTCTACAAGGATTTGATAATAAAATTATTTGCTCAAAAATGAGCATTTAAATTTTATAATAGCATGTCATTGAACAAATTAGTAAAAATTGAAGCTGCACATGCAAACCTTGAAGGCATAACGGTATGATCAACTACCTAAAATTTTTTTTTTTGGTATTTGCAAATTGTAGCGAACATGAATTTTTTTGACTTTGCTGTTAGCAAATTCGCTTGCACTTTAGAGGAAAAGATTTACATTTGGTATTATGCATATGTGATGCTTGTTTGTTGACAACCTTAAGGTTAATTGATTTGGAGGAGATTAAAGACGTGGAATCAACTTAATCCAAGCACCGAGTCATCTTTGGTACTAGTACAATCTCGTTGAGAAACATAATAAATAAAGATGACTAAAATTATATGTGTAATTTAAAATTGTGTAGATTTGATTGAATGTTAACAATTTTGCATTATAATTTTGATTGTATAGCCTAGTTTCATACACCATGGGAAATAATAGTATTGTCTTTATATATAATAACCTTTAAAAATATATATATATATATATATATATATATATATATATATATATATACAAAAATTCTTAAGGTTGAAAAGGCTTGCTTAATGCGGTTTTCATATTTAGCTAAATGATAAATATGGATCTTGAGTTTGTAATGTGATTGATACTCAATTGAAAGTTGTTTTAGTGTGGCTTAGCTGAAAATTTTTATAGAATGATTATATTTATACATATGCATGTATACGTGCTCCCAAGTACCAAGGGAAGTTAATTGTACTTTGATGATATATGTAATTTATTTCGCAAATGCTCGCATGTGCATCAATTAACCATGCTTCTGTATATTTTTCACATGTTTGCCTCAGATTGATATGAGTTTGGCTTGAGCTAGCTAAGTACGAGGGTTGTGATTTTTGGACAACCGAATTGAGTAAAGGCAAAAGGAAGTAAAACTGTCAATCACAATATAAGTAGCCATAATGACACTTCTTGTTATTTAATGGATACATGAAAAATTATAACCAAGTATGTAGTTCGAAAAAGTAAGGAGAAATTTTGTAAAGAAGTTGATTACTTCAGAAGTTGGTCTAAGAGGCATGTTGTTTATTATTTAAACATGCGTTTCTAATAACTTTCATGAAAAAGGAAAAAAAAAAACACTTAAATGACGTTCTAAATGCTTATATTTGGCATCGGTTAAGGTTGACTTAACAGAATGTAGTTTGAGTATAAAAATAAAAGAGTGTTATGTTGTCCATTATGAAGAGTTTTGCTCAAAAAAAAAAAAAAAAAAAAAAAGAGATGGTGGTTTTCAGTCATTCTCAATAATTTTATGTGTTATGTAATACATAAAAAAAAAGAGGTACAATTCATTAAGATACGTTAAGGTGCATGTATGTTATGTATATGTATATGTGAATACAGTCAGAACAAGTCTAATATTTATGTAAATCTTGACATAACTACCAAAATGTGGGGGTAGTCTAAGAATTCGAAGTAATATTTATTTGATGTCATGTAAATATTTACTTACAAAAATGGATGGATAGGATTGAATAATGTATTGAATGGCCGACAAAACAAAGCAATAAGAGGAAGAAAAACACTTCATATGTTAGTGCTTTGCAGAAATTAAATACTTTGCATTACAATAATGAAATGCCTTTGAGAAATGTAAATTAGTATTTCTTTAACAGTTTTACGTAAAGTCATTCTTTACTAGTTTCTGAGAATTGCCTTGGATTGTTTGAATATTTGAAAGGCATTATGAATGATGTATACTTGGTGTTCATTATGTTGAGAAAGGTATAGCATTCTAATTGATTTTTGATCCAGGTGAATTAAGAAGATTATATTTACCATTGGATGTGCTATGCAATGGAATTCCAGTGAGTGGAAAGATGAAAAGCTTGCTTTATTATAAAGTCAAGATTGATTGAGTTGAAAGGAACAAGCAACGATGATGAGCATCTGATATCAGAAGGAGAAGAAAAGCAAAAATCGAGGATCCGCTTACAAAAGGGCAGATGTGCCTATGTGTTGTTAATCATCGATGGGAGTGGGATTGAAGCCCATAAATTAATCATCACAGTGGAAACCCGTCCTCAGAAGTATGGCGATCCCATGACTGAGGTTCAATGGGTACAAACGAAACTGATGGGTGGTTGAAAGAGCACAAATTATTTTATTTATAGCGGGGTATTCCCGGGTCCCATTCCTAAGGTGAGATGCTCTTTATTGTGATGTTTAAGGAAGAGTTTTTAAACTCTAAATGAACCTGAAGCATATTATTAGCGAGGTATTGATCACAGATCACCCTTGGAGGGTTCACCTACGTGAGTGTGCTTGTGGAGTCGCCACTGTGGGAAATGGGCTATTCCCTAATAACACTCATGAGACATGATTCCGTGCGCATGACCGTAACGCGCCCCACAGATAGAACTTTACAACTACCAGTATCCTGTGTGTGTGATAGGTCTAGACCTGGCTACAAGGGACCTAGTTCAAAGCTCTTATGCTACTATGGTTTCTTCAGGTTGAAGCTCATTTGCACTAAGTGTTGGTTCAAACCCGAAAGGTACCTACATGTATTAACGGAATACAATGCTCACTAAGTTTTATAATTTTTAAATCATGTGGGGGATTGTTGGAAAAATTATGCATTTTATTGATTTAAAAATTAATATTTTATATTATTTATTTTTGAAAAAAGAAAAAATTTATGACTCAAATTTAATTAAAGGTATTAACATCATCATTTAATCACGTTAAGCATTGTGATTGCCGTTTCATATCATTGAGGGGAAATTTAATTTTTGAGTGTTAATGTAAAATTGATTTTGAGTGTTAATGCGTTTGACCGGCCATTGATTTAGGATAAATATTTGGGTGTATTTTTTGATCTATATAAACTCATGATCATCTTGAAGAAATATACAACAATATTAAATATTTTATTCTTTCAATCCCCTCTATTCTTGTAAAAACTTAGTGAGCTTGGTAGTTGTAGTTTGGGGATCTTTTATTGTTGCACTGATAGAGGTCCTACGGGTATTGAATCCTGGGAAAGGAGCGCGTTTAAGCATAATAGCAATACTCGTGCAGGAGGGGCGCTTTCTTTCTAAGGAGAGTGTTCTCACTTGCCTCAACCCAAAGATATGTTTTTTACCGAACCCTTTCTCTGTTTAGTTTGTTTTTCATATATATATATATATATATATATATATATATATATATATATATATATATATATATATATATATATATAATCTTTGTTTGTATTGAGTTGTCGATTCATAAGCTGATAAAATTTTGATGATGCTATATTGCATTTTCTGGTTCTACAACTATTGATGTATTGGTAATATTTTTTGGTTTATGTAAGTTAATATAGATTTCATGTTAATAATGATTCGTTTGATGAATATTATAAAATATTTCCAACAGCTTTACAACAAAATAATACATGATCCGTTGTCATTTTGCAACTCGATAAGCATCCTATTGGATGCAAATGAATATTTAGGATCAAGTTCAGTTTGGATGGTAGTGTTGACAGAAATAAAGCTATGTTGGTATCCAAGGGGTTTACCTAACATGAAGGGCAGGCGTCTTAGATACATTTTCCCAATTGCTAAATTGAATACTGTTTAAACTTTATTTACTATAGCTGCTAGCAAAGATTGGTTTTTGATATAGCTTGAATTCAATAATGCATTTCTGCATGGAGATCTTAGTGAGGAGGTATACATGTCCTTGCCTCCCAATTTTAAGATTGATGATGTTAAATGCCCCGATTTCTAGACCTTTGGTTTGCAAATATAATAAAACTTTGTATGGTTTACTTCAAGCCAGTAGACAATAGTTTGCCAAATTTCTATGCTTTTATTGACCTTGGCTTTATTGTGTCTGACAACAACTTGTTTATGCTTTGTAAAAAGAAAGTTTATTGGTTGCATTGGTTTGCATTGATGATATTATTACAACATGTAATGATGTTGAAATCGGTAATTAAATTGAGGTATGTTGAATGGAAAATTTAAGCTAATGGATTTAGGTTCATTTAAATATTTCCTTTGATAGGAGTTGCTAGGAATGAAAATGGTATAATTCTATATCAAAGGCAATATTATTTAAAATTATTCGAGAAATATAGGTTATCGTGTTGTAAATCATGTAGTTCTCCCATGGATACCGACACAATGAACAATGATCATGGGGAACTATTGCTAGATGCTTCTGCTTATTGAAGATTGGTGGGAAAACTTTTATTTCTTACCATTACTAGAATAATTGTCACATTTGCAGTCTGCAAGTTGGGTCAATCATGGCTCAACATGGTGCATTGCATTTACAAGCTGTGTAACAGATTCTGAGGTACCTGTAAAGAGCTCTAGCCCAGTTGTTATTCTACTCGAGATTATCTCCTAGACATTTGAAGGCATATGCGGATGCCTAATTAGGAATATTGTCCTAATTCATGGCATTAGTTTCTAATTATGGAATTTTCTTAGCTGATTCCTTAATAGCTTGGAGATAAAGAAAAAAAGCGCGCATTCTAGATCAACCATTGAAGCGAATAGAGAAGTATGGTAGCAATAGCATGTGAAATTCTTGGAATTTATATCTCCTCAAAGATTTACAGACCGAGCATGATACACCAACTTTAATTTTTTGTGACAACAAGCCTCATGCCTTTTTGGCTAACAACCTGAGTCTTCATGAGAAAAGCAAGCATTTTGCTAATGGTTGTTCTTTCAGTCGTGAAAAGGTGGAAGCTAATAGGACTAAAGCAGTAAATGCTCACCAAGCCATGCAATCCTCGTGATTTCTTTCAACTCTATCCAATTTGAGAGTGTGTAATGTATACACTCTAACTGGGGATGGTGTTAAAGAATATTAATTTGTTTTGGTTAGTAAAATTTCTTTTATTATATTTAGGACTGTGGTTTTCTTCTCTTCGGTTGTATCTAAGGCATGCTTTGCCTAGGGTCAGTCATTTTTAGTCACTACTCGTCCTTGCCGCTTCCTTAGCATCTCTCTTTTCTTCTTCCTCTTTTTTTTTTTTTTGATAATTAGCGACAAAGTTACAATTGAAAACAAGCACCTCGTATAAATGAGATCTAAGTTAACCTGAATAAAAGTGGGTATCAAAACAAAGTGATATGAAGAAGTTATCAAATAATATAAAACAACTCAAACCACTAAAGGCCTGTTTGACATTATTTTTTTATTTGTAATTTTTGGTTTTGATGAACTAAAATGTTGGTTTTAAATGAGCTTTTCTCATTTTTGGTTTTTGTATTTTTAGACTTCACTCAACTAATGAAAAAAATAAAAATAAAATAAAGCAAAAAAAAAAAAAAAAAAACCAGAAAGAAGATTTTAATATTTTTTTTTCAATCTATCAAAAATTCAAAGGTACGAATAGAAAACAATACCAAATATGTTTAAAGAATGGATGATATATAGAAAAAAATTTTTTTTTTTTTCAACTGAAAATCACCTAAATTTTAGGCGTAGTTTCAAAAACCAAAAGATTTTTAATTTTTCAATGTCATATCTAAATTTTCCAGAATTTTTCAATATTACACCTTAATGTTGACATTCGTTAAATTTTGCTGATGTGGCTTATAAAAAAGAGACAAAATAATTTTAAAAAATTCAAATTTATATTTAAAATAATTTAAAAATATTTTAAGTATCTAGAAAAATATAAATAAGTAAAAGGAACAAAAGGAACATACCCAGTGCCTCAAGGGCTTCCGCCTAGGTCTGGGGGGGCGGATGTACGCAGCCTTCCCCCTTCAGGGTATTGCTGTTTCCCAGTGCCCCCAACCCAAGGGTGAGGACTTCTCAGGAGGTCACCCATCCTGGTACTACTCTCGCCCAAGCACGCTTAACTTCGGAGTTCTAATGGAATGCGGTGACGGCGTGTTGGTGTCCTCTTTGATATAAATAAGTAAAAAATATTTTTATATTAAATTTTTTTGAATGCTATATTAACAAAACTAATTTAAATTCTATATTAGCAAAACTAACGGATGTTAATAGTGTTATATTAATGTGTGACATCGAAAAATTTAAGAAAGTTCAAATGATTAAAAAATTAGAAAATCTAGATTATATTTTATATAGTGCTTAAAATTTAAGTAATTTTCATTAAAAATACCATAAAGAATATTACTCCAAACCTCACAAGGATTTTTTGGGACAATAATTTCAGCGTGTAGGAGTTGATTTGGGCCTCTTGACTCTATGGTTGAACTAGCCCAACAATTCAAATAAAGCCCAAAACAGTCAAAGCTTGGGCTGCCATATTATGGTACATAAAATGATGTTTGTATCGTCCATTTTTTTTTTTTTTTGGGTTGAAATTCTCACTTAGATTACCCTAAGATTTGACCATTTATCATCAAGATACCCTGATATTTTAATAAATACAATGAAGCAGCACAGGATCTCAATATTTTATCACTTAGATACCCTATATCAACATTTGATAAATTTTTGTGAGAATCAGACCAATTTTATACAAAAAATGATAATTTAGTGCATATATATAAGTCATAATAATGTTTTTGCTAGAAATTCAACAATTACGACAAAAAAATCCCTAAATTTGGATCAAATTACATAAATTGTCGAAATCATGTTTCATAGCAACATTTTTCTGTAAAAGATAATCAAGTTCTAATAAACATACTTATATAACGTTAGGGTTATGTTTTACGTTAGTATTTTTCAATAAAAATCGATCAAATTTAGAAAGAAGCGTGCTTGATTGGTAAAATATTAAAACTTCAGGATACTTAAGTGATCAGATTTTTAAAACTCAAGGTACCCTATTGGATATTTTGAAAAGTTAGGGTACCAAGGTATCATTTGATACATGGGAAATAGATGCGGGAAGTTGTAATTGATGGGAAGTGCGGATTTTGGCTCTTGTTTGGTATGCGGAAAGTAGGCAGAATGCGAAAAGTTGAAATTGCTAGGCAATTAATTGCTTCAAAATGCTGGAAGTGACTTGCCCAGTCTCCCAAGTAAGTTCTACTACCTTAGTAACTTTTAATTTATTTGACAATCCTATCCTTTTATAATCTGTAAATGTGTCAACCTTACTCTTCTAATTATGAGTCCCTCTATTAACTTTACCCTTGCTTAGTGTAAACTGGAAGATTGACCATGGCGATAATAGTCATTTTAGTTGTATTTCATGGGAAGTTGTTGTGACACCCAAACAAAATATAGGAATTAAATTCCTAGTAACTTCTATTTCTTATATAGGCAACCAAACATTTATACTACCTCCTCGAAAGTTGTGAAGGGTAGTGAATTCCGAGAAGTACAACTTTCAATGGGAATTTAATTCCATTGGCAACCAAACGAGGCCCAAGATGATAAATAATGAGATCTCAGGTTCCTAAGTGATAATTTCCCATAAAATAATATTTATATCGTTTAATTTTTTTCTTTTAATTATCATTTAGGTACCGTAAGATTTGATCATTGATCATATAGGTACCTTGAGATTTGAATATTTTTATTACTTAGATACCCTATGTTAGAATTTGATAAATTTTTCTGATAATTATACCAACTTACACAAAGATTCTAATGTAGTGCATGGTATGATAATATATATAAGTCGTGTCAATATTTTCAACCAAAACTCCATGACCTACTATCAAAAGTTCGCTAAATTTCCATGCAATATATATATTGTAGAAATCATGTTTCATATTCAACATTTTTTGGTAAGAAATAATCGAATTCTAATGAATATAATTATATATGTGGGGATTATGTTTTACTTTAACAATGGCCATGGGACCTCCTAATCCCATGTTTGACTATTATTCATCCCTTTACTCAGTTTGTAATCCAATTGTCAACAACAACCATCCAGGAAACCCGCATCAACTGGAACCCTGTACTTCTCTTGCCATGGGTAGTGGATAATGGAGCGAAATCATGTGGACCTCAAGATCAGTCGCCTCCTCAAGGGAGCCAAGATTTAGATGCTGGAGGTGACATTGAGTTAGTGTCCTCGGGACCTGAATTCCCACCGGGTTTTGAGCCCCTTGCTTTAGGAAGTCAACCGTATGAAGATGGAAACTCCTTGAGAGTGACTCCGGTGTAGTTTATGAAGGAATCTTGCAAGCCTGGGGAGAGAAGGAGGAAAGTGGGGTCCAGTTGTCAAGACCTCAATGTTGGCTTGTCAAAAAGGCACCATAGAGTTCTAAAGCGTATAAAAAACGAGCAAGTTAAACATGACCTACATGATTTTCTTAAAGATATGTCACCCGGAAGCAGTGCTAAGAGGCTACTTAAGCCTTCGAGTAACGAAGGAAGGAACAAGAAGGTGGGAAAGGGCCAAAAAGGTTATAATGGTTGAGAAGCTTCTTGGTAGGGAACGTACGTGGGAGATTGGAAAAATGCTCAGGTTTAGATTCAGCGGTGACGATTCTATTATGATCGAGCGATTTGCAATGATGGAATAGGGTAATGTTTGAATTGAGTACCTTTCTTGGTCTTGATGTTGCGTTCTCTTCTTCTAGCCTGATCCTGGCACCCCTCATTTGATTTTTGGTATATTTAGTCTTCTAACGCCTATTGGCCTTGTTTGTATTTTATTTTTTCTTTCCTGTTTCCTTGGTTTAGTTGGTTGTCTGTGCTTGTCCTTTTCTGGACCCTGTTTCCTTTCCGGTGTCCCAGGCCTCGCTTTTGTCGAATGGCTTGTCTTGTTCCCTAATTATTGAAAAAAACTTTAACATTATTTCAGACAACAATAACAGGGATTCTTTAATGGAGGCGATAATATGGGCCCTTTTATCTTTATTTGATTATTATTAATTATTACAGAGATTTTTGATTGAATACAAGAGAGTAAAAGAAAAAGCAAGGGGGATCCCGCTACTCTCGGGATGCCTCTGCTGAGTCCCGGGGGAAAGGGTCGAGAGAGCACATGAGGGTAAGGGAGCAAGTATGGGTGTATGAGTGGAAGGATATGTGGTGTTGTATTGGATTATGGCAGGAGGGGGGGGGGGGGGGGGGGGGGGGGGGGCACCGGCGGTTAGGCCCTTATTTATATAAAAACTGAGCTCCGAAGAATGGGTTTCCGAAGAGTTGTTCGGTGGGTCCTCAGAGGTTCGGGGATGTATTCGGGGCTGCGTTCGAAGCCGTTTCCGTCATGCCCGTTGAGGTGTCCAAAGGAAACCGTGTCCGATGATGTGTCCGGGACTGTATCCGGAGCCTTTGCCGTCATGTCCGTTGAGGTGTTCGAAGGAAACCGTGTACGATGATGTGTCCGGGGTTGTGTTTGGAGCCTTTGCCGTTATGTCCGTTGAGGTTTCCAGGGAAAACCGTGTCCGATGATGCGTCCGGGGCCGTATCAAAAGCCTTTAGGTGTGTCAGGTGAGGTGTCCGGAGGAAACTATGTCCGATGATGTGTTCGGGGCTGTGTCCGAAGCCTTTGCCGTCATGTCCGTGGAGGTGTCCGGGGGGAAACCGTGTCCAATGATGTGTCCGGGGCTATGCCCGGAGCTTAGGCGGCATGTCCGAAGAGATGTCCGGGGGAAACCGTGTCCGATGATGTGTCCGGGGCTGTGTCCGGAGCTTGGGCGGCATGTCCAGAGAGATGTCCGGAGGACGCTGCTTCTGAAGATGTGTCCGGAGCCGTATCCGAAGCCTTTAGGTGTGTCCGGAGGAATCCGTGTCCGATGATGTGTCCGGGGCTGTATCCGGAGCCTTTGTCGTCATGTCCGTTGAGGTGTTCGGAGATGTGTTTGAAGCCATTAGGCGTATCCGTTGAGGTGTCTGGAGCCTTCGGAAAAGGCACTCTTCGGCAAGAGCTATGTCCGGAGCCTTCGGAAAGGCACCGTTCGACAAGGAATACTACCGGAAACCTCGAAAAAGGCACTATTCGACATGGGAGTCCGGAACCCTTAGAAAAGGTACTGTTCAACAAGGGATATACCTGGAATCCTATTGTTTGACACGGGACACTTCCGGAACCCTCGGAAAAGGTACTATTCGACATTGGGTACGTCCGGAACCCTCGGAAAAGGCACTATTCGACGTGGGATACGTCCGGAACCCTCGGAAAAGGCACTATTCGACGTGGGATACGTCCGGAACCCTCGGAAAAGGCACTATTCTACATGGGATACGTCCGGAACCCTTGGAAAAGGCACTATTCTACATGGGATACGTCCGAAACCCTCAGAAAAGGCACTGTTTGGCATAGGACATGGCCGAAACCCTCGAAAAAGGCATTGTTAGGCATGGGTCTCGCCCGGGACTCTCGGTAAGGCACTATTCTGCAGGGGCTTTTTGGTCACAAGAGTTAGTCCCCCGCCGATGCGCAAATGATTCTCGTTTGTGTTTTGCACCAATCCTTCTTTCTATTAGTATAGGGGTGAAGTCTTGTTTTTTTTCCAAGTCTCCATCCTCTATCTTCCCATTCTTCTCTCTTGCTTCCTCGTTCGTCCTTTGCTATTTCGGTGATGGATTTAAAAAATGTTACCTTTGAAAATTTTTCACTCCTCCCGACTAAACCTCTTCTTCGGTTTCAGTCTCTGTCCCGATTTCATGCTGAGCCCATTGGTTCTCGTCGCTTCTTTGATGCTCAGTCATCGCACTCCTTATCTCGGTACATTGATGGCATTTTTATGCAGTCCCGGTGCTATGTACACCCACACGATATTTGTGTCTTTCCTAGCACGCCTGGAACAGCCCAAGTGATTCCTCGGTCTTCGATGGAATTCCTATCTGGTTATCGGAGGAGTCTAGGATGTAATGGAGGGTTGGTCTTGTGCCGGGAGTTCGCCCCAAACAGTCTTTCTCGGCTTTCAATCTATAATCCGCCTCCTCGTTTCTGGCTTCCTCTGGGTTCGCTTACTGAGGGAGTCCTGGCTTCGATAGCTCAATGTCCTATGACGGCTATCGTTGGTTGTCACGGCTCGGCCAAGTTGTTCAGCTTTCGGGTGCACTTGTTAATTAATGATTCCGTCTTGGAGTCCGACTAGGGGAGGTGGACGAGTTCCCACAAAGTTTTTGCTTGGGAGGACGATTGGGTTTTTAGGGGCGAACTTTATGCCAGAGGTCGGAACTTGTTGTTCCATGTCCCTGTCTGCATTGGTGATATGATTTTTTTGATGTCGGACTGGGACGAGTATCTTTCATTCCGCTCTCCTTTTTATTATACCTACATTGTTCGTTGGAATACGGCTGCGAGTACGTCGGCATTTTTCAACTTTTTGTCGTGCGTCTTTCTTGTCGTGGCCGGCCGTTCGTCTTTTGTTATATGGCTGCTCCGTGACTTGGATGACTTTTCCTCATGGTTCCCATATCGAAACGTTGAGTGTTGGTTTCTAGGGTTTGGTGGGCTTGGTGGTTTTTAAGTTGCTGGGTTCTGCATTTCGGGGCGATATCTTATCATAGCTTGCGGTGGCGGTCTTTATCGTTGCCACACGGATAGGCCGCGACATGGAATACAGGAACTTTTAGGGGAGTATCCATTCTGCGGCTTGCTTTCATTGTTCCCGTATGTGGGAACTCTTTTTCCCGAAGTGTGATGCCAATCGGTTAGTTCATCTTCATTTCTTTTTCTTTTTGGCTCCCGGGGGGGAGGGGGGCGTATGCTGTAACGAAGTGATCTAATAGACTCCGGTTTTCACGATTTTTTTTTGTTTGTTATCGTCATCGTTGTTATCACTGTTATCTTTAGTATTGTTAATATTGTCATTATTATTATCTTTACTGTTATTATTATTATTATTATTATTATTATTATCTTCTCTCTCTTCTTCTTCTTTTTTTTTTGTCTTGTATTTTCCTTCGTTTTTGGTTCCCATGAAGGGATGCTTGTTATAACGAAGTTTTTGATGGACTCCAAGTTGTGGGTTTTTTTTGGTTTACTTTTGTTGGTGTGGTGATTATCTTTTTTGTTATTATTATTACCACATACGTTCGCCTGAACTCAGTCGGTGTTACTTATTGCGCTTCACTTTTCTTTGTCCCTTTTGTCTCGAATTTATAATGTTTTGTTAGGTCCGGTCGAAAGTTTAATCGAACGAGGTTTCTTTTCTGATTTGAAAACGGTTTTTTTGCTTTTTCGTTGATGAGACTAGGGGGTGTCTCATCAATCATGATGGTTACTTATTTTAACAAGTTACCTCTCCCTTTTATTTTTGTTCCTTTTTCTCCCTCTCTCACCCATCCTTCTCTCTCTTTCCCTCTCTCTCCCCTCTTGTTGTTGCTTTTGCTGCTTTTGACTTGTTTAAGGGTTGTTCGAGCTTGGGTTTTGGGTTTGGCTGGTTTTTACGGTATGTTTTTCTTTATTTGTAATTTTTAGAGACAAAATAGATTCATTCTTTTGGGAAAAGCAGTCTCTTGTCTCGGGCACTTCCCTTGTGAAAGTGCTTTCGGGTTTTTGGACCCGTCTTGGGTTGCTTTTTCGAGAGGGCTCGCGTTTTGGGTGCATGCATGGCGTTTGCATGAGATTCTCTCTCTCTTTTTTTATACATTTTTCCTTCCTTTTTTTTTGTTCGTTTAGTGCTTTTGACTGTATATTTTTGTGTTTAGGTGGTCCTTTTGGGGTGCAGCTTCGTGGGTGCCTCGGGTTATTTTTTTCCTTTTTTTCCTTGACCATTTTTTCGCGTTTTCACATAAGCAGGACTAGAGCAAGTTTTTGTTCGGTATTTCGAGTGCGTTAAGTTGTGAACGTGCCGCCGTTGTTTCCTTACTCCTGCCCATTTAAAATGCCGGGAGTGGGAGAGCCGAATAATGTTCTTCTTTGGATCGGGGATGCCACGATAACAGAGGGAGACGGAAAATCCTCGAAGTTCGAAAAATCTACTATGCCAGGCGGGTCTTCCCGGATTGCCTCTTACCCTGATTTTTCCCATGTCAGTAAGTCTTCTTATTTAAATTCGTGTCGTATAAATTTTATGTTACTATATTTGTTTTTACAGTTATTTATTATTGATGGAGCATGAAAGAGCTTTCATGGAGGCCTCTTACTTGGTGGTTCGGAGCGAGGACCACTCGCTTCTTGAGGCGGAGGGTATAGTTGCGGAGCCACTAAGTTGGTGTTTTCCGGAAAGGAGTGTACCCTTACAACTTATGTTTCTAGAGGTTTGCTGGATTCGTCCATTAGGGACACTTTTAAGTGTTTTAGGTGAGAGCGGTATCTCTGAGATTCGCTTTAGGTATTATTTTCAGGAGGATTACGAGGTGTGGGGCCCTCGGTCAGACGATTGTCCGTTGTTTCTTCCAAAGGCGGACTGTTTTTGTATTTCTATAGATTCTTTGGAGGCGGGAGTTCGTTTTCCCATTCCTCCGTTAGTGGAAGAGTTACTTATTCGTTACAACGTGTGCCTGGGGCAAATTATCCCTAGAGGATTTAGGAAGGTCTATGATTTTTTGCTCGCGTGTCCTGTAAAGGGTTTTACTCTCTCCGTGTGAGTTTTTGATATTCTTTTTAGGATTAGGTATTCTACGGATATGGTCGGCTTTGAGAGTTGAAGGAATTTTACATTTATGAGGAGTAATCCCCCCAGTACAAAGAGGTGGGAATGCAAGTTCATCAGGATAAAATCACCTTCAACCCCATCGTTCTTGACGACATGGGGAGTGTTGCACCACCCGTGCCCCGTGAGAGGGGATGCCCTATCCTCTCAGGAAAGATAGGTTGTTCGTTATTTCGACAAAGGCTTGGTGGGCGAGAGGCTCGCGGCTCCTTGGGGGCTTTTTGAGCAAGAGGTAGCGTTCGAAAAGGCTGGACAGGTACGCGGCTTTCCTGCTTTAGTGTCTTGTTTTATTATGTTCGCTGGTTGTTGCTTTATTTTATTTTATTTTTATGTGCCTTAGGTTCATTTTATGGCTTTATATAGATATAAGTATTTAAGTTAGATATTATCATTGCGTTTTGTGTCTTTGTATTTATTTATCGTGTTTTTGTGTCTTTCTTTTTTTTTTTTTTGGTACTAACCTTTACTTTCGTGCTTCTTTTAGTGGACGAGCTGGCGAGTGCAGATCTGGGTAGTCCTCTTCCTTCCTTGCCTTCTTCTAGTCTCCTATCGGGCGTGCCAGCGGGGCTGTCGCGAGATTCAACCAGCAGGTCAAGAGGTCGGCGGGTCCTTCGGGTGGCTTGTCCATTTCTCGGGCTGCTAAGTGGCCTCTGTCATGCGATGAGGGAGCGGCCCTGGGGTCAGCCGTCGGCAGGATGGCGTCGAGATCTCCATTTTCGATAGATGCCCAGATTCCTGTACTGGGGCCTTCTGGGCCTGATGAGGCTGTGCAAGTGACGGCAGCCTTTGAGGGCGAGGAGCCCTTGGCCTTGCGGATGACTGATACTGTTCCTTTTTTTTCGGGAGGTCCCGGAGTATATTGTCTTGAGGTGAGCCGTTCGGTTTTTGGGTCGAACCTCGACGAGATATTTGGAGCTGTTTATTATCAGGTTCTGTTGTTACCCCTTTATGTCTTTAGGGGAAGGACGACTGTGGTTCTAGATCTGTCGTCGGGTACGGGAGTCTTTAGTCCATATGTGCCGGGTTTGGGGAGAGTAGTTTCTCTGTTAGCCTCTTGTGATCCAGCTTCTTCGGATTATACCAAGGTGGGCGAGGAGATGGGTTCTCGTTTCCTTTCGCAGAATGACCTGGAGCGTCTATCTGTGGTGTCCTTGGAGGATGCGCCGATCCTTTTATCTCATGTAGCTTTAATGAACATTCTCTTGTTAGTTCCAGGTTGCCAGCTTCTCTTACTCGCCTTTTGTTTCTTTTTAATGTGTTCCCTTTGTTTATTTTGTCAGCTTATCTTGCGGTTGGTGTCAAATATTTCGAGCCTGTGGCGAGGTAGGTGGGAAGCTGAGGGCCTTCGTGTTGCTAATTTGGGGCTACAAGCTCGAGTTGCAGCGCAGGTTTCTAGGGTACGATAGCTGGAGTTGCAAGTGTCAGAGCTGGATGCTGTCATCTCTCGCTTCTAGAAGCAAGTGGCCTGAGCCGTGGCTGAGTACCGGGATGGCCATGAGTTTCGGGACTACGGTGTTAGTCAGTTCTGGAGAGGCTTTGACCGTGGAGTTAGCTTGACGGTGAAGACAGCGAAGCAACTGGGGCTTGACCTCGGAGTTCCCTCTCTAGACGAGGTTTGTCGTTCGGCTGTCACGGAGGCAATAGGAGGGAAGATCGGTTCTGCAGCTCCTAGGTAGTGGAGTTGACCCCGCGTTTGTCCCTCCATTTGTTTTTGTTAGAGGTGGCGGACATGCTAACTTTTTGGGCCTAATACTTCTTAGTTTTATCCCTTGCTTGTCTTGTCTTTTGTCTTCATCAATATTTTTCATGTGTGACAGTATATCTTCATCGACATTTCTCATGTGTGACCGTATCCAGGCTATGTTTTATTGTTTTAATTGATGCGATGATTGTTTGTTTCTTTGGCTCTTCTCCATCATTTTGTTTGCTTCTTTTATCATGTACTGGTACTTGTCGTCTTTGCTGATCGAGCTAATGGATCGTTGTCTTGCTTTGCCCTTTTTGTGAAGGTTTGGATAGGCTTCAGGCTTCAGTGGCTTTGCGTGAGCTTGTGACTTTGTGTTGCCGCGAGTAACCCTGCAATCTTGTGTGGTTGTGAGCGAACGTTGGCCTTAGCTTGTATGTCCTTTCTCAGTCTCAAGCGGGCTTTCTTTCAACGCACTACCTGTATGGTGTGGGTTAGTTTTCCATGGGTGGACCCTCGGTCTTTAGTCTATTTTTCCGCAGACGGATCTACGGGCTTTAGCCTGTCGCGGACCGACCTACGAGCTTATGGTCTGTCACGCCTCTCGACCTGAATGAGGACTTACAAGGTAGCGGATTGCCGCGGACAGATCCACGGGCTTTACCTGCCGTAGACAGATCTATGGACTTACTTTATGGCGCATCCCTCGGCCTAAGGAGGACTTAGGAGGTAGCGGTTTGCTGCGGATGAATCCACAGGCTTTCCTGCCATAGAGGGATCTACGGACTTACGTTATGGCGCTTCCCTCAACCTGAATGAGGACTTATGAGGTAGCGCATTACTCGGCCTGAAGAGGAGTTACGACCCCTACCGACTTTGGATTTGCGAACTTACATTATGGCGTGTCCCCTGGCCTGAAGAGGGTTACGAGGCGGTGTGCATCAACTGGCCTGAAGAAGGCTTACGGGATTGGGGTGCACAAAAATAACCGAGCTAGTTCTGGCATGACTGCGTTATGTGGAGCACATATATTCGCCGCGGACGGACCGACGGACTTTAGATGCCATTGGGGTGCCACGGTGCCGTGAAGATCGACGGGCTTATGGAGCTGTGGAAGCGCCATGGGCTTACCCTGCCGTGGGGGTGCCGTGGGATTTTATGGCCTAGGACCTGTTTTCCGTAAATGGTTCAAGAGGCTAGGTTTGCCATAGGTGTCCCCATGGGCTTTTTTAAGGGGCTGTGGGCGAGTTTAGCGGGTTTGATCACCCAGCGCAGGCTTGCCCTAGCTTCTTAAGCGTGTAGAGGCCTCTAGGGCTTATAACGTACCCGCTTACAGAGTTAGTGGATCATGGGCAAGACTGACGCAGTTGGCTCGCGGCGACCTGCTTTTGTGGTCTCGGGGTTCATGCCAATTGTTTCCGGTGGGCCTTTTGGTGAGGCCTGCCTTCCTCTTGGTGGACTTATTTTTTTGGGTGTATTTACGGATTATAGTATATTCGTTTGGTTTTTATTGCGTTTATACTTTGTCTTCATTTTTCCTGATTTCTCTTGAGGGTTCGATTTTCTGGTCGTTCGTTATGTCCCTTAATCACATTTTAGAGGAAGTCGTTCTTTCAAAAGGTGGAGCGCTTCATTATCTCGGTTGATTTCTTATACAAAGTACTTTTTTAGGTCCAAAGTATTCTGGGTGCGAGGGAGTAGGGTTCCGTCTAGTTGCTGTAGGCGATATGCTCCTTCTCGGGTTGTTCAAGAGACTTGATAGGGTCCTTCCCAGTTGGCGGATAACTTTCCATGGCGGTGTCCGGCCGACTCAGCTCGTCTCAGTACCAGATCTCCATCCTGCAAGGTTCTTTGGTTGGTTTTGGAGTTGAAGTACTTTGCCATTCTTTGCTTCTGTGCGACCATCCTGACTAATACGTTTTCACGGGTTTCAGTGATTTCGTCTAGTAATTGGCTTAGGCCTCTTCGTTGCGCTCTTGGTCATAATTTCGGACTTGGAGGTTGGGCTCTCGTATATCCACAGGTAGTACTGCCTCCGCACTATATACTAAGTTGTATGGGGTCTCTCCAATGGTGTTCCTTATGGTTGTCCGATAAGCCCACAACACGCTGGGCTGTTCCTCTGCCCAATTTCCCTTGGCATCGTCTAAGCGTCGTTTGAGTCCTGCGAGTATGTTCTTGTTGGTGGACTCTGCTTGTCCATTGCTTTGGGGATGTGCCACTGAGGCGTAATGTATTCTGAACCCCAAGCCTTCGTAGTGGTCACGGAACCTTCATGAGCAGAATTGGGTGCCGTTGTCCGCGACTAGGACTCGAGGAATCCCATATCGAGTGATGATCCCTTTCCAGAGAAAGTGTTGGATGGCTTGATCCATGATCTGCACAACGGGTGCGGCTTCTATCCACTTACTGAAGTAGTCCATGGCTACTACAATGTATTTTCTTTGCCCGGTTGTTTGGGGATAAGGCCCAGAGATGTCCATTCCCCATTGAGCGAAGGGAATGGGGCAAAGTATGGGCTGCAATAAGGTCCCGGGCGTATGGATTATTGGGGCATTTTTTTGGCACTTTTTGCACTTCTGGACGAGGTCCTGTGCATCCTTCTTCATGGTAGGCTAGTAACAACCCAATCGCAGAGCTTTGTTGGTTAGGGCTCGGTAGCCGAGATGCTGTCCGCAGATGCCTTCGTGGATTTCTCGTAGAATGTACCTCTTCTCTTTCCTCTCGATGCACTTCAACAGAGGCTGTGTAAACGATCTCTTGTATAAGTCCCCATTGACTATTACGAATCATGGTGCACGTCGTCAGAGGCGTTCGGGCTTCTAGCTGGTCGCTGGGCAGAATCCCATCCTTTAAGAACTTTATGAGGGGGTGCCGCTAGTCGCGTATAGATTTAATTTGGGAGATCCCTACGAGCTTTGGCAGGCTTCGGCAGGATGCCTGAATTTCCTCGATCCGGATGGCGAGTTCCAACCCGATCTCTTCTATTTCCGAACTGGAGATCCGGTTGACCTCGTCGGCTTTGATGTTGTCGGCTCTGGGGATGAGGTGGATCCTAAAGAAGGAGAAAGCTTTGGCCTCCTTCTTCACCATCTCTAAGTATTCTTTCATGGCGGCACTCCTGGCTCCGTAAATTCCCTGCACCTGCCTAACGATTAACTGAGAGTCGCTGAATACCTCCAGTGGGCACACGCCTACCTTTTGGGCCATTCTCAACCCTTGGAAGAGCGCTTCGTATTCGGCCTTGTTGTTGCTAGATTAGAATTTGAATTTCAAGGCGTAAAGGAAGTGTTTCTTTTCGGGTGAGATGAGTAGAATTCCTGCCCCACTTCCTTGGTTGTTGGAAGATCCGTCCACATACAGCTTCCATAACCCTTCTGAGGTGTTTAATGGCTCAGCGTTTGGTGGTATCATGGCGGTAAACGAGCATTCCGCCAAGAAGTCCGCTAGGGCCTGTGCCTTGATCATGGTTCGAGGCTCCAACAAGATGTCGTACTCGGAGAGTTCGACCGGCCATGATAACATTCTCCCGAAGCACTCTAACCGTTGGAGGGATTTCTGCAGGGTTGATTGGTCCGCATTTGGATGCGATGTGCCTAAAAGTAGGGTCGGAGCTTCCTTGTGGCTATGACGACGGCGTAGGTGAGTTTCTCAATGTGGAGATAGCGCATCTCGGAATCCTTCAGTATGTGACTTGCGAAGTATGTCGGTAACTGGAGGCCTTCCCTTTCGGATATCAACACGGTACTCACAGTGTCGTCTGACGCAGAGGTGTAGAGAATTAAGTCCTCGGCCGGGATGGGTTTGGACATGATAGGAAGTTTCGCCAAGTGTTCCTTGAGCTCTTGGAGTGCTTGTTCGCAAGACTCGTCCCAATTGAAGGCTTCTCTTCCTCGTAACACCTTGAAGAAGGACAATGACCGATCTGCTAACCGGCTCACAAATCTATTGAGTGCGGTGAGACATCCGGTCAATTTTTGAATGTCCTTTGTGCGTTTCCATAAGAAGCATGGCGTCTATTTTGGCGGGATTGGCCTCAATTCCTCTTGCGTTGACGATAAAACCCTGGAATTTTTCCTTCGGCACTGCGAACTTGCATTTGTCCGAATTAAGGCGCATTCCGTGGACCCTTTTTGTTTCCAGGGTCTCCCTTAGTTTGTTCGCATGATCGGCGGCCTTCTTACTTTTCATGATCGTGTCGTCAATGTATGCCTCCAAGTTCCTCCCTGTCTGCGGCCGGAAGATGTTGTTCACTAAGCGTTGGTAGGTGGCTCCGGCATTCTTCAGTCTGAAGGGCATGACTCGGAAGCAGTATATGCCCTCTTGAGTGATGAATGATGTTTGATCCTCGTCTTCCGGGTCCATCGCGATCTGGTGGTATCCGTAAAAGGCATCCAGAAAGCTGAATAATGCGTTTCTCGCTTGTGGAGTCGACCAACTGGTCGAACTTAGGCAGGGGAAACGAGTCTTTCGGACAGGCTTTATTTAGGTCGGTGAATTCCACGCACATCCGCTAGTTCCCATTAGGCTTCTTCACCAGGACCACATTGGCCAACTAGTCAGGGAACTGCACTTCTTGTATGAAGCCCTCTTTTAGGAGCTTACGTACTTCTTCGCTTACGGCCCTATTTCTTCAGCGCATAAATTGCGCTTCTTTTGCTTCATTGGCTTGGCCTTGGGTGAGACATTGAGACTATGGCTGATTATCTGGCTATCGATTCCCAGCATCTCTTCTGCAGAATACACGAAGACTTCTTGATACTGCTGGAGTACTTGCTGAATCCACTGTTTCTCGTCTGCTTCCAACTTCATCCCTACTCGAACTGTTTTCCCGGGACTTATCTTGACCTCGACAATTTCTTCTAATTCTGGGCAGGATTTTCCTCCGCCCTCTATCTCCCTTACTTTCGGCACGTCTTGGACGTAGGTGCATCGGTGGGTGGTTTGGTGACAGCCTCTCACGGTTATGACGTCCCCCTCGTTGGTCTCGAACTTCATGGTGAGGTGGTATGTTGACACCACGGCACCCAAAGATTTTAGCCTTGGGAGGCCCAAGATGGCGTTAAATGCAGAATGGGCGACCACGACATAGAAGTAGGTGCCAAGCGCGTGCTTCCGATCTCCATCTCCCAGGAGAATGTCGAGCGTTATGGAGCCTAGTGGCGCGACGACCTCGCCGGAAAAGCTAGCAAGGCTACCGGTCATGGGGTGCAGTTCTGCGGGCGGAATGCCCAATTGTTTGAAGCAATGGAGGAACAGTATATTGGCCCAGCTTCCTTGGTCCACCAGGACCCTTCGGAGAGAGCAGTAACGAACGTCCATGGTGATGACCATGGGATCCTCATGTGGTGTATGCACATTCCCCAAGTCTTCTTGGGAGAAGGTCAACGACCGGCATTTTTTAGTCCTACCTTCTCCTTCCCTTACGGTAGCGAGATCTGCATTCTCCCACTTTTGCTTTATGGCTGCAATCATGTGCTTTGCGCGAGTCATATCGCCGAGCTCATCAAAAGTGGGTCTAAAGGTTTCGATTTTGAGCTTTTTCATGTCGACGAGCTATTAGGGCTCACCCTTCTTCTTTGCCTTGTCCAAACGGCTCTGAAGTATCCGACAATCTTTCGTGTCGTGTCCACGGGATCCATGGTACTCGCACCATGGGAGTGGTGCGCGTCGGTCTGCCAGACCTGCAAGGTTAGATATTGGTCCCGCCTCTGGTCTTTTAAATTCGAGAAGGAGGCCGGGTGGCCTTCTCAGTCTGGGGTTATGAGTCGCCAGCATGTTCTTCACTGCTCGTTCATTTTTTGGGTCAAGCCCTGAGGCATGGTCCTCTGGCTTCCGGTAATTGGGTCGGGGTGGCTCGGTCTTGTCCATCACATCTTCAGCAATGATATATTTGTCAGCTTTATCCCAGAGGGCATCCACCGTTATGAGAAGAGCCTTGGCGAGAGAGAACTTGAAGTCGCTGTTTCGGAGGCCGTTGATGAAGGTGGTGATGGCGGTTTGATCAGCTAGGCTCGGAATGGTGATCATCACCTTCGAGAACTGCTATACAAATGCCCTTAAGCGCGTACTCTCGGCCTATTGCAGCTGAATCAACTAAGCGACAGTCTTCTTTATTCTTTTGTTGCTGAGGAAATGGTGAGTGAATTTTTCGTACAGCTTTTGAAGCTATGGATGGGCGGGAAGCACTTGCACCACACGTCTTCAGAGGCGTCTTGTATGTACATGTGTGCCGCAAATCCCGAGATGTGATCATCGGTTTCTTGTGTCCCTTCGAACAGCTCCAAGTTCGGCATCTTCACTTTCCCCATGGGGGCGGCGAGGATAGGAGGGGTGAAGGGCGAATGATTGATAGGAATTTTGCCCATGAGCCCATACACCACATCATGTGAGTCAGTATTGGAGCTTGCCTCGGTCGGGAGCGGGGCGCACATGGTTGCGTTCACGAGTCGGTCACGATGGGGAGAGGACTTCTCCCTCTTTCCTCCTTGCTGGTTTAGGTCATTTCGTGGAGGCAAGGGACTCGACAGCTGCCTCCGAGTTTGTCGGTGCGGGACGCGGCTGGGCCTTGGAGGAGTTGTCTCGGTCGGCGAATTGCAAGATGAGTGTGCGGAGCTCGTGGAGCTGGCTGTGAGTGATGTAGCAATCTCCAGACCGCCTCGGGGAGGGGGGAGATCCTGCGGTGTTGTTTTGAGGGAAATTTTCCATTTCCCATAGACGGCACCAATTGTTTCGGACAACAGTAATAGGGTTCTTTAATGGAGGGCGATAATACAAGCCTTTTTATCTTTATTTGATTATTATTAATTATTACAGAAAATTTTGATTGAATATAAGAGAGCAAAAGTAAAAACGAGGGGAAGTCCCGCTACTCTCGGGGTGCCTTGACTGAGTCCCGAGGTAAAGGGTCGAGAGAGCACTCGAGGGTAAGGGAGCAAATATGGGTGTATGAGTGGAAGGATGTGTGGTGTTGGATTGGATTATGGGTTAGGCCCCTATTTATAGAAAACTGGGCTCCAGAGAACGGGCTTCTGGAGTTTGGAGGCTTGGCCGTCATGTCCGTTGAGGTGTCCGGAGGAAACCGTGTCCGATGATGTGTCCGGTGCTATATCCGGAGCCTTTTCCGTCATGTCCGTTGAGGTGTCCGAAGGAAACCGCGTCCGATGATATGTCCGGGGCTGTGTCCGGAGCCTTTGCCGTCATGTCCGTCGAGGTGTCCGGGGTAAACCGTGTTCGAAGATGTGTCCAGGGCCGTATCTGGAGCCTTTAGGGGTGTCTGATGAGGTGTCCGCAGGAAACCGTGTCCGATGATGTGTCCGGGGCTATGTCCGGAGCCTTTTCCGTCATGTCCATTGAGGTGTCTGGGGGAAACCGTGTCCGATGATTTGTTTGAGGCTGTGTCCAGAGCTTGGGCGGCATGTCCAGAGCCTTCGGAAAGGCACTGTTCTACAAGGGATACTTCAGGTACCCTGGAAAAGGCACTATTCGACATGGGATATGTCCGGAACCCTTTGAAAAGGTACAGTTCGACAAGGGATATGCCCGGAATCCTTGGAAAGGGTACTGTTTGACATGGGACACTTCCGGAACCCTTGGAAAAGGCACTGTTCGACATGGGATACGTCCGGAACACTAGGAGAAGGCGCCGTTCGGGATGGGACATGTTCGGAACCCATGGAAAAGGCACTGTTCGGCATGGGACATGTCCGGAACCATAAAAAAAGGCACTGTTTGGCATGGTTCTCACCCAGGACTCTCAGTAAGGCATTATTCTGCAAGGGCTTTTCGGGTTCTGAGCGTTGAGTCGTCATCCACCCGAGTTGTGATGCCGTGTAGTCATTTATTGCTCGGCCGGCTTCTGGAGGGGACCTCTAAGGGAAAGATGTGTGCGGTGTCTGGGAGCCACGCGTCACTCTGTCATTGCGGTGCCTGATAGCCATGTGTCTTCCCTTTGTTGCAGTTCTCAGGTCCATGTGTCGAATTTTTTTTCGGGTATGATTTTTGCTCTCAACAAACATTTTTCAACGAAGATCTATCGAACTTGTGATTGACAAAATTAAAAACTCGAACCAAAAGCTTGGAAATGCGTATTCCAAATCTCTATACCAACCAAGAAATGGATTCTCCCTCAAGATACCACCTGATGTGATTTTAAAGGTTGTTTTAAAATCGTCTACTCACAAGCGTATAAGATCCTGGTAGCTTTGTCAGGTATACGGGTCGTGTCCACAATGAATTACTGTTAAGTTAGACCTAATGCTTAACGAACAATTGAAATCAGTTATTTTTTGTTGATTCAAGTGATTAAGTACACAAAAGCAATTTAACAAGAAAAAGAGGTGTCAAGGTTCGTTTAGGAAGTGAATTCAGGGTAGGTCTATTCATGTACCATTAGTATATTTTACTTAGGATGATAATTTGAAGGACTTAGGCTATAGGTTAATATATAAATTAGGACTTAGGATAATGAACTAGTCTAAAGGCGTAATCTAACTTATCACCCTAAGTGTAGCATATGTTATCTCATTAGCACTACTTAATTTTTTTGTTACTCCTAATTTAATATTAATTGTATAGAAGATTGTGTTCAGGGCTAGGTACAACCTCAACCCTGATCACGCGTGAAAACCTGTTATGTTACGTTCTAAACTACAAGTACACTAATTGCTAAAAAGCTGGAAATCTAAACATGGGTACAAGCACACATACATAAATGCTAGACAATCATAAATAATTCCTTACGGGGTTGCGAATACAATAGAACTAAATCATCGTCAAAGCAAAATACAAAACTGGAATATAGGCGGCTACCCATCTTTCATCCCTAAACTAAGAATGTTTACTTCTCCATAGGAATTTTACACATCGTAAAATCCAAATAATGAGTAAAACCGAAAGAGAAGACTCCCTCAATCTATGTTGATTCTGATCCAAGCTTGAATCCTCCCAGTACTCTGCTTTATTTATAGTTGCGACGTGACCTAGGAGTCATGTTGCAGATCCAACGTAGATCGATCGGCTAACAGTGCCGATCGATCAGCGAGCTTTCTGTAAGCTGCCGATCAATCGGCCAAGTTTCTGTAAGCTGTCGATCGATCGGTGCTGTTGGCCGATCGATCGACTAGCTCACTGTAGGGTCCATCCTACTATGAGCCACTGATTGATTGGTTCTCCGTGCCGATAGGTCGAGTGAACCCTGAAATGCTACGGCATGTATTTGGTTCACCGAATTATGACCCTATTAGTCCTTTTGCACACTTGGTTGGTTTTTTTAGGATAGTCTTCAAATATGCCTAAATGATGCTTGCTTTTGCCTCTATTTGACCTTTGGTTGCTCCGATGCATGAATTACAACAAAACCATCATGTAAAATCAGAATATGCTGTGGGAATGGGAAATAAAGTACGTACAAATAAGGCACATCAACATCCCCAAACCTACACCTTACTTGTCCTCAATCAAGATTCAACTTGAATTAGCTAATGACAGAAAAATTTAGTCGGGCATGTAATGGAACGAATAACTTGTGAAAAATATTTTGCGATCATATATGAAGGTGTACCTGAGAGTATAGAATCTTTATGTAATGTTATTATTGTACTGGTTCTAACTCAAGTTCTCGTGATTCAAGTCTTTTTACTAGTGTATGAGCTAAGAACTTCTCTCCCCTTTGTCTTATTTTAAACCCTCCAAATTTAAGATGAAATAGAGTGAATAATTAAAAGGAATCAGCTATCCTAGCCATTCAATAGTGAAATAAAAAAGGCTTATCTTTTCTCTTCCCCACCCCCCCCCCCCCGGGGCCCCCGAGCGCGCCTTTTTTGCCCATGGTTAGACATCTTTCCCTCAGATCCATGTAGCGAGTTTTTAGCTGATGACTCCCGATCCAATTGGCTCAAGGCACCAAGTGAAGAGCACTCCTTAGACCTAATGGCTCTAGTCAAAGGAATTCACATCCTAAGTTGTTACTAGTACATACTTCTTTTTAAGGTATTAGTGCTTACTACAGTAACCTGAGCTGGTTGATTCTTTTTAAGTTTTTCCTTTGGCCCATGTAGCGAGCTTTGGACCAACAGCTCCTGATCTAGTTGGCTCAAGGTACTAGGTGTTAAGATTCCCTTACGGGCTTACTTGCTCGAGATATAGGATCTACAAGAACTAACAAGTCATAGATACCTACCTAATTCATGGGCATTGGTCACCCTCTTCTTTTTTTGGAAGCACTCAAGAGAAAGAGACATACAATTAATTTCAATATTGTTAGGAGTAAAATGGTGGATTCAAATTCTTAAAATTATTTCCGCTATTTCAACCTAAAAAGTAGGATGTGTCACAAGATAAATGGTGAAAAGTAATAATCTCTCTAACGAGTTAAAAGACAAAAATATAGATTTAAAAGTAAGATCCAGAAATAATTTCATGATATAAGTATTCTAATCATCATCGTGCTCCTCAAGTTTGGTTTTTAATAAAAGTCACAAACAACTCTATGCTCATTAATGCCAAAAATATAGCTAGGCTAAAAGGACAAACAAAGGTTCAACTCCCATGTGCCATCTCCCAACCCAAACCTTGCATTCTCTTCAATGTAAATGAATGAAAATAAATACAAGTAAGGGAAGAAAAGAGACGACCTAAGGGCTGGCATACTCAGTTATACATGTTGAGCAAGTCCAAAAAAGTGAATGCAGAAATAGCAAGCTACGAAAAAGAAAAAAAAGAAAAACCTGGAAGACCATATATTGTACAAGTTGTTAATAAGATGAAAACAAATATAAACCAAATAATTGTTTAGTACAAGAGAAACGAAAGAAATCAGGGAGGGGGGAAGTGTGGTGGAGAGCCACCAGTTTGCCATCTTCAAAGTGTATCCATCTTAAACTTAATACAATCAAGACAGTCCATAATGGCCATCACATATGGTGGGATGACATCGGGGCAGGCAAGGGCAGGTGGTGGGGTTGTCCTCTCCGCTGGGCTTGCCGCTTGAGCGGCGGCGACTGCTTGTCCGGGATCGTCCTCCTGGTCTTCATCCAACCCTCGTTCTTCTGGTGGAATGAGTGAATAGTAGGTCAGCCAATGTTGGGTGGGGTCAAAGGCAATGAGGGGGGCATAATTTCTGACTGGAATGGTTGATAACTGAACCTAAGCGCACCATAAAAGTATCATAATGAGATGGGGAAAGCACAAAGAGCCCTCCCCAATAGTGAAGCGCCAAAGCCTATGGCGTACATCGGCAAAGCTTTGTAAGAAAGCGGCCCCAACATCAACCCAAATTCTCTGGCAAAGAAGTTCGAGGATATGACCTGTGTGCTCCTGTACATGTCCCGCAGGCCACAAATTGGCCTTAAGGATGGTATCTAGGAGCCACATATGAGCAGGAAGGGTAGATCCAACAGTGGTAGATAATTGATCCGAAGCAGAATGACTGTCACACATCTGAGCAATGATTGTCACGGGGTTCGGTGGATTCTCAAGGGGGACCAAACAGTGTCGTCATAATCAAGCGGATAACCAATAGCCTTGGCCACGTCATTGCTATCAAACTTGACACTTTGGCAGCAGATAGCGGCCTCACAAGATGGGCGGCCCCCTGTCATGGTGGAGAATGAAGGAGGAATTGGGGAGGGAAAAACAGGGTCCTTTTTCAAATCTCTACCAAGGAGGTAGCGAGACCACATTCATACCAAATAGAATCGCCTAAGCATCTTCAGGTTTCCTCTTTAAATTCTCATCGAACACTGTTTCACCAATTATGGGACCGGCTCGGATGCGTGTTGTAAGATCTAATGGTTGGGAACTACTACCCTCCTCATGGCAGCTCCTCTTTGTACGAGGCATTATCTAAAAATGCAGTCTTAAATCAAAACAAAAGAAAAGGGAATTATATTAAAAAGAAGAAAAAGAACAAAATGGAGTAAAAGTAAAGCCTAATATAGTAAAAGAAACAGAAAGAAAAGTCACTTCAACCTCCATGTACAAGTAAATCAAAGGGAAAAATCGGGGAAGATCGAACTACTAAAAAAGCATAACAAGAATTGTAAACAAAACACAAAAGAAATTGGAAAAGTTGAACTAATAAACCTAGAATCATGAACAAAATGAATTAAAAACCTAAAGTTAAACAAAGAACGCCAAAAACCCTAGATTGAGCACACCACAACTCCAAAAATCACAAATCCAGCAACCAAAAACATAAAAACTCTAGATCCTGTCATTTTAACCCCTATTTGAACATTGGTCATGAGCAAAGGTGAAGACATAGTACATAGTCAATAAAACCCTAACTTTGCTCAGAAATATGACATAAATAGGGACTTTTTGAACAGAGCAAGTCAGAAAAAAAAATTGAAAAGTCCTAAAACATGCTCTCTATAAACATGAACAAGGTGAAACAAAAATGTAAAAGAAAGGGAAGACAAATACCTTGCGAGGAGTGAAAATTTGAAGAGAGAGAGAGTGGTGGTGGAGAGACTGGAGGCGATGGAGCGGAGTTGGAAAAGTGGGGGTGAGGTGTGGGGGAGGAAAGTAAAGAGAAAAGGAGAGACAGTCGGGGGGGGGGGGGGGTAAAAAGAATTTTGGGTCCCTGCAGTTGGCTTCGTGATCTATTGGGTAGGGGTCCTGATCGATCGCGTAGTCCCTAATTGATCAAGTTTTGGAGGGCGCCAGGCCCTCTAACAAAAGAGCCCTTGATCGATCTAGCCTTTTGGCCAATCGATCAGGGAAGCTACTGTATAGCCCAGTATAAAAAAAACAAGTGCACCTTTTTTTCTTTTTTCTTTTTTCTTTTCTTGTTTTTAAATGTGAATAAAACATCTCCCGTTTTGTTTTTGAAATTCTTTTAAAGGGGAAAAAAAAATTTTGAAATGCTAGAAAAATTGGGTTGCCTCCCAAAAGCACTAAGTTTAATGTCTTCAGCTGGACACAGTGTTTACTACATCTCTATGTCTTTTCTGAGGCTAGGTCCTCAAGATGAATTTCCTCAAACTCGTGAGGACGTTCCCCCAATCCAACAGCATGGCCATTAGCAGTGGGAAGGCGGCCATAGTTAAGGTCTCGAATCTCAGTTACCCCAAAAGGATATGCTTGGACCACTTCATAAGGTCCATCCCATCTTGAGTGTAGTTTCTCGGGAAAGAACCAAAGTTTTGAGTTATAAAGCCATACTCTCTATCCAACTTCAATACCTTTTCGAGAAATTCTTTTGTCATGAAAAGCTTTGGTTCTTTCTTTGTAAAGTTTAGCATTTTCATATGCCTCATAACGCATCTCTTCAAACTCGCCGAGTTGAAGTCGTCGATGCGACCCAATGCTGTGCATGTTGTGATTGAACCGCTTATTGCAAAATATGTACGGTGCTCAAGCTCTATTGGCAAGTGGCACACCTTCCCAAAGACTACGCGATAGGTAGACATGTTGATTGGAGTCTTGAAGGCCATACGATAAGCCCAAAGAGCATCGTTCAACCTTAAAGACCAATCCTTGCGGTTTGGTCTAACGGTCTTCTCAAGGATAGACTTTATTTCCGGATTCGAAACCTCAACCTGGGCGCTAGTTTTAAGGTGATAAAGGGCAGCCAATTTATGGGTGATTGAGTACTTCCAAAGAAGTGTCTCACCAAACAATCAGTCTGTCCCCCCCATCACTAGTTATCGCCCTAGGAACACCAAAATATGAGAAAGTATTATTTTTAACAAACTCTACAACCACCTTGTGGTCGTTTGTCCTAGTTGCAATAGCCTCAACCCACTTTGACACATAATCAACGACCACTAAAATAAAAACCAAAGCAAGTGAAGTAGGAAAAGGTCCCATGAAATCGATGCCCCAAACGTCAAAAAATTTCACAAACTAAAATTGAGTGTTAGGGAATCTCATCATATTTTGTTAGGACACCTGTGCGTTGCACACCCTACAAAAATAATGAGCGTCCTAGAAAAGAGTTAGCCGGAAGAAGCCACTTTGAAGGACTTTCGCAGCAGTGCATCGTCCCCCAAAGTGTCCTCCACAAGCTAGACTACGGCAAAATCTCAATATACTCTCTTGCTCAATTTTTGGAATACAGTGACGTATTACCTGATAAGAAGATACCTTAAATAGATCTGGATCATCCTAAAAGAAATGCTTTACTTGAGAGAAGAAACGGTCCCTTGCTTGCTTCGGCCAGTGGTTAGGTAGCCATCCCGTACCAAGTAACTCACGATATGTGCATACCACGGGGGTTTACTTCCTGCAATAGCCAATAAATGTTCATCAGGAAAACAATCATCAGTGGGGGCAATAGTGGCATCGGATGGGAACATTATCCTCGAAAGATGATTGGCCACTCTATTATCCGAGCCTTTCCTATCCCTAATCTCTAGGTTAAATTCCTAGAGTAATGGAACCCATGCTTTGTTTCCTTCTTGATAAAAAGGAATCGAATGGCAGCATGGTATGAAAAGAGTATCACTCTCAAGCCTAAAACATAAGGTCGGAACTTGACAAGTGTAAAAACTACAGCTAGTAACGCTTTTTCAGTGGTGATATAATTATTTTGGGCTTCATCTAAAGATTTACTAGCACAGTAAATAATGACAGGTTTGTGATCCTTTCATTGATTGTGCAAAGCTCCTACAACATAATTAGAAGCGCGACACATGATCTCAAATGGCAATGAATAGTCAAGAGGTTGAATAATTGGAGCTGTAGACAATAAAGTTTTCAACCGACTGAACATTCATCATCAAAAATAAAAGGGTACATCATTAGCAAGCAGATTTGATAACAGTTTAGCAATTTTACTAAAGTTGGTGATGAAACGTTGGTAGAAACCAGCATAGCCAAGGAAAAAGCGAACTTCCTTCACTGAGGTTGGTCGAGGAAGGTTGGAAATTAAGTCCACCTTCGCCTTGTCTACATTGTTACTTCTTTGGACATCACATGTCCTAGCACTACGCCCCGCTGAACCATGAAATGGCTCTTCTCCCAACTAAGCACCAGATTCTATTCCTCACAGCGCTGCAAAACAAGATCTAAATGAGAAAGACATTCATCAAAAGACGACCCAAACATAGAAAAATCATCTATGAACACTTCTAGGTAATTGTCCTACATGCCAGAAAAGATGGAAATCATACATCACTGGAATGTAGCGGGTGCGTTGCATAGATCGAAGGACATTCTTCGATATGCGAACGTACCAAAGGGACAAGTTAACGTTGTTTGGTCCTCAGGGTGAACTGGGACTTGGTTATACATTGAGTAACCATCCAGAAAATGTCTGACCTGCTACTCTATCTAAGATCTGGTCCAAAAAGGGTAGAGAAAATGATCCTTACGTATTACAGAATTTAACTTACGATGGTCAATGCATACTCTCGACCTTGTAGTGGTACTTGTAGGAACCAATTCTCCCTGTGCATTTGTAACCACTGTGTTTCTTGACTTCTTAGGAACCACTTGAACTGGACTGACCCATGGACTATCAGAGGTGTATGATGCCTACATCTAACAATTTCATAACCTCTTTCTCAACCACCTCTCCCATGTTCGGGTTAAGTCTCCGTTGCATATGTCTAGAAGGCTTAACCTTATTTTTTAAGTGTATCTTATGGATGCATACCGAGTAGTTAATTCCTCTCAAATTAGCGACCGACTACCCTATGGCTTGTTTATGGTTTTGTAGGACAACTAACAACCTAGACTCTTGTGTCTCAGTTAGGTTGGAAGCATTAATCACAGAAAGGGTGTCATTTGGCCCTAAAAATACATATTTTAAGGTGGCAAGGAGAGGCTTGAGTTCCAACACCAGTGGACACTCAATCGATGGTTTAGCAGGTTCACTACGAAGGCCAGTTAGGGTTTCGAAAATCGGACCCCTAGCCTCAATTCTCAAAACATCCTGCATATAAGACAAATCGTTAGTATCAACATCAGCATCAATATCGGTAAGAGTAAAAGAATCAGATAATTCATCTCCTTTGATAAAGTCAGAATATACTGAATCAACCATAGCATCGACCATAAAAAAATCAAAGTTGTCCTCATCACTAGGGAACTTAGCAGCATTCGACACATTCAATTTGACTTAAGATTCCCAAACGAGACTTCCAATGCCCTAGTCCTACAACGAATGACAGCATTGGTCGCTACTAAGAATGGTCGTCCTAAAATAATGAGGGTATGGTTCCTCTGATGAGGAATGGGCTCCATATCTAGCATAATGAAGTCGATGGGGAAGACGAACTTGTCAACTTTAACAAGTACATCTTCCAGCATCCCTCTACGTGAACGCTTTGATCTGTCAGCCAATTGGAGTGTAACACTAGTGGTTTAAGATCTCCCATGCCCAATTCTTGAAAAATTAAGTAAGGAATGAGGTTCACGCTTGCCCCTGAATCCAAAAGAGCTTGCCTCGTGTAGCTCTTTCCTATGACACATGGGACTGTAAATGATCCCGGATCCCTACATGTGGATGAGATGCCCGAAACTAAGATAATGCTCACTTTCTTAGTGAGCCGGACCTTCCTACGGACGTGAGCTTGTCCTCTCTTCTTCCTAACGCATAGGTCCTTGAGAAGCTTAGCATACACTGGAACATGCTTAATAGCATAATCAACAGCAAGTTGATATTTACATCTTTAAAAAAGTCCAGTAACTCAGCCCTCTTCGGGTCGTCCTTGTCCTTTGGTCCTAGAAAGGCCGTAGGAAAAGGAACGATGGGCTCAGGGGGTGAACCCAATGAACTCCTTCCCTATCAGCAATGGGGGGTGGAGTCCCATCCTCCAGCTCAAATTCTATTTCCGCCTCTCTTAAGTTGTCCTCACTCAAAATTGAGACAATCTTAGCCTGCTCGTGAGTGACCTAGCTAAGGTTAGAACTAGTTGCTCCCTTAGGAGTAGCATGAGATTAGGAGAGTAATCTCCCTTCCTCTCTCTTGTTCATAGCCTGAGCTAACAATCCTATTTGGTTCTCTAGCTTTGAAATTGACCGTGAATGAGATTGGACCAACTATTGGTTTTCCTTCATAAAGTGAAGCATACGCTCCTTAAATTGAGAGGCATATCTCGAAGGTTGGGGCGGAGGGTTTACATTAGTAGCTAGAGGGTTAGAAGAAGCGCTATACCCTTGCCTTCCCTGGAAATCAGGAGGGTGTGCTTTACCTACAAATCCTAGCGTAAGTTGTCTCATTGCTGGATTTGGATTAGCATTATGCTTCCATAAGAAGTTTGGATGGTTGCGTCACCTGGGATTATAGGTATTAGAGTACGAGTTATTGTCCCTCAAGTATTTCTGTGTCACATAAGCTTGGTCCTGCACATACTTAGGAAACTTTGACGCATATAAACAATCAAGCACAAAGTGATCCTCACCAAGCAAATGCCACATGGAATAACACTATCAGATGATGATTCAGCTGCGTTAATTGGATCCACGTTAGTAGGGTTTGCATATAAACTCATAATTTTATCCATCTTCCTATTAAGTGCATCTAGTCTAGTGTTAACATCATCACGAGGTGCCACTTCGTAGACGCTGTGTGTGTTACCTCTAACCATGCTCGCAGAAGAGGCTTGGTGGAGGGAATGTTCGCTGAGGCACTCAAATAGCGTCCAAGCCTTATCCTCATCTTGCTGGTTAAATGCTCCCCCGCATGAAGTATTAACCATTTGTTTGTTTGTAGAACTAAGACCATCATGGAAATCCTGAACAAGAGCCCACTTGGGTGACCCATGGTGAGGACAGCTTCTAAGACGTTCCTTGAATCTATCCCAACTTTCGTGGAATTGCTCCTGGTCCTTTTGTTCAAAATTATTTATGGCGTGCCTAATAGCCATCGTTCTGGCTAAAACTTGACCAGGAAGCATTGCTAGAGGTCATTCCAAGTGGTGATTTTAACCTTAGGTAAGGATTGAAAACACCTCTTAGCTGCGTCTTTAAATGAAAATGGAAAAAGAAGTAGTCTAACCTCATCATTCGAGACACATTGATAAAGGAAGGTTTCACAAATTTAAAGGAACGCATCAAAATACTCATATAGGCTCTCAATCGGCTTCCCATAGAAAGTGGGAAGCATGTTGATGATCCCAGGCTTAAGTTTGAAGTTGGCGTTACCCACGACGGGTAATGTAACCCTGACGGGTGGGACATACTTTCGGGGAATGAAGTGGTCCCCAATCGTACACAGTGCGTCTTAAGCCATGGTTTGTGGTGTATTCTCGCCTACTTTGTATTGCCTCAAAGTAGATAATGCCAACTCAATTTTTGGAATGTAAGGTAACAATTCAGGATTGAGCCAACATTTATCGTGTATGCAATATGAAAGAAGGGCTGAATTCACATGGACCATGACTCAAGAGTCAAGCGAAAACAAGAAAAACAGCTAAAAGCAATAAACAAAGAGTAAAGAAAATAGAGTCCATTAATATCGGATTCTAACATAGCAACCGATTCCCCGGTAATGGTGCCGAAAACGTGATGTAATTTTTAAAGGTTGTTTTAAAACCGTCTACTCGCGAGCATACGAGATCGTCGTAGCTTTGTTGGGTATACGAGTCGTGTCCACAGGGAATCAATGTTAAGTCAGACCTAATGCTTAATGAACAACTGAAATCAGTTCTTTTTGGTTGATTCAAGTGATTAAGTACGCAAAAGCAATTTAGCAAGAAAAAGAGGTGTCAAGGTTAGTTTAGGGAGTTTATTCAGGGGAGCTCTACTCATATCTTGTTATTATATTTTACTTAGGATGATAATTTGAAGGACTTAGGCTGTAAGCTCTAAGCTTGGGTTAATATATAAATTAAGGCTTAGGGTAATGAGCTAGTCTAAAGGCATAATCTATCTTATCGCCCTAAGTATAGCATATGTTATCTCATTAGCACTACTCACTTCCTTTGTTACTCCTAATTTAATATTAACTGTATAAAAAATTGTGTTCAGGGTTGGGTATAACCTCAACCCTGACTACGTGTGAAAACTTCTTATGTTATGGTCTAGGCTACAAGTACAAGACTAATCGCTAAAAAGCTGAAAATCCAAGCATGGCTACAAGAACACATGCAGAAATACCAGACAATCATGAATAACTCCCCACAAAGATGCGAATATAACATAACTAAATCATCGTCAAAGCAAAACACAAAAATGGGATACGGATAGCTACACGTCCTTCATCCTTAAACTAAAAATGTCTACTCCTCTATAGGAGTTTTACACATCATAAAATCTAAATAAAAGGCAAATAATGAGTAAAACTAAAAGAGAAGACTCCCTCAATTTGTGCTGACTTTGATCCGAGCTTGAATCCGCCCAGCACTTTGACTACCTGCACTTCGGCGTTTGAGAGCACATGGATCTCATAGTGACTTCGGGAAGGTAAGAAAGCTTGTGCAAAAGATGGAAAAAATGAGTCACCTCATCTTTATTTATAGTTGTGTCGACCGATCGGCTAGCTCACTGTAGGGCCCGTCCTACTATGAGCTGCAAATCGATTGGTTCTCCGTGTCAATAGGTCGAGTTAACCCTAAAATGCTACGAGATGTATTTGATTCATCCAATTGAGACCCGATGAGTCTTTCTTTTGCACACGTGGTCGGGTTTCTTAGATCAGTCTTCAAATATACCTAAATGATGCCTGCTTTTGCCTCTATTTGACCATTGTTTGCTCCAATGCGTTTCAAGCATAAATGTGCCTGAATTACAACAAAACCATCATTTAAAACCGAATATGCCGTAGGAATGAGAAATAAAGTATTTAGAAATAAGGCACATCATCACCCTTGGCAAAATGGTATGCTAAAAGTTACATCTTTTCAGGCATACACAAATGCAATGTTATTGAAACATAAAACAAAAGACTTAATTTTATTAATCAAAAAATTTCATTTCTACAGCAAAGACTGAGGTGCCATCATATAAGAGACCGCGTTTGAAGAACTAGACTCAATAATAAAGGGCCTTTAGTGAAGCCATTCTTTGGTGTTAGAGATATCCAAGGTGAACTAGATTGCAAAAAGTTTAGTGTAGTTACACTCATGGTTGGCAACGGACGTTAAAAAGATGGCTAGAAGAGTTCTGTTGGAGTTCCTAAGGAATCTTGCAATCGTGACCTGTCTTGGATTTCCAAGTGACGAATCCATTTAAGAGACGCCTAATGCGGATGGATCCCCGGTAATCAGAAAAGTTAGAGTTGATATGGATTAGAGGACATCAATTGAAAAGGCTCCCCATGCATCGGTGAAGATAGTATCACAGGCATTCCAACTGAGCTTAAGACCATGAGATCAGCCTTAACTTGGTGGACAAAAGAATCCGATCCCAGTTTGGGGTAGTGTTTCGAATAAGGGCTCTTGTTACTTCTCAAAGTGAGCTGATTACTGCGAAACAAGTCATAAGTCGTGTTTTACCCGTCCTCTCTTTGAAGAAAGGGAACTATCATTGCATGAAAAAGTCTAAGAGGGTTTTTGGGATAGTGAGCCAGACTCCAACCGATATGGCATGCTAGCTCAATATTTCTGTACAAACCTACAAGAATTGAACACTTGACTATAAGACTAGCTATTTAGAATGAGAGGAACAAAAGCTTTGATATGCAGCACTCAAGATCCCTATTATCACCAATCTATCTTTAGTGTTTAATATCCCCAAAAATGCAAGCCAAGCCAAAATCCTGATTGTTGGAGGAACCAACTACTCAATAAGCCTTTCACCAGCTCTAAGATTGTACTCCGCGAAGCCATTAGGGAGGCTTTATAAAAATAGCCGCTTGAAAAAGCACCTTTAAAATCATGCTGCCATATGACAACATCTTCAGCCACAGGATTAAGGTCATAGATTAAAGACATCCCAAGGTCCTTGCTCCAGCCAACCAGTCTACTTCTCCACCCTACGCTTTAGTCTATGTGATGGCTCTTATCCCTGCTTGTCTCAGTCTCTAAAGCCACTTCTAATCTTGACATTTATCAAAAATTCTTTAACGATGAGGATCGCAAGTTCGAATCAAAACAGTTCCTATGTTAATAGTAACAAATTTTTGCAAAATATATGAGATGCGCTCGTGCACCTTGTATACTTCAAATTCAATGGTTATCCTGTGTTTCAAGGAACATATTAGAATATGAAACCATTCTTAAATTTTTTACCTAACAACTTAAACTTTTAGAAAACAATGAGTTCCTTGCTAATTATATGGTTTGGTTGCTAAAACATTGGCCATTTTCTTTTCATAATTCAATATAGCATATAAATACTTATTAACTAATACTCATTTGGTTAAGCATGCTTGGCAAGAGTAGTACCAGAATGAGAGATCTCATGGGAAGTGCTCGTGTTGCCAACCCTATAAGGTTGGGGGTCCTCGAAAACAGCCTCTCGGCAGGGTTACACCCTCAATACAAAAAAAGTGACCAATAATAACAACATAAAAAAATTTCTGTTACAATTGATATACCAATAGTAACAAATTTTTTTTTTTTTTTTTTCAAATGCAAAATCTCATACACATGGCATGTAGGGTTGACCCCTTTTGTAACAGAAAAACCAATCTGTTAGTATTGTATGTATTATTACTAACAGTATACTTTCTGTTTGTTGATAATTGTATATCTCATGAGCTAAGAAACGAATTTTTCACTTCCCTCCAATATTACCTTTGAAAAAAAATAAAAAATAATTTGTCAAAGAAACAGCAACAATAACAGTCCCAGTGTCACAATGTCTCCCGTGCTAAGCAGGGTCTGGGGTGTGTGTGTATGCAACCTTCCCCCTTTCAGGTGGAAGAGAGGCTGTTTCCGAGGATCCCCAACCTGAAGCAAGCTGTCAAAGACATATGGATTATTCAATTATATTAATTTTAATACATAACATAAATTTAATATTGGCAGAATTTTAAAATTTATGTCAATTCATAAAATTTTGAGTGCGAAAATTTCCACCAAACCTCTCAATTTTGAGTACAAAAAATTTCATTAATATTTATTATAATACTTAATTTTGAGTATAAAAAATTCCCGTTCTCCTCTCTCGTCTCTTGGCTGGCTCGCTCTCTCTCTTGGTCTCTACCCCTTGAAACCCTAGCTCGGCCCTGCAGGCGGCGGCACTCCACGGCTCCCTGCGGCAAAACTCCAAGGCGGCTCAGGTGATGGCGACTCGACGGTGCAACGACAAGCAGGTGGTGGCGAAGGCGATGGAGAGGTCGAGGGTCGTTCGTCTTTCCTGCTTCTTCTTCCATCTTCGACCACCACACCCAGGCCAACGGCGGCGTCATTCTCTTCTCTGGTGGAGCATGGTGATGATGGAGGTGGTGGTGCCCAATCTCGGTTCTGGTGGTGGGCTTCGATTTTGAGACATCATCAACCTCCTTCAGACCTCCGATCTCCTCCACGTTCTTTCTCTTCTCTATGTTGCTAGAGTACCTCTCGGTTGGTGGTGGTGCTGTACTGGTCTCGGTCCGAGGTGGTTGCGGCACTCCAATGGTGGTCCGATCGATGTTCTCCTCCTCCAGTACCACATTGACTAGGTTTTTAAGCTCAGACTTATCTCAAATTTCATTTTTCTAGTATCATCTCTTATTTTTCTAATATCCTATCTCATTTGGTGCAGGTCGGCTAGAAAGAAGGGGATTGACACTGCGAGATTGACTCTATTGCGAAGGCATCAATTTCGTGTTTCAATTTCCAATGTAATGTAGTTTAATTGCAGTTAATTGAGTGATTATGCTAGGTTTAGACTGTTTGAAAGTATTATCTTTAGGATACCTTTCTTGGCCTTTTGGCTAAGATAAAGTATTATCTTTAGGTCTTCGCTCTTTCTTCTCATCCTTCTCTTGTTTCAGGTACAAAATAGGTTTAGTTTGTAATTAAATAGGGTTAATGTAAGATTCTTGTCAATTTGTTGAAAATTGGGTAGTTTAATATAAGATTACTGTCAATTTGTTAAGGATTGAATAGTTCAATATATGATCACCTAATGTATTAATGTTTGGTGTAATGTTAGTTTGATGCATGCTATCATGATTAGTTTCCTCAATTTTTGCTTGATTTTGAGAAAATATGAACTAAGCATATGGCGTTTTAAGCTATTTCTTCTCTTAAATGTAGATTTCAATGAGTCTAGTGCATTAGATTATAATGTTTGATGCTTCATGATGATTAGTTGTGTTTTTGTCATGTTTTTTAACTTTTGATTTGTTTCGGTGTTTGTGTAGTGAATTTGAGCTGTTGATTCATATTAAAGTTTGAGGAGATATGTTATCAACATCTTTATATGCTTATAACAAACTTTTTGTATTTGAATGATTAGACTAGGATTGAATGTTAGCATTTTTTTTTTTGCTGATTGGTTTTGCATTTTATATCAGAACATAGTATTGTCAGGAGGTTCAACAATGTTCAAAGACTTCCATAGAAGGTTACAAAAGGGATCTTAAGAAGATTGTGGATGCCAGGTTTCAGGCATCCAAAGCTCGTCTTGGTGGAGAAGTGATGGTAAATGTTCTTGCATTCTTTAATGTTTAAACACGCAAAAAATTAATTGTTTTAGATAGTACTTAGAACTATATGCTTTTCATTCTTCATTAGAAAGCCATGGATTATGAGTGTTTTAGAGGTTGACCAACTCTTTCTTTTCCCAGTCACAACCAGTGGAGGTCAATGTAGTCTTTATCCAACCTTGATGTTGGATTTGCTACTACTCTAGTACGGTTTATTTTAGTTATTTTGTATTTCAATTTTTTCCCTGTCACTTCTAAAAGTTATGGTCATCATTTATTAATATGATATTAGGCTGAGATTGATAGAAGATTAGAAGAGCTTCCATAGGATCTTGATGAGGCAAAGAGAGTTGAGGAACGCAAAAAAATCTTTATACAAGTTGTCGGAGAAGACAAGAATGGACACGAGAAAACATATGGGTTAGGCGTTAAAGTCCCTCGATCTGGTGTGAAATGCTCTCTCTTGGCTCAAGACCAAGAAAAAAATAGGAAGTTGGAGGCTAAGCTCAAAGACGTAAAACAAAGCTTGAAATCTGTATGTAAGCAGGTAGATTTTCTAATGGCAACTATGATGAAAATGGGGAAACAAGGTTAGTGTGCTTTTGCATTATTTTGGAATTCCAAATAATACAAAATTTAATTAGTTACGTTAGAATTGAATGTTGAAGTTTAATTGCTTTGGATTTTCTATCCATAGTTTGGATTGCACTTTTGAGACCCTAAATCATACTAACCTTGTTTGGAACTTCGAGTTGCTCTCTTTCCCTTCACCTTTGCTGTCTGTACTGAATTGCGTTTACTATAAACATATGCTCTCAATATGACATATGGCTATAAGGTACTATAAACATACCAGCTTCAGTTAGCTTTGGGTCATACTAGCCATATGTCACTATTAAGTATACAACAACAACAACAACAACAACAACAACAACAACAAACCCAGTGCCACCACTATAAACATATGCTCTCTCGTTTAGCTTCAGTTAGCTTTGGGGCCCGAATTTGGCTTTTGTTACACTTAGGCATCTAGTGGGGCTTGTTTAGCTTCTTTGAGGCTCGGTAAAGTAACATGGTATTTTTGCATAATTGACACTTGACCGGATTATAAAACATCTTTTTAATTCAGTTGTTACTAGCAGGGGGTAAATGGTGTGACGTTTCAATATTTAGACATCAAGTGGGGCTTGTTTAGATTTAAGCTGGTATCTTTTTTGTTACTCTTTTTTGCAGCTGGTTCACACACTTGATCTTTATAACCGGTTTTCCAGTCTGATTTTGCTTTCACAATTCTATTCGGTAGCTAATTGTGAGATAGTTGGTGTTACCAGGGGCTCTAAGAGAGTTCTATCTCCATTATTTCATGTTATGTTTAGATTGTATATGGCCTGCAAAGCGTAGCAGTTGTTTTTTGATATATATCGCGGAGATAAGAGTTCAGTGTGTTCATAAGCTGTTGGGCATATCAGTTATCACCGTTATTTGGTTTTGGATTTTTTTGGATACTAAGCTGGGTTAGTAACTTAAACTTGGAAAGCTAAACATTTTCAGGAATTTTATTTATAAAAGTTGGCCTTGTTGGTTGTTGCAACATGACTATGTTTTTACTTAAAACACTCGATTCACTTTTGACATGCGACTAACTACTCTAAAGACAAGTGATCTATACCCTTACAAAAATTTTGGTTTGTTTATCTTTGTTTTACAGGAAGCTAGTTCATCTCGTGACGATGAAGTTTATTATAAGGAACAAGATGGGGATGATGGCTTAGAATACAAGGATGATGCAGTGGAAGATGACCTAAATGAATGATTGTTCAAATGTGTTTTTTTTTGGATTTATGGATGATTGTAGTTGGATGTAATGCATGACAAATTTGTTGGTTGGTATGATGATGATGTTGGGTTTTTAGTTTTGTAATTTTCATTTTAGGAGAGTGAAGTTTTTATCGATTTGTGATTATTATCATGTTCAATTATGTGCTCTAATTGGTTGAAAAATATGAAATTTAGCTAGTTAGAAATCAAAGTAAAATGCTATTGTTTATAACAACAGTGACAGAACTATACTGACATTGCTGTAATTTGTTGTTGCTAAAACTAATAGCAGCAGAAAGCACTTTGTTGCTGTAATAAATAGCAACAAAAAGTACTTTTTTGCTGTAATCAATAGCGATAGAAAGCACTTTATTGCTATAATTAATAGCAACGTAAACTATTTTGGTGCTATGACTAATAGCAACAGTTTTCATGTTGTTGCAAAAGGTAATAGAAACAAAACTATTTGTTGCTATTGGGGTGCAATAGTAATAACACGTATTTTCCGTTGCTATAACTTTTAGTGACAGCGGTAACAGCAACAGACAAAATTCTGTTGCTAAAAACTATAGTAACAAAAAAAATAGCCAATAGCAACAGAAATTGCTTTGTTGCTATTGACCGCTTTTTTCGTAGTGCCTGAACAGGTAAAGCTGCGTAAATCTACCCCTCCTAGACCCCGCTTATGCGGGAACTTTTGAGGTATTGGATCTATTGTTATTGTAACTAATACTCATTTGGTGATAGAGCAGTTTTGTTTGTAAATCTAAATTATTTTCTTTTAAACAAACTAAAAATAATTAACGGGAAGACATAATATCTTTATACATGGTACATGTTAAACTTTTATTCGTGCCCACGTTTTTGTTTTACTCAAAACATCATGAACAGTAAATTTTATGCTACTTGAAAACGCCTAAATCGAGACAAAAAATTGGATGAAAAGTTTTTTGTTTCTAATTTGACAGGAAATAGTGATGGTTTTGTGATTGATAGTGACAAAAATTTAGAAGCGGAATAGATACATATTTGTGAAAAAATTTTCGTATCCGCTAAACCCTTCTTATTTCTATCTGCTAAACCAGAGGAACATAAAGTAACATACCCAGTACTTCAAGGGCTCCCGCCTACACAGGGTCTGAGGGGGCGGATGTACGCAGCCTTCCCCCTTCAGGGTGTTAACCTGAAAAAAGGCTGTTTCCCAATGCCCCCAACCTGAGGGTGAGGACTTCCCAGGAGGTCACCCATCCTGGTACTACTCTTGCCCAAACACGCTTAACTCGGAGTTCTAATGGGATCCGGCAGCTTCTATATGCTAAACCCTTTACATATATATATATATACACACACACACACACACACACACACATACAGTGGCATTCTTATGAGAGGGTGAGAGTGTGAGAGGGGCTAATCCTGGCCCTCCATTATAATGGATGGCCAAAATTTGTTGAACATTAAAAAATTTAATAATTTACGACCCATATTCCTTCATGGGGCAGAAAGAAAGAAGTGGTAAGGAAGAGGAATTGTTTTTTTCTTTTTCAATACTTAACAAATCTTGGTCGTAAATTGTTATTTTTTTAATATCCAACAAATCTCGTCCATTACAATGAAGGATTAGCCCTTCTCATGCTTTTACCCTTTCATAAAAGCGCCACCCTTTATATATACTGTAGGACACTAATTCCATTAGCCGCTATTATGATTAGTATTTCATAAGTTGAGATTAGCGGAAATCATCTCACTAATGTAGTGGGAGGATTCTCTCCCCTTTTTGGGGAATATTGGTTAAATGAGGACTAGGTTTTAGTACCTGTAAATAATCATCTCCTCTTTTCATGTTAGTAATTAATCTGATTACGAAATCAGAAACTTCTCCAATGCTAACCTCTTTCTACAGAGTCACCATCCTCGGCTCTTGGTTTTGTGATATGAAAAATCTAAGTCGATACTTCAAGTTCCTAAGGCGATCTAGTAAGGCAGTAAGGCAAGTCTAAATCATATTCTGCAATTGAGGTATTCCGTAAATTTAATGTTTGTGCATTTACCTATATTTTCCATATATATATATATATGGATGGGTGAGAGTGAAAGGAGAATTCTAAACCACACATTTGGTTGCTGAAATCTTCCTTCTTTCACCTGGTCACCTCCTCATCTTCTTTAACCAAATGTGTGGCTTGGAATTCAATCTCTCACTCTCAATGTCTCATAAGAGTTATCCCCATGTGCATATAAATAACTAAATAATGAGGTAGATTATAATTAGATTAGAAAAGTAATTTTACAATTAATTACACATGAATAGACCTAAATAATTGTTGTACACTTGCGGGTAGCGTTGGAGGGAGTATGAGTATGGGCTTGTTTCTAGCTGGCATGTATGAGTATAATTGAATTTGAAATGGCCATTTATTGACTTTAGTGGTTGTACAGGTAATAGTTAGGTACCTCGTATTCGCCTTACCCAGTTGTCATCTCTAAATTAATACTTCAGGTGAGATTTTTATTTTAGATCATATTCAACGTCACAGCCAGCTAAATATTCATTTTATTTTTATAATTGAATTTGATACTTAATACCATCGCAAAGTAGGCAAACTGAAAAACTGACAAAGTACACAGAATCTATTCACATCATCAAAAGGAGACTAAAAACCAAACACAACCTACTCGTAAGAAAACCATTGAACTCCGAAGAAACTCCAATGCTTCAACGGCACCTGTTACTCAAAATGCCTGAATTTGAAATCGCCATGTGGCATCCTCTTGGGCACAAGTTTGATATCTAGATGGATGGACAAATTTAGTACACATAGCATAGTAAATAAACACAAACAAAGTATCCTAATGTCCTATAGTAAAGACAAATCCATAATGCCTTACAAATAAAAATGGGGTCCCTTATTGTGTCATGTTTTGTAGATAGGTTTCATTTGTAAGCCTATGGGGAGCACATGGGATTATTCCTTACTTCTAGCCTTGTTTTGTGTTTGTCAAAATAAGCACCAATCTGATGTAACAGTAAATCATATATTAGTATCTTAAGATCTAACGTAATAAATTTTTGTTTTAGAAACTTTGTTGAATAAGTTATTAGTGCAAAAGTTATATATATGTGATAAAATAGTTCAAATGATAGAGAGAAAAGGTTTAGAACTTGCTGTTATTTGCTGGTAAATCCACCACTGACTCGCTATTTCCTTCATCGGATACACGAATTGCTATGTTGTGACATTATAATGAGGAAGAGTTGGATGTGAAGTGTTTTTTATGCATTGTACACCGTTTTTTGAATACGTGTAGTTTATAGACTAAAAAGTTAATACACTAATCTTCATGGTACTAATGAGTAATTTACCTTTGATCGTACTGTTTAAATTAAAAAAAGTACTTTTAATTGAAAAAATAATTTTGTTGAATACTGTTGGACATTCACAAGAAGTTCTAAAATATGTTATTGACTCTACATACAAGTTTGGCAGGAATTTTACGTACATTGAAGTTGTGAGAGAAAAAAAATATTCATATTGAATACTAATAGGTTGTTCTGCTTAATGTCAAATTAGTATTAGGATATGAAACTTTACTTAGACTTATATGTTGATCTTATTTATGTGCTAATTCCGTGGGTTAGTCTAAGACCCAGTGAATTTTTCACACATAAGAATATAGTACATTCTATTCTTTTAGAGAAAATAATATGTACAACAAAAGTATACTGGAACCTTTGACGTAAAAAAATCTTAAACAATACATACAACTCAATAACTAATCCATATATACAGAACACGCCTCTTTTATCAAATGAAAAGGTGAGTACATATACCCATGCTTATAGTAGAAAAATACGAGGTCCACACATAAACCCAAATGAAGTTTTCCTAAAACCAACTGATATTAGATAGAGTAGTCTATTAGACTTATATATTCATCACTTCACTCTCACAACTTCTATGTAGAATTCTTATTAGATTCACATATAGAGTTCTTAACACTTTTCCTCACATGCAAAGTTCTTAACAACAATAAAAATTGTCCTGAATTTAACTTCGTTTGTTATTGAAATTAGGGGAAAACTGTAGCAATCATTTGCGGATAGCTTTTGGTAAGAACATCGCTAGGATTCCGCTGCTTTGCTTTATTTTTTTGTGGGGACAAATGATTAGAAGGTCCATGAAATGGAGCTCTCCCGAACTTCCAAGAAGATTGCGACGTTCTTTTATGTCGCAAAGTTGTGTCCATAGCTGGCTCTTATTGAGGGAGGAATGTATGGAGAAAATTGATAGGTATCGATTACAGTAGTGTTGGAAACTCCACTACTGTAATTAATAGATTGTTGGTTTTGGTGAGGTTAGAAATCCCATTACAGTGTAGCCAAATTCATCACCTTAGTAGATTAAGCTAAGGATACAAATAGACGGTAATTGGGTTAACTAGGTCGGGTTCGGGTGAACCCGTACAGGTTTGGGTCATCTAGTGTGTGCAATGGACTTAGGTTGGGTCGGGCTTAGGTCAACCTAATCGGGTTTAGGTCATCTTCGACTTTCGACTATGCTCGGGCCAGGTTGGGTTAGGACCAAGTTATTTCGGGTTTGAGTCAACTCAATTTCAGGTCATCTCGGGTATGGGTTAATATTGGGTCGGGTTATACGGGTCTCAGGTAATTATGGGTTGACCCATCAGGTTGTTTATTTTTGCTTAATATGTATATTTTATGAATTATAATCGTATCTAATTTTTTTTAACATATTTTTTTGATCTCTATTATATTATAAAATACAATATTTATTATTTTTTTTATTTTTCATCCACTACCATTAGTTCAATGTACGTGGAGAATATAGATATCATATGAGTTACGTAAATTTAATATCTTTAGTAGTGGATAATATCCATATTCTCCCGAATATCTTTTCTTCATTATATATGTTTTTTTCAATCTCAACTTAATTAAGCGTACCCTATGTAAATTCATAAAATAAAATAATTTTCACATAATAAAATAATTTTCTTTAACTGGATAAACTAAAAAAATGAAATTTTGATGAAAAGCTGACACTTTCCTACATTTTGGAAAAAAACATCTTTCACGGAATTCTCACATTATATATTTCTCATTTTTTAATTTCAACTTAATTAAGCATGAACTCCATGTAAATTCATAGAATGAAATAATTTTCTTTAACCAGAGAAACTAAAAAAATATAATTTTGATTGAAAATATTTACGAAGTATACAGAATTATTTTAAATTTAAATATAAGGGCAAGTGATAAATTGTGTTTGCGCGGTTACCAGCCAAGTAATGGGAAACCAGCCACGTTTCCCCACTCTTCCTCCTAACAAAATAATGGATGTAGTGCAGTTATGATAAGGTTTTTTTTTTATTTTTTTTTTTAAAGTTAAAATTCATGTGATATTTGAAATTTTTGTTTTGGGTTTTGAAATATTTTGGGAGATGAGACAATGTGTATTTAAATATTGTCAAATTAAATTAAATTGAATATAAAGATATATTTTTGAACCAATCATAGCCTTACTAATCTATATTCAGTTCAAAACATTGCTATTATGTTTGTTGGTGTGTTGTGTCAAAATAATAACTTTAGTTCAGGTCAAAACAATAACTCTTTAATTGTAATTCTCCATAGTAATAACAATAATTTTCAAGTTTAAAGGCCTTAGGGTTAACTCGGGATGTAGGTCGGGTTGGGTTTTTGCTCGGGTTAGATGGGTTCGGGTTTACTTGGGTCTGGGTCATTTTGGGTCAGGTTACATCGGGTCATCGGTGGGTCGGGTTGGGCCAGTATTCTTATCGGGCCTTTTCGGGTTGGATTAAGGCTCGGTCGGGTGAGTCTCAGGTTGGTCATTCGAAGTTTGGGTCAGGTTATTTACATCGGATCTTCAAGTCAAGCCATTGATTTTTTAGGTCGGTTTTACGGTCGGGTTGTCTATGCCACCTCTACAAATAGATAACCTATTGCACTATCCTGGCTGGTTAGGCTAAGGATATAAAAGAACTCTCTAATATGTGACTTAATTTGATTGAGGACTTCAATTAAAAATATCATAATAAATGCATGAAGAGCTACAAAGGAGCCTCCAGATAGAGAGGGCTAGCAAGATAACAAACAACATAAATAACTATAGAGCTATAATAAGAGTAAAATGGTACAAATGTAATTAAATGAAAAACCTTAGTATTTTACCTAATGTGGAGATATACTTTCATATATGGAGATATATTCTAATAAGAAATAAAACTCTAAATAAAGTTCAAATTACTTCAGGAAACTGGGCTAATAAAGATTAGGACAAATAAATTGACTCAATTAAAGCTAACTAAATATCTGTTAAGAAAAAAGCTAACTACATCAAACTTCATAGATACTCCTAATCGCTTATTTCCATATTCGAATCAGTCACGGACTACGTTAAAAGCTTCGTACATTTTTTTTTTGTCGAGGTTTCGTCATGGTGCAGACTTAAGTTCGTGCTAGTTTTTTTTTTGCTTTATTTGGAATTTTGTTTTCTCCTCTGATTTCGTTGTTTCTTTTTTCCATAATTAGAGAGATAACTCTTAGTACAAAATCGGTGCATCCACCGAAGTGGAGCCTAAGAAAGCCCACCAAAACAGGGAAAAAAAAGAGAACATAACATAGTAACAGACCCCAAAAAACCTAAGCGTTTGCCACTACTCCAACTTCTTAAGTACAAGACCATGCCCCAACAAGCCTATGCACTTATTTAAATGGACTTTTGTACCATTTGGAGGTTTCTTTCATTCCCGTTAAAAAAAAAAAAAAGCTGTTATGTTGTTCCAAAATTTGATGTATCAAATAGGAAAAAACAAATGTTCCAGCTCCCTTAATTTTATTGGAAGTTTTTCCTTCATATTTATATAATTTCATTGTTCATTTACTTTAACGGAAAGTGTTTATCTCCATAGAGAGGGGAAAGAATGCCATTTTTCTTCACAGGACTAAAATATTTAATGTTATAATATCACATCTTATATGTCACTTCAACAAAATTTTAATCAAGCCTAAATTTCAAATAGATGTAGACACATAAGCCATCGTAGCGGTCGGGCTCAGGCCTCGCCTAGAGAGTGGTCTGCTTGTGTTCGCGATTTTATCACAAATTATCAGAAAAAAAAAACATAAGCCATCGTATACATTGACCATAGTCTATCCCTCGGTGCATATCATATGTCCAAAGTCAAATGTTTTAGTTTGGCTTTGATCGTGATGCACAACCAGATTGATGATTTACATTCATATTTTTGCCTTTGCCCTTCTTTCTTTCCTTTTCGTTCTTTTCTTTAGTTTTTTATTTTTGGAGAACCACGTCATATAATTTCCTAAGGACCACATCCTCTTTATTATCCCAAAAAAAATTAGTCAAAATATTTAGCAGAGAAAATTTTCAGAGGGAAAAAAAATACTTTCCTTCAAAATAAATGGAGCTTTCATCTCGAATTTGATACAATTATTACAAGAATTAATAAGCAATTGAGTTTGCAATTAGACTTAGAGGTTGTTGAGAGTAGTCATACTAAAATTTTATTAGTGTAAATGATAGTGCAAATATTGATATTAGTGTAAATGATAGTATAAATACTTGTATTATAGGTTGTTGAGAAGGTTAAGCAAATAGTCAAGAACAATTACCTCAATTCTTCTACTTTTATCTCTCTCAACAGATTCTCTCTTTTTCTCTAATTTTTGCTGAACTCTAATTCTGTACTTCTCTTCTTCTTCAAATAATTCTGTTATGAACTAAAATCGAAATAGACTGAAATTAACTAAAAGTAGTAAAGAAGGCATAAAAAGATAGAAATGACATTTGATTCATTGATGATCATACAAATACAAATCTGTGTCTATTTACAGATGGTAGAGAGAATAAAAGGGTTCATTTACAAGGCACTATGACATTAGATCCTATTAAAACTACAAGTTAAGCATGCTTGGGCGAGAGCAGTATCAGGATGGGTGACCTCATGGGAAGCCCTCATATGGCCAACCCTATAAGGTTGGGGCGGTCCTTAAAAATAACCTCTCGGCAGGGTTACATCTAAAGGGGTAAGGCTACATACATCTTCCCCTCCCAGACCCCGCTAACGCGGTAGAGAGAATAAAAGCGGAAAATTTCAATGATAGATGGCAAAAAATTTAAATGAAAGAAAGATTGAAATATTAGAGGAAAATTCAAAATAGTGGAGAGAAATTGAAATTTGAAGAGATTTTTTTTTTTTTTAGGTCTGTAACAAATTCACTCTAACTGGGGATATAACCTTATTTATTACATCATAATTTTCCGCTCTTATTTTTGTGTTATCTAAAAAAAATAAAAAGGCAACATTGTCAGTGTTCCAAGGATTCCTGCCTGAGCAGGGTTTAGAGGGTGGATGTACGCAACCTTCCCCCCTTCAGGATACGCTACCCTAAAGGGAGGTTGTTTTCGAGAACCCTTAACTTGAGGGGTGCAACACAAGCACTTCCCATAAAGTCACCCATCTTAGTAGTACTCTCGCCCAAGCATGCTTAACTTTGGAGTTCTATTGGGATCCGGTGCTTGTGTGTTGGTACTCTTAGGTTTATTTATGTGTTATCTAATGTTGAGAAAAATTGTTATAAAAAAATTCACCATGGAAACTGAAAAAGAATGAACCCAACTGAGCTTTCAAATTAGTTTTCCAAAGAATTCATGAGAGTTCTCCAAGAACCATGCATATCCACAATTTCTCACCACAGCTGTACAGCAACCAAAAGTAACATTGCATGAATGGAAAAATAAACTTCAATAATAATAATAATAATTATTATTATTATAATAAGTTATTGTCATTATGAATGACATATTATCTCACAACATACATTGTAACCATGACCGTCCAGGACCCCCACACTATAAGAAAACAAGGCTATAGACGCTAAATTTTAACTCTTGTGACACATAAAATTGTCTTCAGCTATCTTACCGACACTTTCCTAAGCGTCGTCGTTGACTGTGTAACAAAGACTATACCAACACTATTAAAGAGCGATTGTACAGGTTTAAAAAAGCGTATTTAAACTACAACGGTTATTTTAGTAGACTATTTAGCATATCTAAACTATATGAAATAAATTCTAAAATCGTATTACCATCACCATGCTACAATGCTTTTTACATAATACTTATTACATCCCTAGAGACTAGTTTTACAACACCAATTCGGGTTGCCTGTCCCTTGCAAACAAACAAACAGAACACCACCTTTCAATTTGCACTTCTATACCGTCATTTGTCCTGTTCATTAAATGCATCATTTCGACAAATCTTATTACTTTTCAAGATAGTCAACATATAATATCTATAAATTATACTAAAAGCAATGTCGTATATAGTATAATATATATGTATTATGAACGTCATTATAATAGTAAAATCACATAGCGGCCAATCTTATAATAGTTGGCTCATAATTCATTCTCTCTCCACCCACGCTGCCCTATTGAAACAAATACTCGAGTAATTGACCATACCAAAAAGACATACCGAGCCATCTAAGGAAATATTGTAGAGCCATACGCATATATATATATATTGCAAAATACCTAAATAAAAAGCATGCAAATGTCAAATGGGCTAACAAAATTAGCCAGTAACTGCCGCAGAGAAAGGAATTGAAGCGTCAAAAGTAACCCAAAGTTATTATTTCTGTTAGAATAATAATACAAACAGTACAACAGTGAAAAAATACAAAATTTACGGCAAAAATTTCAGCGAAAAATACTGCAAAAATACTACAGAAAAAACTGCAGAAAATACAGTAAAAATACTGCAGAAAAATTCAGCAAAACAGCAATAAAATTTCAGTAAAGAACGCTGTGAAAATACAGTAAAATACTATTAAAGTACAGCGAAGGATTTTAATGAAAATACCTAAACACAGCAATCAAATGAACCTAAAAATGGAGAAATGGACTAGAATGCTGAAGATACCGTGCCATGAGAAATACCACTGTCCTAAAAGATGGTTTCACCGCTGCTCCGGTGCAAGCAGCTGAATCGGCGGCCGTCCTCCAGGATTAACACTATTCGACTATTAACGTGCACTCGTTAATGGCAGGATAGGAGAGCCCCAGAACTTTGCCTAAGAATTTTGAAAGAGAAAAAACCAAAGATGAGAGTATATATGTGTCTTTTTTGGTTTTTTTTTTAGTATGTACAACCTAAAGCCTATTATTTATACTAAGAAATGAACTATCAGTAAGTAAATGTGAAGTAAATTGCTGCAACGTTTAAAAAGCAATGTCTATAAATGGCTGGGGCGATGTAATTGCATAAATCTGTGTTTTAATTCTCAAGAATCATTTTAATAATTGCAAAGAAGTACTGAGGCTAAAACGGCAATGGCAGCGGTAAAATTTTTTTATGTAAAATAAACATACTCGATGATAAAAGAACGCCCATGCCCGAGTGCACGTGCATGTGGTTCCCTCTATTCTTTCACCTTTAGTTTAGTTCAAAGGGTTGAGGGATATTTACCTATTTAAACCCAACCAAGCCTCCTTGTTTTTTTTCTATGTGGGATAGAACCCTTTTATCTTTTTCCTCAATGTGAGATGTAAGTTTCCTTTGACACTTAAACTTTGGCTTGTATTACTTAAGTTTAAGCTTGTATCATTTTTCCAATAATCCCCCACAAAGGATACAAGCATAAGAGAAAGAAAGAAATAAATTGGGCAAAGGGAGTTAAGTTTTTCAGTGCCGATGTCTCGCGACTTGAATCGTCACCTAGTGCAACCCAAGTGTAGGACCAGGGTCTTACAAGGTGACTTTCATCTTGAACCTCGCAAGGGGTTGTATAGTCTTCCGCTTGGACACTTACCAAACTCCAGATCTCAGCAGCTCTGCGATTTGGCGTGTTTTATCGGCCATGCGCTCTTCCTGAATATTCATAGATGCTCTAGAAGGCAAGTCTTAAACCTTCAGAGGGAGCAGGCCAGACTCCCACACCTACATAGATAAATCCCATCCAGTGTGTGTTACCGCACACTACCAAACATATGGGTATGGGTCCATTAAGAGCTAGAGCTCAACCTTACTCCTTGGTAACATAACGACAACTCATGCGGTTGGCGTGTTTTATCGGCCATGAGCTCATCCTGTATATTCATAGGCGCTCTAGAAGGTAAGTCTTGAACCTTCATAGGGAGCGGCCAAACTCCCACACCTACATAGGTGGATCCTGTCAAGTGTGTGCTACCTCACACCACCAAATATATGGATATGGGTCCATTAAGAGCTAAAGCTCAACCTCACCCCAGGTAGCATACAGACAGTGTCCATCAAGTGCAAGCCTTGCTTACACCACCAAACATATGGATATGGACCCATCTCCGCACTATCACACCATAGGGGGGGACAACATAAAATATAGTGCATTATTTGAATGAAACTATGACTTTTCACATTGAACCTGTTAAGACCAGTTGGATACATCACAGTTTATTCATGTATAGACTTTAGTCCCGTCCCCCTTGATGTTTCCACAACTGTCTTACGACATAGAATCTTTATCAATGGATCCACATGGTTCTTTTCAAACCTTACACAATCACTTTCTCTGAAGCCTTAGACGAATAGGTCTCCTCTTGTCATACCCATCAAGTGTGTAGTGTCTACACCACCCGTTATGGACTATGGTTAGGTTAAAGTATCAAGCTCAACCATCCTCAATGGCATTTCAACACTGTATTGCAACAAAGTGGTACTTCAGAGTTGACCACTGCCAACATCAATCACGAGTTGCTTTTACCCCCACATTGAGGTACCTGCAATGAGCTATTAAACAACTAGCTCCATCGCCTGCCAACTTCAATAAGAGTTAGTATAACACATTAGTGGAGTACACATTATATTAGTAAAATTACATCTCCACCCCAAGTACTCACATAGTACGTATATCGTATATACAGTTGGCACGAAAACCATATACCGCAAATTGTCACCTTCACATCTCATCACAATTGTGAAACATTATCACCAGTTTAGGTCACAAAGGACCATATACCCATTCTCATCGTACTTAGAGTACATGCGTTATTACTATTAAGGGTAGTTCATGTCTTACCAATGTTGTATCAAATTTTGGTGATATCAAGAGAGAGAGGTACAGGATACCATAGTTTACAAGATGCTTTTTACAATTCAACTTAAGGCAACTCAGGCCTCTGCAAGGCTTCTTAAGTCCAAGTGTTAGCATCATCAAGCTATTCACACTGATTTTGGACAGTCATCAAAATAATATTTCGATCTTAATCAATTTTCATAAGCTAGCTATAACTAGCAACACAATAATCAGAAAAGTTTATGATCAGACAACATACCTCATAGACTCTTGGGTACTCACCCCCACAATGGAATGTCTTACACTAAATTCCTAAGTCATTCAAATTTTCTACTTGCCAACTCAATCTTTAAGGATAACTAAAATATGCCGGTTTAAGAGGGGTGTTACAAAACATAACTCACTAATGAGCCTAAATACATTGTAATTAGTAGAATAACTCTCATTGATATCAAACAATCAACATAACAAGGAGTCTATTACAGCGTAAACCCCATTTATAGTACTTCACTAGTGCTTCAACAATTTAATTAGAGCACTTTAATATTGATTATTTGGATCAATGTATGTAGACAAGGTCCACCACTTACATATGATATAATGGGACGAGTGTTGTATTATTCACCAAAAACATAATGATATCAATTACCTTAGTAGATTGAGCTTGTGATGCGATGCCACATTTTTATTCTCATCAAATGAACACTAGGGTCATCTAGTATGCCATTCAAACGGCCAACATGAGCACACAACATATGACGATAACCCAAACAAGGTATCTAGGCACAAGCTAAATACCAAGCCTATGACCAATCAAGGTTCTCATGCGGCTTGCACCTTACTCTTTTTCCAAAAACTAGAAAGAAAGGCATGAAACAATGATCCTAAGGGCATAATATGTCTCCGAAGACAACATACAGTCCTCATATACTCAAACATATCATGTTTTTCCCAATTCTTGGCTAAAATTCAGCAAAACAGTCCAAAAGTTAGCATAACACCAGTACGGACAACAACATTCAGCAGCTAAACGTCATAATCTGCAATACGTATACAACATACAGCCTAAAATCATTATAAAGGTAATATGGACAATGACATACAACAGCTACATATCAAGTAGCAACATATTCAGCATGAAAACAATCTACAAACAACATGTTTATCATTACTGCAAGCAATGTTTAACTAGTACCAACTTGCTTCAACCATAGCCATGGGAAATACTTGAGACATCAACATGGGGAAAAATAACACATGGATTTTCACAAGAACTCACAAGTCCTGTTATCCCTTTACAAGAATCAACTATTTCACATAGATCACTGCAACTGTGCAAGAAAACCAACTCTAACAGATAAGATTAATCTTATGGTTAAAACTTACCATGCTCTGCCCACACAAGGATTTCAAGATTGTGCAAAGGATTTCAAGATTGTGCAACTAGATATGCCTAACCTAAGAATTGGTCAATTCTAGGTTCAAGGCTCAAGTTCACAATCAATCTCAGGCATTAAACACGTATTAACCACAACAATCACACAAAAAATTTGAACACTCCAATTTTCGTACAGCATGGTCAACCACACAACAGTCGCACTAGCATCATATGACCAATGTTATATCAAATTTTTGATGTCACTCTTTGGATCTTATTCTAGCATGAGGGCACACCCAACTCCACAAACATACCTTTCATAGACCTCTATTAAGGTGTAGTATTATTATTTCATGTTAACTGGATTAAAATCAGCATAACTCATATTGTCCTTTTAGAAATCAAAAACAATGCATTCTGCAAGTTCTAACCATTATTATCCTACTGGACAGTACCCCCCACATTTCTTTAGCTCGTAGTATAAGTTGTACAAGCGTGGCTTCATCCCAACCATAGACTCGGCTTAATTTGTGCACCCCACAAGATTAAAGAACTCAATCAAATACAACATTTTTATACTACACATGTGGAGATGAGACTTTATACCAAGATGTAAAATTCTATATAATATTGGACAACACTGTTCTAATCAAACATGCATGCTAGCGATCACATGGATATAATTATTAGATAATAAAATATATCCATTCAATTTTCAACATTAGTTTAGATGAAACTGTCCTTCTAATCACATAGTGTATGCTAGCAACAATATCTAGTACACATATTAAGGCACATATTACCAATCATATGCCTACTTATTCTCAAATAAGACAATATAAAATTTTTAATGTTGACCCCAAGTAGGCATCATTATAACATGCGTAGCTCATTTTATTTTATTGTATCCCATTTTAGGCTCAATAGCCCCATTTTACCTTTTAATTTGTTCAAATCTGCGTTAAGCTCAAGAACATAGAACCCATAGTATATGTAAAATCAAAATACCCGATACGCTTTGCCCTATAAAACATAGTGTAAGCTTCATTGAAACCAAGATACTGTCACAACTTACAACCCTATATAATTCTCTGTTAACATTATAGTCATATATAAATTTTATGAACAATATTTACCACACAACATTCTTCAACTTTTAGTTTGCAGACAACAACATCAACCACCACCACAGCAACCTACTTGCTTTTTCCATAACCACTCAAATCTTCAAATCATTCTTAACCGACAATGATTCCTAGAATTCCTTTGAGGCACTTCGTCGAACATCTTCCATGCGCAACCCCATTAAACTATCACTTCTTATCCTAGGAATTCAACTATCCAAATTCAAATTATTATTCACTAAAACCTCATCATCTCTCACAGCAAATCCAAAGTGGGTATCAACAATTTCAATCCAATTTCAAGATTAAATGATTAATAATTTATCTAACATAATTTGAGTTTTAGTAGCAGAATATGTATGTACGAAGCATCACATATCCTTTTTCGGATCTAGCACTTAGTCATTCCACAAATCGTCTTTTAGATTGTAAGAATAATAATGCAAACAGTACAACCGCAGCGAAAAAATGCAAAATTTAAAGCAAAAATTTCAGCAAAAAATACTGCAAAAATACTACAGAAAAATGCTGCAGAAAATACAGTAAAAATACTACAGAAAAATTCAGCAAAACAACAGCAAAATTTCAGTAAAGAACACTGTGAAAATGCAGTAAAATACTGTTAAATTACAGCGAAGGATTTTAGCAAAAATACCTAAACACAGTAATCAAATGAACCGAAAAAATGGAGAAATGGACTAGAATACTGAAGATACCGTGCCGTGGGAAATACCACTATCCTAAAAGACGATTTTGCAGCTGTTCTGTTGCAAACAGATGAATCGGCGGCCGTCCTCCAGGATTAACACGATTCGACTATTAACGTGCACTCGTTAATGGCCGGGTCGGAGAGTCCAAGAACTTTGCCCAAGAATTTTGAAAGAGAAAAAACAAAAGATGAGAGTATATATGTTTTTTTTTTTTTTTTTTTTTTTTCAGTATGTACAACCTAAAGCCTATTATTTATACTAAGAAATGAACTATCAGTAAGTAAATGTGAAGGAAATTGCTGCAACGTTTAGAAAGAAACATCCATAAACGGCTGGGGCAATGTAATTGCATAAATCTGTATTTTAATTCTCAAGAATCATTTTAATAATTGCAGAGAAGTACTGAGGCTAAAATGGCAATGACAGCGGTAAAATATTTTATGTAAAATAAACATACTCGATGATAAAAGAATGCCCACGCTCGAGTGCAGCGTAGCAGCGAGCGTGCGCGTGTGGTTCCCTCCATTTTTTCACCTTTAGTTCGTTCAAAGGGTTGAGGGATATTTACCTATTTAAACCCAACCAAGCCTCCTTGTTTTTTTCTACGTGGGATAGAACCCTTTTATCTTTTTCCTCAATGTGAGATGTAAGTTTCTTTTGACACTTAAACTTTGGCTTGTATTACTTAAGTTTAAGCTTGTATCATTTTTCCAATAATTTCGTCCGTCCATGGTGAATGTGAAATTTTTTCTTAATACTTATCATCATTAGCTCCATCAAAAGCCTTCAAATTACTTGACGTTAAAAACCTATCAAATTCTAAAGTTTCATCCCAGACCTTTAATATGAACCATTAAATTTCACAAAAATCTCATTTTCTCCTCCCTTCCTATCAAATCATATCACGGAACTTGTGCATAAATTATAATATGCACCTTCACTATTGCAAAAGAAAGCTTTAACAAAACAATTAATTTATTCCTTATCACACCTGTAATTGTGTATACAACCTTCAACCCCAGACCATGAAATACAACAAAAAATTTTGTATCAACTAAAATCTTTCTATTCGGCAGCCTTGTGAAATATAGCAAACAATAACACCAAATTCTAAAAAGAAGATAAGGACAAAATAGAGAATTAATCTAAGTCATGCTAATCAAACCACAATTTAGAAGTAAAATAGATAAAATACCTCATTCCATGCCTAGATTTATATTTTCGTAATTTTTCATTCAACTTTCTGATAGTTTGCTCTTGATTATTCAATCTCTCTTTCATTTTCTCCATACACTGCAATATTTTCTAGACATTGTCACTTAGGTGATTCTCCTCAATTGTAGTTTCTTCTATTCATGTCTTCCTTAACCTATCAAAACGGCGGGAGGATGAAGGTCCTAACACGTAGTTTTAAGGCCATTTAATTTATGTTATTCATTGTACTTATTGAAAGGAAAGTGTAGAGCACAAAATTTCAAAGAGAATAAATGAACGAAATAAATGCACCACAAAGTAGTATTTCTTGTATTTCTTCATTAGAAAATGGGTACAATCCGTGTATTCATATACTAGATTACAAGTATACGTAGAATCCTCTGATTTGATCTCTAGATTAAACAACTTGAAAGAGGGTACAAGGCCTTTTCTCGATCAAGTGGAAGGTTTCTTCAAGGAAGATGGCACTTGGCTTGTATCTTTTTTGAAAGATGACTTTTGTTGTCGTTTTGAGTGAGTGAGAGAGAGAGAGACAGTTTTTGTTCTTCTTCTTTTTTTTTCTAACTCCTTTCAAATGAAGAGAGGGCCCTCTATTTATAGAGAGGACTTCATCTTCAAAATGGATGAATAGACCTCTCTTTGGGCCTAGCTCGTGGGTCCGGTTTGTGGGCCAAGTTGTTCGGAATTAACTTGGGTTCGAGAATCTTATGGGCCCCGATTTAAAATGACATGCACTTTTCAAACCTACTTTCCGGCTTGGACTTGACTTGACCCATAAAAATATGACGCTGTATCCCCCACCTGCGGAGTGGCTCCATAATTGCAACCGTGATTATGTCGGCAGTGTGGGGATAATCTAAATATAAAAAATGGATTATTCGTTTTTGAATGGTGAAGGTGGAATCGAGCCAGTGTGCCATTACACACAAGTAAGGCACACCGGGTTTTGACTTCCAATTGTTGGACGTCAATGAGAACATGCTCGTGTTCTCCCTAAAAATTTCGAAAACCTCAATTTTCATCTTAGGGTAAGCTTTAAATGTGTCCGCTTTAAAGTTTTCCGAGGAACCCTTACGATGGCGAGGTTCACCCCTATTTGGAGATACTCCATGAAACCAGGGTCTTCGCAGGTGCTAAAAGGCTTTTCAGACTTAATTGCATATTTAACTAGTGACTGTCTATTAGTTTCTTGGGAGAACCTAAAGTTAGCAAGCGCGCCGGTCGCTTGCTGTACTAAATGTTGTTGGGCTCTATCTAGGTCTTGTTCGGGGTGACACCTAATTATATGTCTAGTTAATGCGCCTATTCCACTGCCATGTGGATGACTAAAGGGCTTGGGTGGGTCACGTAATGTACAAATTGCTTTATTATTGTTCCTATATAAGTTGAAGTGTTTCCATACCCCACTAGTACTACGCCTACTAGTACTAGTTCTTGAGGGCTGGGGTTCGGCGGTGGGTGTGGGTTCCTCTTCAGTCTGCAAGTCTCCACCACCACCACCCGACTCAGAAAAATCAAGGTCGTTGCAATACTGTTGTTGTTGGAGGTCCCAATCTATGGTGTTAGTGAATGGAGGTGATGGGTCTGGCTCTCAAAATCATCAGTATGAAGTTCGACAACTCTACCCCTCTTAGGTACTTTAGGCGGTTGAGAAGAGCTAGAACTAGAACGACCAGCTCCAGACGAAGATGTGTTGTGTGCCATGGTAGTATAAATGATTAGTAATTAAAAAAATGCAACTACTAATGCAAATTAAGTAGATAAAAATGTGAAACAAATAAAATTTTGATACTAAAATTACCGAAATGAACAATGAAATTTGAACTTGACCGAGATTCTACGTGCTAGAAGTGCACGATTCTTGTAAGTAGAAGGAAGTAGATGAATGTAGAAAGAGAAGAGAGAATTGGATTAAGATTTGTTGTGAGGAAATGAAATTGGGGGGGGGGGGGGGGGGTGGGTGCGGATGGGCATTTATAGATAAATTATTATTATTATTATTTTTTTTAATTAAAAAGCAAGGGGGGAGCCATTGCTAAAGAGCTGTTGGGGCTCTTCACGGGCCCGAGCCTGACCCCAAAATATTTGGGGCTCATGGCCCGGCCCGACTTGGCCCACTAGCCACCTCTAGTCTTGTATTTGGTAAGTGAAGACTTTATTTACCGATTCTCAATGGCTTTCAATTTTTTTCCCCTACATTCACCACTCACTATATATTTTATGAATGCTTGATTAGCGAAGCAAGGAGTAGCGCAGCATTGGTAGAAGTTGATGATGGGAGGCAATCAACGTATTCGACATATAGAGAAGTAAATCTCCTACCACTCCAGCTACTTTTTTTTTATATAGCATACTTGTAGTATGTTTATCTCTAGCTACCATGATGAAAACAAACTCCCTTTTTTTTAAAAACTTGAAAATCACTCAAGCTTCGTCTTGGAAGCCAATTTGGAATTTGTCCGACTTTGAAGTCATTTGGGTTTAAAAAAGATTTGGAAGTCATTTGAAACTTGGTCTAGCTTAATAGTTATTGAGACTTTATATTTAACTTAAAAGTCTTCTAAAATTTAAGTTTGAAAGTCATGGGATTTTAAATTTGACTTGAAAGTCATTTAGAATTTAGGTTTAACTTAAAAGTTACTGGGATTTGGTTTAAAAGTCAATTAGGATTTAGGTTTGGCTTATGAGTCATTTTAGACTTAAAAACTGCCATCAGCAGGAGGCTTTTTTTTTTTTTTTTTTTTTTGCCTTTTTGTTGGGGAATTTTCATTTGTTTTGAGAAATTTTTATTTTTTTAATATATATTTTTTAAGAAAAATTTGAAAAAATAAATAAAAACTAACATTCCCCTCCCCTTTTTTTTACGACTTTTTTTTTTTTTTTTTTTTGAACTTTGTAGGTCATTTCAAACTTAAACGTCTGTGTGCTCCAAGTTTGTTGTTTTTGAAGTAGCGACTCTTGACATAGGTATACTTCTATGTACCGCACGTGTTCCCCCATTTAGTTCCTTTTTTTTTCCGCAAAAATTTTGTTTTGAGAAGACCTGACAATGACCCCGCGTGTGGGGAACTACACGTTTGACTTCAGTTCGTGCCCCTCGCTGGGTCCTAAATGGTGGAGGCCCTTGGAATCCATTTGAGAAGACTTGATGACGACCCCGTGTGTGGGTAACTACACGTCTGACATTGGTCCGTGCCCCTTGTCGGGTCTTAGTTGGTGGAGGCCCTTGAAGTTCATTTGAGAAGACTTGACGACGACCCTGTGTGTGGAGAAGTACACGTCTGACTTCCGTATATGTCCCCTGTTGTGTCCAAGTTGGTGGAGGCCCTTGGAGTCCATTTGAGAAGACCTGATGACGACCCCGCGTGTGGGGAACTACACGTCTGACTTCGGTCTGTGCCCCCTCCCCCAGTTCTTAATTGGTGGAGGCCCTTGGAGTCCATTTGAGAAGCCCTAACGATGACATCGCGTGTGGAGAGCTGCACGTCTGACTTCGGTCTGTGCCCCCCGCTGGGTCCCTGTTGGTGGAAACCCTTGGTGTCCATTTGAGAAGACCTGATGGCGACCCCGCGTGTGGTTAACTACACGTCTGACTTTGGTCCCTGCCCCCTGCAAGGTCCTAGTTGGTGGAGGCCCTTGGAGTCTATTTGAGAAGACTTGACCACTACCTCGCGTGGGTGGAGGCCTTGGAGAATGATGTTTTTTTTTTTTTTTTTTTTTAATAACTTCAACTAACCCTTTTTATTTTATATTTTTTTTAGGTGGTGACTTTTAAGAAGCCTAAGGAACATGGGCATTAGTACCTTTGCATAATTGAAAGAGATCAAGAGGCGGCGAACTCTTGGTGCAGGTTCATCGTGTGCCCCCCGCTTTCAGTGCTAGGCTCTAAAAAGTGGCTCACCGTTGAGAAAAAGGTTTTCCAGGCTTTGTGGTCTAGAGAAGTGTTTGAAGACACAGTAGACAAGAGAAACGCGCATATGCTCTTGAGTTCTTTCCACTACAGATCATGCCGACTCTAGGAATTCCAGTTGTTAGAGCGACATATCCTTGCAAGGTTAGTGCAATGGGGTAAGAGTATGAGGGTCAAAGGAGAGTTCTCCCATATCTCTAAATATTGGGAATGGATAGAATTTGTATCGACCCAGCATAAAGACGGCCTAAAAACAGCGCAAATCTTTCCTTCAGTACCCGCATCCCTCCATATTTATGATAAAGGACTTGAAATACTCTGTGCTTTCTATGAATCATGGTGTCCTAGGACCAATACGCTTCACACTTTGGAAGGTGAACCGTCAATCTCTCTGTGGGACGTACATCGCATTGGTGGACTTCCTTATGTTGGCCATATGCACGATGAGACAGTGCCGAGCTTTAAGAATCTATTTAGTCATAATCGTGATGGTGGCAGGATTTTACCCTCTTCATGTGAAAATTTATTTGTAGCTTACTATTATTTGAGCAAACAACATGAGGGCTTACGCGGGCTTCCTACAACCTCCTAGATTGAATTTTGGTGTCGGGCGGAAGAAATCTATGGAAAAGTTCAGCAGCAACAACACATTCAAAAAGAGCGGCTAGACTGTCAATTAAGTGACGATTATCAGAGCTCGAGCAAAGAATTTCCTGCCAACCTTCTCGTTGATCTAAACAACTTAGGGGCATTGCCTGACAGTCGAGGAGAGACGCACTTGGCGGCATTCATTTCATGTTGGTTATGTGTTTTTGTCCTCCCATGTGATGAGGATAGGAGTATTCGTCAAGAGACTTTTCTTGTTCCTAGCGGAATGGTAGAGTGGCAATCTTACAATCTCGCAGTACCAGTATTAGCTAGCATATACCACGATGTGAACAACATTTCCCAAGCTCCAACACCGGGAAATGCTAAAGCGTATTTTCCAATGCACTACCTTTATGGATGGCTGGCCTGTTACTTCGACACTCACCTTAGCCTTGCGCTAAACGTGCCTCTTGGCCCTTTGATGGTAGAGTATTCCAGGATGAAGAGGGCCCTATGCCCTAAATCAATGAATGCTCGTTGGTGTATCTATGACGGAAGGGACGTGAATTGGTGGAGCACTATGTTGAACCGAGATGTGACACGAACACTTGTTGATGATGAGAGGTTAAAAACGAACGAACTATGCTATCTTCACTCCTTGAGACCTGCTTGCCTTCCAGTAAGGCGCGATGACGACTTTGTCCTTGAGCCTTACAACCCGCATTGATTTGGTAGGCAGTGTTCCCGACATTCTTCTCAAAGATGTTTATACAGCCAAACATGAGGATGCACTACGGAACCTGATCTTGGGACATTGCAAGGGAGTCATGAGTAAGGTGATTTTACCTCCTCGACCATCAGATGTCTCCAAACACACTACCCACCAGTTTCGTAGTTGGTCGAGTGAGGTGACCATCAAGGATCTTAAAAGAGAAAATTGATGTCCTTGAACATAGCACGGATGCCTTTGCCACTCCAAAGCCACCTAAAAGCATTGGCCAACCGGACGAGGCACGATTCTTTCCCTGATCCCCTATTTCTTTACTACCAATGTGACTTTTTTTTTGACTGACTGGCATGTTTACTTTGGTTAATGCCTTTCAGGGTCGCGACCTTTTGGGGGACAGACCAAAAGAGGCCTGTAGACCGCAAAAATAAGGGGTACGCCTTAAAATCCATTTGACGAAGCGACACTTAGGCCCAAGCGATGATGAGGACTCAGGATTACAAGCATCGTAGGAGGGGAAAGAAGAAACGTGAGGCAGAAACAGAGATTCCTGCCATGGAGAACGTTTCGAATAGCCTTGATGAGGACTTCATCCGTGGGGTCCCTATTTGCTCTGATTTACCCTCGAATCTTGACGAAGTAAGATGTTTTGCTTAGACCTTTTTCTCTTTTTTTTTTTTTAAGACTCTAAATCTCTTCTCTTTGTAGCCTTGCTGATCCTTATCTCCCTTCCCCCTTTTTTCAGACGGGGGAGAACATCATTGATCTGGTAGACTCTCAGGCAAATATAGATAGAGGCGTTGATGTCATGAAAAACCCAGTTAGAAACCCTACTCGCCCCGATGGTACAAGTGCGGCAGTTCAAAAAGAGAAAGTGGCGTTTGATGATGAGGTACGGCCCTAGCGCCATAGAGACAGCTGCGAAGAGGCTAAGTGGTAGCCGAAGTAACTCTCCTATGCTGGGCAAATCCCACCTGATGGAAATCGCTGATGAAAACATTGAACCATGAGCAGTCCCTCATCCTCATGAAGCCCCCACTTCCTCCACAGTGGTTTGGCAAAATCAGGTGAGCATAATTTTTGTCAAAGCCGTATGGGATACGGGAAATAAATTCCTCGGGCTGCTACGTGAAACACCCTTTTCTTGCGTGAAAGATTTGTGCATGTCATTGGGTTCTGTATGCAAAAGCATTGAACATCTGAAAGGGGACCATGTTCGCTTTGAGCAGATAGTTAGCAACACCTTGACAAATGTGGTATCTTACTTAGCCTTGGGCAAAGCTACTGCAAGATGTGAGGATTGTGCAACTTGAGAAGAAGAGAGAGACTCAAAAACTGTCGAGTTTCAACAAGCAGAAGAGGATTGGGCTAGGATTAACTCGAAGAAAGATGCTCAAACAGAGGCATTTGGAGACACTGAAGTGTCGCTTCGTCATATTGAAGAAGAATTTTGCCGCATCGAAGAGGAATTTCATCAAGTTAAAGAGAGGCTTCATCAAGGCACCAACAAAGTGGCAGAGCTGAAAGCATCCTTGGCCGCGACGAATGTTGAGGAGGAAACGGCAGAAAAAATCGTCAACTCAAAAATGCAGGAGTTGAGAGACTTGGAGCCAACTCCTATCATGAGCGCCGATGAAGCTACAGAGTTGGAGAGATTCAAGCGGCATGTGACGGAACTTCGAGATTCACTGGTCCCATCTAATTGGATGACACCTCCTATGTAGGGGCGGCTCCCCCTTTTTATATTGTTTTGTGTTACCGCATTTCAAAATTGTATGCGAGACTCGTTTGAAAGAATACAAAGTTTGATTTTGTTTAGACATTGGAATGTGTTGTTTTGTTTATTTTTATTATTATTTTTTTATTTGACATGGATGTTATGTTTTACATTGATGATTTTGACGTGAAAGTCATTTTGGGCTTGAGTGTTTGGACTATATTTATCATTGCCAACTAATCAGGTTGGTGACTTATGATAAAATTTAAAGAGGAAATGAGGGGTTTGTTTATTATTTGGGTTGCACCTAGCTCAATACTAAGTTGGCTACATACCCTCTTAAGGGGTCAAATCGATCGTAGTTCAAAAGTGAAAAGGCTCACTTATTTTATTTTATTTTTTTTATTTTATCGTACAAGGTTTATACTCTTGCAGGTCAAGAGTGCCTATTTATTTTCCATCTTGGACTTAGAGGGCTGTTTCAGTAGTTTAGCCACATACTACACCATTGGTGGATTGTTGGACCGGCTTATAGATAATACTGCTTCAAATACTTGCCATTGATAGGATTGACCCAAACACCATCTGCACTGACGATTTTGTAGGCCCCATTTGTGTAAACTTCCTACACCACATAAGGTCCATCCCACTTTTGTGCGAATTTACCCTCGGACTTGTGAGCGAAGATGATGGGTCTACGCACTACTAATACCATGTCGCCCACTTGAAAAGAACGAGGTCAAACCTTTTTATTAAAATTGCGGGATAAGCGAGCATGGTAACACTCAAGTTGCTGCTGTGCTTGGAGTCTCTTTTCATCCAGCGCTTCCAACTCGTCGAGCCGTAAGTGAGCATTATCATCAGTTGTCAACCCCTCCTGTAGAGCAATTCTTGATGAGGGAATTTGAAGCCCTAGTGATAGAACAACCTCCACTCCATACACTAAAGAATAGGGTGTTGCCTGAGTGGGAGGGCGGTCTGTGGTTTTATAGGCCCACAAAGCTTCGCCAATCCTTTCATGCCAATCTCTCTTGGACTTCGCAACCACTTTCTTCAACAAGTTACAAAGGGTCTTGTTGAATGCTTCAGCCTGCCCATTCGCAGAGCATAATACATTGAAGACCTATGTTGAGTGAGCTTAATCTTTTCGCAAAATTGGGACACCAAGGTGTTATGGAACGATTTTCCATTATCGGTTATTATGAATGGAGGAACAACATAGCGGTATATAATGTGGATTCTGAGGAAATCTGCCACATTTTCCTTCTTCACTTCTCTGAGCGGAACCGCTTCAGCTCACTTAGAGAAATAGTCTGTTGCTGCTAGAATGAAAGAGTGACCAGTTGAAGATTATGGCGTGAATGGTCCAACGATGTCGAGACCCCATCCCTCGAAAGGCCAAGATACTATTGTCGGGTGCAAAGGCTTTGGCGGCTGGTGTAAAAAGTTTGCACGGAACTAGCAAGCATCGCACCTTTTGGCATAGTGCATACAGTGTTTTACCTTTGTTGGCAAGTAGTACCCCATCCTTTTCAAACGGTCATGAAGTTTGGGGCCGGATTGGTGTGCACCACAAATTCCTGAATGCGCTTCTATCATGGCTTGGTTGGCCTCCTCTTAGCTAAGGCAATGATGAAGGATATTGTCAATAGTGCGACGATATAGAACCTGATTGTGGTAACAAAATTGATCAGCCCGATGTTGAATTTCCATCCTGTGGCGTCTATCATCAGGCATTTTTCCATGCTCTAGAAAGTCAATGAACAATATTCTCCAGTCTTCTTCTGTAACCTCATGTATTGATGTGGCGAGGTTTATAACATGGCCATCTCTCAAATTTTCTACTTAGACTAGGGGGATAACCTATTTGCTGCATACTGGAACTTCCATTGATTCATCTACCCCCGGTGCCATGGTGGCTGCAAGATTTGCAAGCGCATCAGCCATGCCATTAGCACTCCTTCGAACATGCTCAAGTTTCTTCGAGTCTAGCTTCTCAAGTAAGTCGATGGCATGTCTCCAGTAAGGGATTAGGTCTTCCTTCTTGACCTCGAAATCACCTAGCAGCTGGTGAATGACTAACTTGGAATCTCCATAGATGTTAAGGTCTTGGATTCCCATTTCAACGGCCATCTCTAGCCCCAACACTAGCGTTTGATATTCTGCCACATTATTTGAACATCTTTCAGTGAACACAAATGAGTACGGTAAAAATGCCTTTGCTGGGAAATAAAAACTACATAGGCCACCTACCCCTTTAGCATGTGATGTGCCGTCAAAGAACATCTCCCACGGTGAAAGTACTTCTACGAGCATAACATCTTCATTCTGTAGATCATCATTCAGCTCCCACTTATCCGGAAGAGGATGCTTTACTGAGAAGACGGTTGAAGCCTGCCCTATGACTGCCTTTTGTGGCACCAATACTGTGTCATATTACTTTATGAGGACAGCCCAACATGCTAAACGGCCTGATAGGACCGGTCTGGAAAGGACATACTTGATAGGATTTGCCTTTGAGATTAAACGCACTGTGTGAGCTTGCATGTAATGCCTCAGCTTCTAAATTGCAAAGACGATAGCAAGGCACATCTTCTCTATAGGTGAGTAGTTCTGTTTGGCACCCACTAGAGTGCGACTCAAAGAGTATAATGCTCTTTTACTTTCCATCGTCAGTTTCTTGAGCACAAAGTGCCCCAAGAAATTGTTCCTGAGCTGAAGTGTAGAGGATCAAGGGCCTATTGGGTATCAGTGCCTCCAAAATAGGCAGTTTCATCAAATACTTCTTTACGCTTTCAAATGCATTCAAACATGAGTTGTCCCACTCAAAAGGAGCTCCCTTCTTCATCAAGTGACTGAAGGGTTGACAACAAAGAGCCAAGTTGGCAATGAATCTCCTTATGTAAGCAAGGCGACCTTGAAGGCTGCAGAGCTCGCTCAAATTCCTCGGCAGCGACATGTTCTGTATTGCATTGATCTTGGATTGATCAATCTTAATCCCTCGATGGCGTACTATAAATCCAAGAAACTTTCCTAAGGAAACGCCAAAAGCACACTGTAGGGGATTCATTTTGAGGCCTATCTTCCGTAACCTTTTGAAAACTGTGCGTAAGTAATTGAGATGATCACTTCTTTTCTTCGATTTTATGACGAGGTCATCAATGTAGCATTCAACCTTCTTATGGAGCAAGTCATCAAAGATCTTTTGCATTGCATTTTAGTACGTGGCGCCAACATTCTTCATACTGAAAGCGTTACTTTGTAGTAGTAAATCTCTTTAGATGTGTGAAAGGTAGTGGCTTTTTCGTCTTCTGGAGCCATTCATAGTTGATTGTATCCAGCAGTGCAATCCTGGTGGGATGCACATCCTTCTGTGTTCGTTCCCACATGTCCATTGAAGTTACCCCTAATCACCACTTGTTCGCTTTGGCGCATGCCTTGCATTGCTAGGTCTAAGTCCTCTCAAAATCTAGCCTTCTATTCTGTCTGCCTAACTTGTGGGGCGTAGGCACTTGTAACGTCCAATATCTCTCTATCTAAAATTAATGTGATGCTAATAATCCTATCGCTAGTCCTAGTGACCCCTATGACTTTGTCCCTAAAGAAGCTATCCACAATAAACTACGCATCTATAGTATATAGCAAAAATTGAGGTTATGTCTTAAAGTAAAAAAAATAAAAAATAAAAAAGCAATCTTAAGGAACACAAATATAACTTTCCTTCTTGTGATCTCTAAAAATTTACAAGACAAATTCATTGATCTTTAAAAACATCTTCTATTATCTTCTTATTACACAAATTAGTTAAGCTTGTATATTTATCATAGTATTTCACCTTCAGCTCTGTCTTGTCGGTCTTCCACTTTGATGAAATTGATTTCAAAATCCGTTTGCCAAAGTTGGAGGAAAATAGGAACCTTGCCTTTAAAAATATCAAAAAATCAAGTGATGTATATGTCACTTATTAATGAAACTTTATAATTAATAAATTAACAAACTCTCTTCCAATATTTCATACTTTACCTGCACTTCTTCTAATATAAGTCGTCCATTAGTGTTTTTTCCTCCAATCCTTGTGCACTAGAGGACAAACTACACCATTTCTTGCAGTTGTATCCAAAAGCGACCCAGAACACCTCCTTCACTATCAATTGGTTGTCCATTCTCATAAATATCAATTACAATTTTATGCCCATGAGGTAAATTCCAAATGTGTGATAGACATGTTTTTGCGTGATAAATTCTAACATTGCCTTCCTACTTTGCAATTCATGAAACCATCAAACACTTGACCTTGGAAAACATCCATACAAACGACCACGATTAACGATACAATAATAGCATAAACAGAGTCGAAACAAAGAAAAGAAAGAAAATAGCCAAAATTTAGCACCATGTTTCTAGAGTTTTAGTATGGATGGCTTTATATATACACTACAGTTGCATATTATAACATATGCAAGGAGCCAAAGCAATTACTTGGGTACCCTGAATTGTCAAGGTGCGATTGTTAAAATTAGTTGTATTTTCAGTTTTCTTCCACTGCATGTGACCACTAGTTAGGACCACCAATAAAAAATGAATCTCTAAGCGGAAATAGCAACTATAAATGAAATGGGATTGAGTAAAACCAAGAATACTCGAACTTACATGGTCGAACCAAAACCTACATCCCTAAAGGGGAGCACAATAATTTCATTATATCATTGAAAGTTCACGTGAGATATTTAACAATTAACCTTTTCTCACCCCTAATGTTAATATATAACTCTAGTGTTTATATAGAGCCATCCACATAAAAACTCTAGTATGCCAGGAGCTTACATCGCATTGACTGATGTGTTTTTCTACGTCTATCAAAATTTAATATAAAACCCTATCTGTTAAAAACACCTAAATTGAAGTGTAGGGCGAGAGGGTGTCGAACCACAGGGAATAAGAGTACGTGAATTTACTCTATGACTTAAATTGATTTGAATAAAATTAAGAGGTTTTTGTATTAATTAACCTAAGGAAATAACAATTAAACTAAAGTAATCTACTTCTAATCGAAAAAGCATATTAAATTGGAACATAGGGTTTCAAATCCATCGTTAGCCAATTACTTTCGCGTTAACTTTTAACTTGAGATTATTAATTGTTACACGGGTAGAGGTTTAGGCTACAAGCTTCAACCTACTAAGGTAATGTTGTTAGTATTGCGTATTGACCCTATCTAACTAAAGCATAAGGAAAATAGGCTCTATCTAACATATTGTTAATTATTACGTATTGACCCTATCTAACTAAAGCATAGGAAAAATAGGCTTTAATTAACAATTTGGATAATACTATTGCTTGATTAATTGATCCTAAGGCTACAAGCACACAGAACTAATTTATAAATATCAATATCAACAATTAAAGGTTACAAACTCAATAGTCATATCAATGGAATAAACAATAAAAATATAATACTTCAAAGTATTTATCTCAACCAAGCAATTCATGTAAACAATCAAATTAACCCGAAATAAAAGTAAACAAAAGTAAAGACTAAGATTTCATCTAACCCCAGAGAGCAAGTTAGCTCTCCATTAAGGATGATCCGGTGAAGAAGTTGAACAAACTCATGTTGATCTCTACGCTAATTTCGCTCTCGTTCCAATTTAACAAAAAAAAAAATAAAATAAATAAGGAAAAGTGAAGAACAGGACGAGGGAGAGAGAGAGAGAAGAGCAGCGAACGGCCCGAGAGAGAGAGAGACAAAACCGAGATGACTAGCCACCACCCCCCAAAATCGAACTTTATATCCTCACAGAAACCGACCCTGTGCCTTCTCTGTACCCTAGCGATTCTGGGCTGCTGCTAGCGTTGTTGGTGTCGTGCGGGCTGGGCATTGGTGGCGGTGGGCTGTTCATGGGCCTGCATAGGGGAGCTGAGCTGGAGGTGTTCATTCTGGGCTGGGCCGGAACAGTGCTGGTGGTGACAAGGTGGGCCGGAGTTGGTGCGGGACAATGGTGGGCTGGTACAGTGCTCGATCTGGGCTTGTGGTGTGCTGGTGAAGTGGGTAGGGGATGATGAACAGTAACGGCTGGATTTTTGGGCTGTGACAGGGTGTTGAGCTTATACGTTCATGTCCCGAATCTCGATTGACTTGATTTAATTATTTACACATTGAATTTGCCTTATTTGCACCAAAATTGGACAATTTCCCGAACTTTAATTTCAAACCTGTTAAATATAAAAATTGTCAAAATGAGTGTAGAGCTATAATTAATTAGGTACAAAATAATTAAAATATCAATTAAAAGATGGGTAAATATGAGACGCATCAACAACCCCACACCGAACATTTGCTAGTCCTCGAGCAAGGCATGTGATTTAACATAAGAACTACAATGACCAACTACCCCAACCATCCCAACCTTCACCCAGTTTTTCGAGATTAACATCTTTGTTATAATTCAAGACAAGATTAAATCATTTAGAGCATTATCCAATTCCATAAATTTAGATGATTAAACTTCAAAACTAGTCATAGAACTTCATTAACCTTGTATCAACTAATAGGAATTACTTAAGCAATGCACAAGTGTAAGTGAATAGGATTTCATGGCACAAAATCTCCTCAAATTCTCGCTCCTAACCAAATATATAAAGGTTTTGTGCACCCACACCATTGAATCACCTAGACACAGGCCTATACATAGAAAAATTTTAAGTGGCATATGAGCAACCACTTTACAATATTTTAACCTTGATATAGCACAAAAGAAACTTTATTACGAACGTACATCAATTTTTCACTTTTTCTTTTTCTTTTGTCTTTTTCTTTTGGAGGAAACCATTTTTTTGTCTTTTCATTTTTTTTTTTGTTTCCTCTTTCTTTTCTGTCCATTTTTGGACTTTTTTTTTAATAACACATACTTCAACATTACAATTGACATTGACTAACCAGTACTTTACATAACATCAAGGGCAAGGATTAGGATAAGCCAATAGGGCAGGTTTGCAAAACTCAAGATATATAAGGTTGTTTACTCAAATTCTTCATATTTTCTGCAACATGAAAGTCCTGTGCTCAGTGAATATGTGAGCGGCATGAGTAGAACCCTTTAATAGCAACAATAATCAACAACACTCATTAACAAGTATGAAGTAGAATCATTTAATTTCATGGAATTAAGAGAACGAAATAAACCCAAAGCCAATCCCAGGGAACAGTAAAGCTTCATAGGGTCTTTCTGTCCAGGTGCAGGTAACAACTAATCCCACTGTCATCATAACATGCGCGTCGATCAAGGAAAACTTAGATGAACGGTTATAGTGCACGCCCAAAATGCGCAAAAAGATGTTCAAAATTTTAAAAATTTGACAAAAAATAGGCACTTGCTAACGAGCCTCACCCCCATACCTAAATCATGCATTGTCTCAATGCAACAACGTTAATCATTTAAGCATAAGAGATAGGTGAGATGGAGCATTACAACCTGACGAGACGGCGCGAACATGTATATGTGATTCCTTCAACCTGGCACAAGAACCTGAAAAGAGAGAAAACAAGCCTCGAAGAAACTAATTAGGTCAAAACTAAATTAAAACAAGAAATAACAAATCTAGGTTGCCTCCTAGGAGCGCTAAGTTTTACGCCTTCAGTCGGGCACAATGGGTCCGGCGAAGATCAAGTAATGGCATTAACCAAAGAAGCAACTTCAAGGAGCTCACCTAAACCAAGATCTACAGCACAATCAGTAGTGTCACGCGTGATTTCAGGAGGGAGAGAGTAGTCGGGTGGATGCCTAATAGGGGCAACAAAAAGTGTAGATCGAAGCTTATAAAAAGCATCTAACCAAGAATCATTGAGCTCAACTGATATGTCCTTAGATAGCACACTAGTCAATGGTTTAGCTAACTTCCCACGATCCTTAAGGAATCCCTTATAGAAGAAATTCTCTAACTTGTTTCACATTTGAGGGAGGCGGCTAGTTCACATTCACATCTATCGTAGCTCTATCAACCTCAATACCCTCCTTAGACAACCTATGGCCTAGTACAATTTCCTCCTGAACCATAACATCATGATTTTTCTTCTAACCCAAGATTTATTTCATGTCCGGGTTCAACCTTCGTTGCATCTCTTTAGAAGGTTTTGCATTCTCATCATGGGGGTTACTAACTAAAGTAGAGGAGGGTGTTTGGTCCACCAAATCATCAGCAATATTCACACAAAAACATTCTGACTCATCCTCACTAGTGGGTGGCATTGAAGCCTTAAAAATATTTAACCTGATAGTCATGTTCGTAAAACTAACATCAATTGCCCCAGATCGACAATTAATCGTGGCATTGGCCATCGCTAAGAAAGGTCGACCTAGGATGACAGGGATATAGTTTTTCGGATGGCTAGAAGTTTCCATGTCAAGCACAAGAAAATCGGCTGGAAACATGGCTTTATCTACCCTCACTAGCACATTAATCAGATCACCATGGGGAAACCTAGTTGATCTATCTGCTAATTGCAAGGTCACCGTGGTTGGTTGCAACTCTCCCAAGCCTAATTTCTCATAAACCGAGTAACGAATGTTGACACTCGCTCCTAAGTCCAGTAAGACTTTATCGATCAGGTAGTCTCCAAGTGAACAAGAGATGGTGGGGACACCGGGATCTTTGTACTTAATTGGAGTGTCGCACTTCAGAATAGAGCTCACTTGCTCGGCTAAAAACACTTTTTTAGGTAGATGTGCTCTAGATCGCCTCTTTTGGTTCAGTAGATCCTTAATGAACTTCTCATAGGCTGGGATCTGTTTAATTGCATCAGGAAGGGGAATGATTATATTCACTTGCCTAACGTTTCCAAAATGTCTTCCCACTTCTTGTCCTTCCCATTTGGATGTGGTGCAACTAAAGCTTGGGGGAAGGGTACTCTAGGTACATATGAGGAAGGAAGATCAGAGGTCTTAGGAGTGGGTGAAGGGTGCATGACCTCATCGGTTGCCTTCTCTCCTTCCTTACTCTTCTCTTCTCCCTCACCCCTTATGGGTACTTTACTCTCAACACTCACCCTATTGTCAACCTCTGTCGCACTTCTTAACACTGTAATAGACTTTGCTTGTTCTTGACGGGGAGGATAGTTTTCTTGTCTCACATAGTTCCTAGGGTTCTCTTCCGCTTGGCTAGGGAGTCTTCCCTCGTCGCTCCTACTCAAAGCGTTAGCTAGTTGACCCATCTAGGTTTCTAGCTTAGAGATTGATTGTGTATGGGAGTGGAGGAGTTCGGGGTTGGCTTCTAAACCTTTCAGCGCACTCAAAACCTTCTCTTCAAAATTCGAATTAACGCTCAAATTAGGAGGTTGAAAGTAGTTAGCAGCATGCCATTACGATTGAAAACCTAGAGGTTGGGGCATACTAGATTGTTGAGGTCGTGGGCGAGATTGATGTGGCACAAAATATCCTTCTCCTCCCTGCCTTCAGGAGAAGTTAGGATGGTTTCTCTAGCCCGAATTGTACGTGTTAGAGTATGGTTCGTTTCGTGAGAATCCTTGGGCTGCATTGACATGTTCCTCCGACCACTCCACATAAGTTGAGGCAGAGGGGCAGTCGTGTAGAATGAGAGACACTAGAACATGAAGAGCAAGTACTATACATATTTGAAACATGAGACATATTAGGCACAGTAGAGGGGGCCAATGTTAACTTAAATAGGGAGGTTAACTGCTCTACAGAAGACGCAAAAGAGTCTACTTTCTTATCTAAGATAGAGGCGTGAGCAATCTCATTTACTCCTCTATCTAACCTAATAGCATTAAGACGTGCATGTGCGGCAGATTGTTGTGAATTCTCATTTAAAAGTTCAAACAGTTCCCACGCCTTATCCTCATTCTTTCTAAGGAACTGACCACCACACGAGTCATCAATAATTTGTTGGCCCTTCTCATTTAACCCATAATAGAAATTTTGGACTAGTTGCCATTTTGGGGATAGCATGATGCGGACAAGCTCGTAAGAGCTCCCTAAACCTATCCCAACTCTCGTGAAACTCTTCAGTAGGAAGTTGGGCAAAGGTGTTAATGGCTCTCCTAGAGGTGTTAGTCTTGCTAATAGGATAGAATTTCTTAAGAAATTCTTGTTGCATTTGAGTCTAAGTACTAATCGTCCAACTAGGTAAGGTGCCTAACCAATATTTAGCCTTTTCCTTTAAAGAGAATGGAAAGAGGTGAAGCAAGATGGCTTCATCACTGACGTTAGGAATCCTCAAGTTGAGCAAACCTCCATGAAACTGTCCAAGTGTGTGTACGGGTTCTCATTACCTAAGCCGTGGAATGAAGGAAGCATTTGTGTAGTATGTGGCTTAAGCTCGAACTGATGGGCTACGGGTGGCAATCTAATGCAGGAGGGTGAAGCGTATATGGTGGGCGTAAAGTAGTCCATAAGTGTACATGGTTGTTGTTCGTCAGCCATTACTAAATCAGAGTTAGCACTAGCGGATTTTGCTCGGTGCTGGACTCTAAGGTCTCTTAAAGTTCTTTCAATTTCAGGATTGAATCTAATAAGGCCCAAAGACAAAGAGTGATGACCGTGCATGAACAATTAACCACACAAATCACGTAAATTAAGAATTAAATAAACAAAACAAATAAAACAGATGAAACAAATACCTAAAAGAAAAGACAAATAACAAGATACCCTAAAATCTACTTATGCATGAAAATCACAAGAAAAATAATGCTAATAAAAAGAAATTTTTTTTTTAGAAAAGAGATAATAACAATTAAAGAGAATTAAAAATTAAAAATCCTAAATTAAGAATCAAATTAAGATTTCAAATCCGAGGTTGAAAAATGAAATAAATTTATTCAAAATTAAAGAAGAAATAGAAATTTAAAAATCAAAGAAAATCACATTCAAATCTATCGTAGCTTTATCAACCTCAATACCCTCCTTAGACAACCTATGGCCTATTATAATTTCCTCCTGAACCATAACATCGTGATTTTTCTCCCAACCCAAGACTTCTTTCATGTCCGGGTTCAACCTTTGTTGCATCTCTTTAGAACGTTTTGCATTCTCATCATGGGGGTCACTAACTAAAGTAGAGGAGAGTGTTCGGTCCACCAAAGCATCAGCAATATTCACACAAAAACATTCTGACTCATCCTCACTAGTGGGTGGCGTTAAAGCCTTAAAAATATTTAACCTGATAGTCATGTTCTCAAAGCCAACATCCATCACCCCAGATCTACAATTAATCGTGGCATTGGCCGCCGCTAAGAAAGGCCGACCTAGGATGACAGGGATATAGTTTTTCGGATGACTATAAGGTTCCATGTCAGGCACAAGAAAATCATCTGGAAACATGGCTTTATCTACTCTCACTAGCACGTTAATCAGCTCACCACGGGGAATCCTAGTTGATCTATCTGCTAATTTCAAGGTCACCATGTTGGTTGCAACTCTCCCAAGCCAAAATTCTCATAAACTGAGTAAGGAATTATGTTGACACTCTCTCCTAAGTCCAGTAAGGCTTTGTCGATTGGGTAGTCTCCAAGTGAACAAGAGATGGTGGGGACACCGGGATCTTTGTACTTAATTCGAGTGTCGCACTTCAGAAGACAGCTCACTTGCTCGGCCAAAAATACTTTTTTAGGTAAATGTGCTCTAGATCGCCTCTTTTGGTTCAGTAGATCCTTAATGAACTTGGCATAGGCCGAGATCTATTTAATTGCATCAAGAAGGGGAATGTTTATCTTCACTTGCCTAAACGTCTCCAAAATGTCTTCCCACTTCTTGTCCTTCCCATTTGGATGTGGTGCAACTAAAGCCTGGGGGAAGGGTACTCTAGGTACATATGAGGAAGGAAGATCAGAGGTCTTAGGAGTGGGTGAAGGGTGCATGACCTCATTGGTCGCCTTCTCTCTTTCCTTGCTCTTCTCTTCTCCCTCACCACTTATGGGTACTTCACTCTCAACACTCACCCTATTGTCAACCTCTGTCCCACTTCTTAACACTGTAATAGACTTTGCTTGTTCTTGACGGGGAGGATAGTTTTCTTGCCTCACATAGTTCCTAGGGTTCTCTTCAGCTTGGCTAGGGAGTCTTCCCTCGTCTCTCCCACTCAAAGCGTCAGCTAGTTGACCTATCTGGGTTTCTAGCTTAGAGATTGATTGTGTGTGGGAGTGGAGGAGTTGGGAGTTGGCTTCTAAACCTTTCAGCGCACTCAAAACCTTCTCTTCAAAATTCGAATTAGCTCTCAAATTAGGAGGTTGAGAGTAGTTAGAAGCATGCCATTGCAATTGAAAACCTAGAAGTTGGGGCATACTAGATTGTTGAGGTCGTGGGTGAGATTGTTGTGGCGCAAACTGTCCCTCTCCTCCCCGCCTCCAGGAGAAGTTAGGATGGTTTCTCCGGCCTGGATTATACGTGTTAGAGTACGGGTCATTTCGTGAGAATCCTTAGGCTGCATTGACTTTTTCCTTCGACCACTCCACATAAGGTGAAGCAAAGGGGCAGTCATGTGTAGAATGTGAGACACTTGAACATGAAAAGCAAGTACTATGCATATTTGAAACATGAGACATATTAGGTATAGTAGAGGGGGCCAATGTCAACTTAAATAGGGAAGTTAACTGCTCTACGGAAGAAGCAAGAGAGTCTACTTTCTTATCTAAGATGTAGGTGTGAGCAATCCCATTTACACCTCTATCTAACCTAGTAGCATTAAGACGTGCATGTGCGGCAGATTGTTGTGAATTCGCATTCAAAAGTTCAAACAGTTCCCACGCCTCATCCTCATTCTTTCTAAGGAATTGACCACAACATGAGGCATCAACAGTTTGTTGACCCTTCTCATTTAACCCATAATAGAAATTTTGGACTAGTTGCCATTTTGGGGATAGCATGATGCGGACAAGCTTGTAAGATTTCCCTAAACCTATCCCAACTCTCGTGAAACTCTTCAGTAGGAAGTTGGTAAAAAGTGTTAATGGCTCTCTTAGAGGTGTTAGTCTTGCTAATGGGATAGAATTTCTTAAGAAATTCTTGTTGCATTTGAGTCCAAGTACTAATCGTCCCACTATGTAGGGTGCCTAACCAATATTTAGCCTTTTTCTTTAAAGAGAAAGGAAAGAGGCAAAGCATGATGGCGTCATCACTGACGCTAGTAATCCTAAAGGTTGAGCAAACCTCCTTGAAACTGTCCAAGTGTGTGTACGGGTTCTCATTACTTAAGTCGTGGAATGAAGGAGGCATTTGTATAGTATGTGGCTTAAGCTCGAACTGATGGGCTACGGGTGGCAACCTAATGCAGGAGGGTGAAGCGTATGCGGTGGTAGTAAAGTAGTCCATAAGTGTACGTGGTTGTTGTTCGTCAGCCTATACTGAATCACAGTTAGCACTAGCGGATTTTGCTCGGTGTCGGTCTCTAAGGTCTCTGAAAGTTCTTTCAATTTTAGGGTCGAATCTAGTAAGGTCCACAGACAAAGAGCGACAACCGTGCATGAATAATTAACCATACAAATCACGTAAATTAAGAATTAAATAAGCAAAACAGATAAAACAGACGAAACAAATACCTAAAAGAAAAGGCAAATAACAAGATAACCTAAAATCTACTTATGCATGAAAATCACAAGAAAAATAATGCTAATAAATTCATCTTTGTATGCCTTACCCTCGAGATCATAGACCTCCTAGTTCTGACAATTGGTGAATAGTTTTAAACTACGTTATGCTAATCCACAATGGGCTAGAGATCATAAAGTTTCATTTCAAGCTTCCCACTGTGGTCTCGAAAAGGTGTGTTTGCTCCATTTTATTTCAAGTTATGTGTGTGCAGTCACCGTAAATGTGAAAACAACACAAACGTGCAAAAGTGACTCACCACGACTAGGGGGTGGGCTTAATTACAAACAGCACGTCTTTGACCTCAACCACTCATCGTTTTGAAGAAAATGTTGTGATATGTTGGTATATCTGACTTCGGTTATACTATGAGTTCTGTTTATGCTTCAATTAGGAAGGCTTTGCAAAATGCTTTTTGTGGATTTTTTTTATGTCTTTTATTATGACAGAAAAATTAAAGCTATGGACCTAACTCAAGTTGCAATTACAGTGATGGAGTAGGCTCATAGATACATTTCCTCATACACTTAAAAGTTAGGAACAGGGATGGAGACAAACCTAAGAGCTAAGCAGTCCATTTATAAGCCCGAGCCAATTAGGTTCTTAAGCCTGGTACCCTTGACTTATAATAACTCAAATGAGTTAAAGTCTGACAAGATTAAAGTGGAGCAAACTGTATTCAGGTCAATGAGTTAGGACCAATGCTTCAAGGTCAAGCCTTAGCTGTCAAAGTCTTAAACTAAAGCCTCAAATCTCAAATTTGTTGACTTGTGGGAGCAGATTAAAACTAAAAAGTCATACCTGAAGCCCGAGAATTTTATTATTCTGAAGGTAAGTGCAACAGAGATCTACGTTACATGACGCCTAAGCTAACTTATGCTACTTCTAGGAAAAAAGGCACAAAGTGTGATGTAAAAGAAACTCTGAAGAAGTTTTGTGATGAGTGTATGTATTAATTTGGACTGAAGTAGAGTCCTTTACTTTTAGAAAATAAGAAATAATGGGTGCTCCTTCTTTTCCTGCAACTTCACCCGCATCTGGCCACTAAGCTTTATCTTGCGCGCGCAAATTTTCAATGAATATGGCCTAAATTCAGTATTGGAGGGAAATCCTTGGTGCCCACGTCCGAATTCTTAGCGAAAGTTCCCTCTAGAAGTCCCACGTTCTCTTGGATTAAGCTTAATGGCCAAGTAACTGAAATTGCACTACAAGTAACTATCTCGAGCCTAGAAACCACATGTCTTGCTGCCTTCCTAATAGCCCTTCGAGCTCGAGCTCACTTCGCCCCTCAACCATCTCGAGTCTCGAGTAGTTGATATCCTTCTTAAGGGCAATAATTCTCATAGGATGCTGGGCTCAAGACGCCCTTATCTCATAACCTAAAGGCTTAATTCCCCTTAAGGGAAGTCTAACGTGTTAAGCATGTGGCACTTTACTCAAAACGACATTATCTCAACCCTTTCGAAATTAGGGTTTAAACACTTCCATATGCGCTTTTTAATTTTCATTTTTGTCTTGGTATCCGATTATGTGCTTGTCTTAAGATGTTGGGATTATTAAAAGTTGCACTACAACATAAATAGCCTAACCCAACTGTTAAAAAGCGTTGCATATTCACAAATAACCGTTGCATTATGTCTAAGGCGACAATTGCATGACCGTTGCACTAGGAAGCGTCGCCTATGCTATAGTTAACGCTTTTTCAACAATAGGCAACAATTTCAAAATTTGACCAAACAGGCAACGGTTCTATCAAAGGCAACGGTTTTAGGCAACAATTCTAGGAAACAATTAGAAAACTGTCACCTATATTTGATAACACACAAAAGCTGTTGCCTATATTATGTAACACACAAAAATTGTTGCCTTCAATAGGCGACACATTACAAACCGTTGTCTTTCTAAAGCAACAAATTATAAACCGTTGCCCATAACATACCAACCCATCATTGCCTTTCATGTACAACGAAACCAAAGCATTGCCTATGTCGTATCAAAGATAAGAATTGTTGCATGACAAAGAATGCAAACCGCAAATACAACCAATCAAATCTATATGAATTGCATAAACTGATTTTCACAAATAATCAACAGTAGTTGGTAAGTGACAAAATACATGTCTCATGTTCCAAAATGTAACAACTTAGAGTTGAAATATGAGCAATAACCATACTTGAATATTCAAAATACAAATAGTCTAGGAGACAAATTTTAAATTTAACATTGTTCTCAAAAGCTAAATCTCTTCATTTATTTCTTCATCATCTTCTTCTTTGTCCTCTTCTTCCATAGATTGCATCCCCCACAGTATAACACATGTTTCAGAATAAACAGTTTTAAACATGTATTCAAAGGCGTAACATAATACCACAATTAATAATTATCATATACTAGTCACAAGATTCATGATATCACTTAATTTAAAATGCGTATATATTTAAGTTACATGGAAAGATTTCTATGAGCTCTTTCTAAAAGATGAGCAACCTAAATTATTTCACATTAATAACAGGATGTTAAGGTTTGGATTCAAGTCATAGTATTAGTAGAGCAATTGCTTGTCATGAATACTATATGTACTCAACTCATTAGTATTAGCTAAGATAGTTAGAATATATTAGATTGTGTAAGAAGCCTAAGTACTTGTAGTTGTCACCTTGAAAAGACGGTGAGTTAGTTAGGTCGGTTAGAGCTTTGTGTTAGATATTTTAGTTAGATACCTCAATACTTTAACCACTTCTTGTGATTAGGAAGTACTATAAGTACATGATCCTACACTTGTAATATTTATTAAAATTATAAGACGAACTCTACTTTTCTTCCTTAATCCTCTCTACTTCTCCCTCTATTCTCTTTAATTCTCATATGTTTCTCAATTCTTCCTCACCCCAAACTCTAATTCTTTCTAATTCTCGAAGTCATGATCCAAGATCCACCTCGAGTCATGACAATTGGTATTAGAGCTCGATCTTGAGCACAAATTTTTGTTGATTCGATCTGATTGTTGACTCTTCTGCAGTAGAGTTGCATTTACTTCTATGTTGCAATCCTTACATTAGCATCAAGCTGTATTAAGACTAGTTTTTCTGCAATTTTGGAGCACCTGTCACTGAACAGATCAAGACTTGGGCTGGAAGGCTCAGATCTTGCTGCACATATAATGGGTTGACCTAATGCTACACTTAGGTGTTCAGGAATTTAACTGAATTGCATAAATCTGGACTCAAAGGTAGCTGTTGCTGCTCTTGTGATTGTCTAGCTGAATTACTTACACAAAATCAAGACAAATGGAACCACAACTATACTCTTGTAAAGATTTTGAATGCTCTTTATCCTATTACCAAGGATATCCTCTACCAAGTCTTTTATCCCTATGGTTACATTGAACGAATTGAAGTTAATTCAACATCAACCCTGGAGGTTGAGGCCTATGTAACCTATTCTTTAAGGAAACAAGCTGCGTTAGCATTTATTAAGCTACAAGGAAGGCATATCTATGACAAATGTTATGTTTTAGATATTTAATTTTTATATCCTTGTAAGGAGATTGAAGAGACAAAAGAAAATCCTTCTCCAAAAGGCCCAATGCATCTTGATGTTTCTGTTGAAAAGAAAGGGAAAATGTGGGTAAAGGTAGTTGAGGATTCAGCAATGAATCAGGCTAAAGTCATAGCACTTCAACAAAATGCAACATATGGAGCCGTTGATGGCCAGAATCAGAAAATTGCAGCAACAAAACATGTTAATGGTGCAACATTTTGACTTGAGCTGGATAGGATGAAGCAAATGCAAGTTCCCGAATTGAATTCGAGGTTTGCAGCAATAACATTGGTACAGCAAAATGCTAACATCAATAGTATTAGCTAAGATAGTTAGAATGTATTAGATTGTATAAGAAGCCTAAGTACTTGTAGTTGTCACCTTGAAAAGAGTGTGAGTTAGTTAGTTAAGTTAGTTAGAGCTTTGTGTTAGATATTTTAGTTAGATACCTCAATACTTTAACCACCTCTTGTGATTAGGAAGTAGTATAAGTACATGATCCAACACTTGTAATATGCATTAAAATGATAAGACAAACTCTACTTTTCTTCCTTAATCCTCTCTACTTCTCCCTCTATTCTCTCTAATTCTCATATGTTTCTCAATTCTTCCTCACCCCAAATTCTAATTCTTTCTAGTTCTCTAAGTCATGATCCAAGGTCTACGTCAGGTCATGACATTGCTATAATTTAAAACTCTAAACTCTTGTGTATCATTTTCTATGATCTTAGTTATCAATCGCAATTTTTCCCTCATAAGAACATCAAGACTAAACAAGCAATTGCCACAATTCCAAACTCCAAACTCTAAAGCTGCAACATATGACCATAAAGACAATAAGTTTAATTAGATAGAGTTTCTATAGAACTTCTACTCCATACATACCACCAAAAGTGCTACGGACTAGGCACTAGTCCAGTATCTAGGTATTCTGACAGCAACTAAACTAAAAAAAGTAAGAGAAATCATGCAAGCAAATAGTTGGCAATGATGTATACTAAGATACCTCCAAAAGCAACACTTAAAGGGTCATTGTGACCTCAACCAAAAGTTTCTAGAGCACTTGCACAAGCAACATCCCCATCATATGCATCAACAAGTTTTGAGTAACAAGATAAAAAGAAGTGATTTGAATTATTTAAAGTAATACCTCACTTGCTTCTTGTCGAAGTAGAAATGGTTGATGTGCGATTGCAGAAGATTGCAAATGTACTGACTGCATTGCATTAGAAGCACTAGAAGCATGAGCAATGGATCCTTGATCATTCAATAAATCACCAAAAACTGATACATCAAAGTTGACACTAGGGCAGGCTTGCTGAATCTGTCCTAAAATTATTTGTAACCCTTGTGCAATCATAGTTTTATTTTTTTCAGACTCTGCCGTATATTTAGCTTCAATCGCATTTATTTCTTCCGTCCAAGTTTTTTCTAACTCTTCTGCAATTGTCTTTTGCATCAATGTAGAACTAATAACACCTTTGCCATAGAGACCTTTGCTCCCATGCTTTCTATTGTTGTTACCCAAAAGTTTAGAAATTATACGTTCTTTCTCACAGCTCTCACCCTGTTGATTTTTGCAATTTTTGAAGGTCTACCTATAATAAAAGTTGAGAAATTAGAATGGAAGAAATCCTTCATTTATAAGAATTCAACTATAAATCAATTTCATAATGTGAAACAAAAATTTAATCCTTACAATGATTTAATCTCGCCTATCTCTATCACTGAATTTCTTTATTTTTAGCTTGTGTGTCTCAATCAACATTTTTGCTTCCGTGGGATCTTCACCAGTTTCCTTTTTTCTTGTCTAGAAATCATAAGAAAATTAACAAAAGAATGAAAGATATTATCAATACACACCAAATATATAAAAGTGATATATTAACAAGTTACGACATACACATACCATTTCATCCTGTATCGCGGCATAGCTATATGGGCCAGTCGTGTGCATTGTGTTGTTCTTCTTTGCCACGTCACGATTTTTTGAATCAGTTTCAGAAATTTCCTGAGAGGTTTAATATTTCGCTTGGTAATCATATATTTGTATCATTCTTTGGTGTCAATTCATCCTATAAAATTATAAAAAGATCGATAAATAAACACATAATACTTGATCTTCCTTGGAGTTCCATTTCTGTAATAATTCTTTAAATTGTGAGATTGGTATCATCCCAGGCCGATGTTTTAACCTATCTGCATCTTTTTTATATCTCTTGAAGTGAACATTCTTTATTCGACATTTGTATTTTCTCCATGATGCAGCTCTAGTGCGTAAAACCCATTTATTGGCGTGGTGAGGAATGACATATTTTTGCTACAAAATTCATTGTAAGTGTACAACACGTAAAGTTTGCAAGTAAATAATTAAATGTAAAAAAGGATAGAAAGTAATACAGGAACATATCCCCATAACTTTTCCTTGATCTCAGCCTTGAAAACATGCCAGCTCTTAACAGTTAATGGCAAAACCGTTGTATTGCGACCAAGTGATCCCAAAAAGTAGCTGAATTTGATCACTGATTCACGATTAGGACCCATAGGCTGGTTAAATTTGTTCAATGTATTGTGTGTTCGATCTTGCAGCCGTCGTTCATGAATAGCATTGCACATCGTGGGCCCTCTTCTTCTTGGTTCTGAAGAAAAAATGTTGAACAAATCCAAAAAAGTAAGTCGATGTGACATTGACTATCATATGGGATTAGAAATATATGTAACTATAGCGTTATGAAAAAATATCTTTGTAAAATTTAAGTTGCATTGACCTTGCTCTACACCTTCCGTTCTAGTTTCTTTGATTTGTTGTATGTGCACCTCACTTTCGTTTGAAGTTCCAAGGCCCACTTCTTGTTGTCGATGCTTAAAAGCCTTACTCATAAAAGCACGATTTCTTTGTTCTCTACTCACACACTTCTGTACCAAAAAGTAAGAAAAAATTGTCATTCAACATATAGGCATTCACCATAAAGTCTCACATATATAGAATCTTTTTTTATATGATATGTACATAGCACTTCATCTTCTATCACTCCGTGGCCATCGACATCACCTATTTGCACTGATTTCTTTTTCTTTTTCTCTCCAAAGCTTTTTGATTTACTCATATTTTTTCGCTGAAGGTTAAACATTTCAATAAATAAATCATATGTAAATAAATAGTTAGAAAATACAAGGAAATAATAAAATATCATTGATAAATAAAAAGTTAGACTAATAAAGAAAATCAAATAAACATTCATTATGTGTGCATTGTTGACAAATATGCATATGCACTTACAAGATTCTCCATTTCAAAATGCAAACTGTTTGGCTCAAGAAGTAGCATCCATATAATCCCAATCAATATCATCTACAATCTCATCATCATCCGACTCATCTAGTTAAAGCTGTGAATTTAGAATATGTAAAGGAATTTCAGTAGTCGAGGCAGGTAGGTTAGGCCTTGACCAATTCAAGATATGATCATTCGTGGGGGTACCATAATTAGATCCAATATCAACAGCCTCGCTCCAATACGACTCTCCAAAGGTTGCATCTGATTCTTCATTGACGTCAAATAAGTCTCTGGGAATAGCTTTCATCACATAATTCAAATTTTCATCAATCGGATCTTGCACATAGAAAACTTGATTCGCCTGGGAAGCCATCACAAACGGATCATTTGAGTAGTGTGTTCTACCAAAATTTACACGTGTCAAGCCATAGTCATCTTACTGATCATCAAACCAGTCACACTGAAACAACACAACTTTAAATTGCCCAAAATAATCCAACTTAATGATATTCTTCACAACTCCATAGTAGCTAACATTTCCCATTACAGAATTTTTATCTCTAGAACTCGCAAAACTTCGAGTTAGTGCAGTCAAGGTGACTCCACTACATTGAGTTTTCAATTTAGAATCGCGTGCTGCTATATGGAATCTGTAACCATTGATCAGATACCCAGTGAATCTTCTTACGCAATAATTGGGGCCTCTTGACAATGCTTTAACTTGTGCAGATACATTCTCATTCTCTAGACGATGCCGAATCTAATAAATCAAACCTTCACTGTGATCTCGTGGCCTTGCAAATCTAGTTCTTTTACCTTGGTTATTGCTTAGATCTTGATGCTCACTGTTTGAGAAAAATTAGAGGTTATTAGACATTTAGCTTCGAATTTCAAGTGTAAATTGTGAAACATTCTAACCTAAGATTACTTACCGAACGTATTCATCAATTTGATCGCAATTGAATAACACATATCGATGTGCTCGGGTCCAAGTGCGGTCACCCACATTAAATCTTTTTCCTCCACTATGCTTCTTTCCACCAATAGGACGACCTTGAGAAGGAAAAATAGATGACGAAGAACCACAATCAATAGTATGTCGATTTCTGGAAGGTTGATCACTCTTTGCTTGCACACCATGATAGAGATATCTTGTACAAAATGTAAGACATTCCTGTGCCAAGTACCCCTCAGCAATGGAACCCTCCGGCCGACATTTAATTTTGACATAGGACTTTAATTTTCCTAGGTATCTCTCCCGAGAGAACATCCATCAATACTGCACAGGGCCTCCAAGCTGTACTTCATTCACAAAGTGAATGGGCAAATGCACTATTATGTCAAAGAAACTTGGAACAAAAGTCTTCTCAATCATACACAATACATCTACAATTTCAGATTGTAAATGCTCGAGTTCTTGAGTGCTAATGACTTTGTTACATAACCCTTTAAAAAAGGAACTCAATCTACTCATTGTTAGAGCCACAGGCTTTGGCAAGAGTCTCCGGATTGCAACTGGAAGTAAATAATAAAGTAAGAAGTTAGCATCATGACTTATACCCATAAATTTTCCTTTCTTCAGAGTTCACACATCTAGAGATGTTCACTGCACAACCATCTGGAAACTTAGCACTTTTTATGACATCACAAAACAAACTTTTCTCTTCACTTGAAAGTGAAAAGCATGCTCTTGGAAGAGCGACGCATCTCTGATCATCTAACCATATTTGGTGAAGCTCTTTTCTAATGCCCATGTCTCGCAAATCAAAATGAGCATTTACGTGGTCTTTTGTCTTCCCTGGAATATCAAGAAGTGTTTCTAATATATTATCACATATATTCTTTTCTATATGCATTACATCAAGATTAGGGCGCAAATTGATATACTTCCAATATGGTAATTGAAAGAATATGAACTCCTTCTTTCATGGGCTGTCTCTATTGTTATTCTTCTTTTGCTTCTTCCCAAACTTGTTAACAAAACCCTCCAAATTTTTCAAAACACCCACTCCAGACATACTAGAAGGTGTAGGCCTCAACTCTACATTACCATCAAAGGAACCTTTGTTACAGTGCCAAGGATGTATATTGTCTAGAAACCTTTGAACCCATACTATATTTCAAATTTCGAGAGCATGTATCATAATTACAACAAGGGCATGCCAGCTTCCCCTTTGTGCTCCACCCAGACAACATGGCATATGCAGGAAAATCATTAATTGTCCATAACAAAGCTGCACGCATAGTAAAAGTCTCATCCATTGAAGCATCATAAGTATCTACGTCAACCTCCCATAGCTCATTCAACTCTTCAATCCAGGGTTGCAAGTAAACATCAATGCCATATCCAAAAGAATAAGGCCCGGGTATAAGCATGGACATCATAAAAAACTCAGCTTTATTGCACAACCACGGTGGCAAGTTGTAAATTGATAACACAACTGGCCATATATTGTAAGCAACATTCATCGTCCTACAAGGATTAAAGCCATCACTCATAAGTCCTAGCCTCACATTGCGTGGATCAGCGACTTGATGCAAAGAATCAAAATCTTTCCATGCTTGTCCATCAGCAGGATGCGCAACTTTTCATCTTTAGGGCGCTCTCTATCATGGCAGGCCATGGAACTTGCTGTTTTGGAAGACATGAACAATCTTTGGAGTCAATCTTTCAAAGGAAAATATCTCAAAACCTTAGCAGGAATCTTATAGCCGGAAGCAATACTATGAATAGCTTGTTGATTATCACCCAAATTCCACCTAGAAGCACCACAAATACAGCACAAAGTATTTTTTTCAGGTTCTTTTTAAAAGAGCATGCAATCATTTGGGCATACATCTATCCTTTTATAATCTAATCCTAGGTCTTTAATCATTTTTCTAGCCTTGTTAAAAGTTTGGGGAAATTGTGCAAAAGGAAAAGCCTCCTTTATTGTCTCCAATAATTCAGTAAATGAAGAATTACTCCACCCATGTTTGCACTTCAAATGATAAAGTCGGATGATGAAAGACCACACTGAAAAATTCTCACAGCCAGCATATAGCTTTTGTTGTGCATCTTCTACCAATCTAAAGAACTTTTTAGTATTTGCACCAGGACCTTTTCTAGCTTCTCCTGCTTTGAAGCTAGTGGTTTCTTGTACCATCCCTCTAAAAATTTCTTATACCATCTCATTCACAGAATCGCAATCATCTTGCATAATATCACGTCTGTGTTGCTGAGACCCAACAATTCTAGAAGATAATTTTTCATCATGAAAATCCCAAACTTTATAACCTTTCTTGAACCCCTTAATTATCAAGTGCTCAAGTACCACAGCTCTGTAGTAAAAATAACGATTCACAAATTTTGCACAAGGACATAAAATTTCTGGTTCATCTTCTTCCTCAGAGGTATGATCAACGTGTACTTTAGAAAATGCAAAATCAAGAAACTTTTCAACTCCATTAATATAAGTATCACTATTTCTTGGTGCATCCATTCAACTCTTCTCTATTTGTACCATAGCTTAAAACTATCTGAGAGTTATATAAAAAATTGATATTAGTATGTATAGTGAGGTGAAATACAATAAGCTTGAGAACTTTATATTATAAGGCAGTACATATAATGCAACACAAATTTTGGTCATAATTACAACCAAAAGGAATAAATATAAAGTTAAACTAATTCATATAAGATAGTAATGAACATGAAAAGAGCCAATGCATTAGTACTTACATACATAAAAATCATGAAAAGATAAAGAGGGGCTACCTTTACACAGTGAGAATTCTCAGTTTTTCTGCTTCTAGAAATCTTGTTCCCAACTCTACTTGCGTAATTTAAGTTCTCGTCTTTGACATCATCATTAGGTGTATAGTCCTTGTCTTAATCAACATTTGCCTTGGGATTTTCTAGCCTTATTTTTTTCCGTTTCTTCTCCACTCCATTTTTCAAGGCATTAGCCTTTTCAACAAGGCCTACCGATTTCATTTTTTTAATATTTTGTTCTATCCGTGACATCCTTTGTTTTTCATACTCATTCATTCGGGTAGAAATTTCCACCTCTTGGGAATTTGGGCAGTTATCGGTTTGTATTGGAGTGCATTTTTTTTTTTTGCCATAGTTTTCTACTATAGAAATACGATTAGCTGGTTAAACAAACTGAAAGTTTAACGGAAAATAATAAATTAAAATTCTTTTATTAACTAAGACATAGTCAATCAAACTCATCCACCAATTTAAGGGCTCTAATGTTCCTAACAAAATCCATATTCATTCATGTACAAAAGACTATTCTTCACATTCTCTTCACTTCATTATGATGATAACAGGTAGAACAACCACAGCATGCAAACAGTTTGCTAATATTTAATTAAAAATCAACTAATTAAAACAGAAAAATTTACAAAGAGTTAAAGATAAGGTATCCTCAAAATTAAAAAAATGCAACAATAACAAACTGTCATGATCCTAGATATTAGAGGGGTTAAGTATATTCAGCCTTGATCGATTTCGGTTGTAGTCAGATTGGATTTAGCAGGTTGCAACAATTTCTATTGCAGTTTAATTGAAAAACATTTGATCAAGTCAAATTGGTATCCAATTCTCGATCAAATTGAATTGATCCCCCTGACATTGAGCACACGTATAGATTGGATACTGTTACATCAAGTATTGTTAACTTGATCAATTTTTTTTTTCAGTAAAAATAGAAAGAAATTTTTTTCAGAAAGTAACAACAAAAACTAAAAGTTATCCTTTATGGATTATATGAATATCTCTGCTGCCAATTTGTAGATGTGGATTATCTAACACCAAACTTCAACGAAACAACTTGAAAGCCTGGGGCCCTCCACTTCACATAATCATTTTAATAGCTAATTTTTTAAATGAACAAATATAAAACGTGTGTTTTGTTGGTGTAAACACTTGCAAAATCAAGTAAACGGGTAACTTTTCGATCTACAGGTTTCGAGGCATGATGTCACTTTCCTTAAGGCTTATTTCAACGTATGAAATAGTCTCGGGGATACAATGATAGCCAAATAAAATGGAGTGAAAGTATGTAAAGGGAGATATAGGGAGATGTAAGAGAACGACCATTTTTCACAGGCAAAAATCTTTTTTCATCATCATTCAACAATCAAACTAGTGGGGTATATATAATAAATCAAGTGAAAGAAGACGTCGCAAAACATACCCCAAAAAAGGGGTGCAAAACCTGGGAAGTTAATGCGTGAAATCTGGTAAAAACTGTCCTTGTGGGTCGGCACACAGTTCTGCAGACACGGTTCTGTTGATCTGTGTGTCGACACACACCTCTGTATCCCTGTTCTGCAAGAATGTGTGTCGACACACCATTCCTGTGTGTTAACACACATCCCAACATATTTCAAAACATATCAAACACTTAGAACACACATTTGGGACCAACTTCAAAACACTTCATTCACAATTTTTATTACACAATTTGAAAATACATCAACATGTTTATGGAAGAATTAGAATTACAAGCTCCAAGGTCTTCTGAAGGCTTGGATGAAGGAGATTAACAAGAAATTTAAAATGACTCTTGCTGAAATTAGTTTGTACATCAACTGGGCAGCACAGAACAAATTTAAGCCTTGTCAAGTTAAGAGAATGAAAGTATATTGTGTGGAATATGCAAGAGTTTGGAATGGATAGGTTAAGATTCTTAGATCACACAAATTCGGAATCAATGTGAAAGCAACAGAATTCAAACAAGTTGCTGAAAATTGTTGGAAAACCTCAATTCCCTCCCTGTCAACAGCGTATCAGATGATTAATGGAACTGCAGTTTGTGCAAATATGGCCTTGAGAAGTCTTAAGAACCTGCTAACAACTGAAAGCGACCTCCTGAACATGACACGAGTTGGATTTTGTTTGAGTAGCTGCTACGTCTTGCTTAAGTTCTGCACTACCGAATCATTGAGCTCTGCAGAAAAGCATGTGAAATTGGAAGACATTCAAGGGAATGTTGAGTTGGGTATGATATGGTTTGGTAAAGGGAAGCTCATACATGACGAATTCTGGTTGATTTGATTTCTGTGTGTTTCAATTACAAGTCATGGTTGTTGGGCTGTATTCATTGCTACAAGAAGTTAACTCAGATGGATATTGTCTGCGATCGAAGCTGGTTGATTTGGTTTGACAGCGACCGACCTCCAGATGGGTCATTTCTTGAAATTACAGTCGCAAAAGTAACAACAATAGGGGAAAAGCAAGACTCCGGTATGCAGAGGAAGCAATGCCAATAAGAGTCTTCCAGCTCTTCCTTCTACAACAATAAGTGTTCTTCAAGTTCTCCATTCTCTTTTTAGATTCTTGAGGACAAGAATCTCTTAAGGGGGGAGAATTGTCATGATTGTAAAAGGATATACTAAAAGATTGAGTCTTTGATAGTATTCTATTGTAATAAGTCATGTATTAGTGTTATTACCGTTGGCCAAGGTAGTTCGTGTTCTGTTCAATAGCGGAGGCTCGCTTGTTAGAAGTTGGGTAAGTCGGTTGAAGAGGTGGACTAGGTGAAATGTAAGTATTTGGCCGCCATTAGCATTAGGTGGTTATAAGTAGTTGTGTTCTTCATTAGAATGCATAACTTTGATAAATACAAAATATCTTTTGGATATTTCTCTCTCTCTCTCTCTCTCTCATCTCCCTTCCCTTCTTTTTCTCATCTTATCTCTCTTTCTCCTAGATCGAGATCTTAATTGATCTTGATCCTTAGTTCATGATTCGAGATTAAACTCGGAACATGACAATCTGCAGCACTGAAGTTTAACATGTCTGCTCAATATTTTCGCCAAGTCTCCAACGATGATGCTACGGTCTCGGTTACGGTTTTCAGTGTTCTTCGTCTCATGACCGATAATTGAGTGTGATTTCTCTTCTCATCTCCTATTCTCTCGATATTTCTCATCTTCTTTCACTTCTTTCTCATCCCATACTCTCTTGTTACTATCAAACCCAAGGTTATGAATCAAGATTGATCTTGATTCATAACAAACACTTCTTCACTTGAGCTGAACAGATCAAAGTGCTGCAGAACTTAACTCAAGACATCAAATTCATACACATTCTCAAAATGAACACTTCACCTCTTCAAGTCTCCCTTGCTGCTATTCATAAATCTTGCCTTGAATCATTTGACTGCATTCATAGGCAATGGGTCTTGTTTTAGTGCCCTTAGTATAAGTAGTAGTTTTCTTCTTGTAATCAAGATAAGCGTTGAATGAATTGATCTTCTCCTCTCTAAATTCTCTCTAGAATTCTCTCTACTTCTCAACTTCTCATCTCAATCTCATCTAATTCTCTTCTATCTCGCATCTAAATCTATCTTCTTCTCATCTAAATTCTTCTAATTCTCATCTTATCTCACCAAAATCTCATCTCAAACTCATAAAAACCCCAGGTTATGATACAAGTTTAGCTTGAATCATAATATATATGCAACTAGAGGGCTTGGTAACATGAGTAGTAAGCCTACAACATGATGGTTATGGCTAGAGGATTTCGGAGGTCCACCCAAGGTTGCGGTGATCATGATAGTAATCACAACCGGGTGTTTAAGGTGGGAGTAGAGACCTACCACTCAAAGATTTAGGGTGGTCAAGAGGAGTGTTCTTGACCTTTATGTGGGTTAAGGACCAATATACTCTTGATTACTTTAGCCATAACCTAGGAAACAATTTAACACATGCTACTAATGTGACATAACAACAACATTGTTAAGCAAATATGAAAAATGAGTGGGTAAATGATTAAGAATGTAAATGAAAGTAAGTGTGGTATCAAACCAAGCTCACCGAGCAATTCCTGCCTCAAGCAACATATAAGTAGTTAGCTTGTGATGTAATTTTCATGATTGTTGAATGATTTGATTGTGATTTCTCTCTCTCTCATCTCTAATTTTGTCTCTACCTCTCATCTTATTCTCTATATTTCTCATCTCAATTTCACTTCTCTTCTCATCTAACTCCCAAATTCCTCTTCTTTAAACCCTAGGTTTTGATTCAAGATTAGCTTGAATCATCACACAAACATGAACTAAAAATGTAAAGCCCTCTAATCTCTAGAACTATACAAAGCCCCCGAAACTCTTTATCTAAAGACGCATGGACTCAACTTTAATGGTAGGACACTTCAAATTAGAATAAAAATGATTAAAAGTCATAAATGTATAAAAGAAAACCTCTAAACAGTAATCTAAATTAACATTTAATTGCAAACAAGACTAAAGAATGCAGCCACCATTAACGCCAGCCACCCCTACAAGGCTGAAACCCGAGATGTAATTGCGAAATAGAAAAGGAAGATGAACCACATCATACCTAAACCGGAGGCAGGGGAGGAGGTGACGTGGTGAGCAGCAGGGTTCCCAAACCGGTGGAGAGAACCCAAATCAAGAGAGAAGATGAATAGGGAGAAGAGGAAGGAACTGCATGATTTTTGGTTGAAGAAGCATGGTGCGCGGGAAGTTTTCCCTCCAATTTCGTTACTGCATTTTTTTTTTTAGTGTGAGTTAGAAAACTAAAATTATTAGTATATAAATTATGGATTATTTACAATTTAGTATCCTAGAGTTTTTGGAAATAATAAGGGCTTCAACATTTTTGAATTATTAAAAAATTCCTAAGTTTTTTTCGTATTAATAAAAAAGTCACTCTATTGCCCGAAGACATTATTTTCCATAGATAGAGCTTATTTAACAACTATTTTTTTAATTAATACTATAGAAAAATGATAAAAGTACCCTTTAATACTCTTATTTTCACCCTATAAGTAGAAAATTCGATTATATATTGTCTTATGTAGAAACTATCTGCTTTATTACACTGGAGAGTGGACAAAAAATGGCTAGTTGGCACTTCAATTTCGTAGATAAAAAAGGCGTTATAATGCCGAAGAGTGGACTTTTAGTAATACTAGAAAAGATTAGGGACAATTTTATTAATATGACTAAAATTTAGGGGCCTTTATACTAATTCAAAAATATCAGGATCCTTTTTTATAATTTCGAAAAAGATCGGGGTACTAAAATATAAGTAACCCGTAAATTATAATTACAATTCAAAGTTTTGTCTCATGATCAAGACATTTACCCTTAGTAGCTCAAATGCAATGATCAAGTCCCATCAGATGCCTTGGGGATGCAGGAACTATAACATAGGGGCTATATATGCTGCAAGATTTTGTTTGGTTCATGTTTTCGAATATGTTAGAATATGCTTTTGCATTTTGATGATGTAAGTCATTTTGTATGCATTCTCTGTTGAATGAAAGTACCAATTATCAAAAAAAAAAAAAAAAAAAAAAGGTTTTGTCGCATACTTCTTAGATAAATTATATCATAAGAATTTGATATTTAAACATTATCACTTGTTAGAGAAATTTAGAAGATTTTTTAGCATATGAAGTTAAAATCATACTGCAGAACTGCAAGTTAAAATATAATTGTATAATTAATTGTTTCAAGTTTTGAATTAATCGAGTTTGATCATTCTATATTCTAGGGCTTTGGTCAAATTGGATCATGTAGTATTCTAGTCATGTCCAGTTTCGAGTCAATTCGATATGGATATTAGTTGGTCAAAGCATATGGTGCTGAAGTCATATTCGCTTTTGGGTTAATTAGATGGGTTCATTCTAAGATTTGGGTTAGGGTTGGGTTTGAATTTGGGTAGGGCGATTTACGGCTCTAATCATCTTGTTTTCAGGTTAATAAGGTTGGATAGTTCCTATTTGGTCAAGACAATTAGATTGGACTGAATCGTGTCAAGTCATCTTAGTTACAATCATCTCAAGGTATAAGGTCATTTCGGTTGTATTATATCTGGTTTTGGAGTAATTTCATTGGGTCTCGTTTAAGTCAGGCTTGAATCAGTTAGTGTCAATTTATATTTAAATCATCTACAGTTTTGCATATATCAATTTGGCTACTTTCAATTTTGAGTTAGACTGGGTCTGGCTGAGTCATGTCATATCATTTTGGGTTCAAATACTCAAATACAATCATTTTGAGTTTTGAGTAAAGATTGGGTCAAGCGTTCCTATTTCAAGTCATCTTGGGTTTCTATATTTATAACTGAGTTGCAACATTCTTGGCTTCATATCAATAGAGTTAATACAGAATTAAAATTCGTAATTAAGAACTTGGACTATATGCTTTTTAATTAAAACCTAATTAAATGGAATTGGACAGTAGAATTGTAATTATAATAAATGAAGCCGACAAAAAAAAATGGAATTATGGCCCTCAATTTCAACCTCACCCTTGGCCCAAATCCACATTCAAATTCCATACATCAAATAGGATCTAATGAAATTTATATCACTTAGATACATATCCAATTTTACCAATAAGTTAATTAATCAATTTAATCAATAAAAAATATACAATAAACTCATTGTCACATGATCTGAAATTGATTAATTACTTGGCATAATGGAAAATTGACTTGTGGTAAAAAGGAAACATTTAAAAGTTGATGCCATATAGCTAACAACAAAAGCAACAAGTTACAAAGTGTTGCCTATTATTGCAACACTCAACTAACTGTTACCTTTAGTTGAGCAAATGCAACGGTTTTTCACTTCCGTTGCCTTCAAAAGGCAATGGTTTTAGAACCGTTGCCATAAGATTTATACATCAATTTGAGGATGAAGGCAACAACATAGAAAGTGTTGCATTTGACTAGTTTAGGCAACACTTTTTACTACCGTTGCAAATTTTTCGTTGCCTTTGTCTATTTATGTTGTAGTGTTGGATTGATGGCTTTGTTCTTCTATTGCTACCAACCCATGATTATTGACTTTGATTATCTTAACAGTTGATGAATAAGAACTTTGGTGAAACAAGGTTCTTCATGTGAGAGATTTGATAAGTGGCATTCGTCTAGCATAATAGCCGGCAAGCATTGACATGATTTTTCTTAATTGGCTTTTCTAATTATGTCTTTATGAGAGGATGTAGGAGTAAGTTCATAATTGAAGATCTTAAGAGATGAAAATATAATGAAAAATTGATTAGAAGTCATAGCGAGAGTTTGTTCAAGTTGAATTTGGTTAAATAGGAACATATTAGAGTGGAATTATAGCAAATATTAACTTCTTGGATTTTGATTTAAAGTGGCATTGACGCGAAGATTAGTTAAGTTGGATCTGTAAAAATTATTGATTTACCTTGAATTCAATGAGAATTGTAGCAAGAATTTGTTCAACTAGCCAAGGAAACTGTCTATGAGTGGCTAAAACACTTTATGACTTACAAGGCATGTTATTCTGAAGCCCTGAGAATATGACTTTAGCTAAGCTTTTTGGTTATGGTATATTCGGGGTTAGCTTACTTATTTATATAAAAGAATTAGTTCAATCAAGGTTAAACTAAACTGGGTTTGTCACGAAAATTGGTCCAATCAGGATTGTGTTGAACTAAGATTGTAACGAAAGTATGTTCAATGAGGGTTGAACTAAATTGAAATTGTAAAAAGAATTAATTCAAACATGGTTGAATTAAACGGATGATGTAATTAGAATTAGTTCAAAGAGGTTTGAATTAAACGGATAATGTAATGAGAATTAGCTCAACGAGAGTTGAACTAAACTAAGATTGTCATGACAATTAGTTCAAACATGGTTCAACTGAGTTGAGATTGTGAGGAAAATCGGTTTAGCCAAGGTTGAAGTAAACCAAAAGTATAATGAAAATTGACTTATTTAGGCTTGAATTGAATAGATATAGGGTTGACAAAATATTAACCCATTTAGGGTTGAATTGAACATAAGATTGTAATGAAGATTAAGTTGACGAAAACTAACCGTTTAAGGTTGAATTCAATAGAGATTGTAATGAATATTAATCCTTCAGGGTTGAATTAAACTAAAGTTATAATAAAAATTAACCCTTTAGTGTTGAATTGGATAAAGAGCAGATTGATGGTGGTGGTTACTCTTGCGGTGGAGTAAAGGCAAGAATATGAAGCGTTGGGTGGTGGTTTGCGAAGATCGAAGCGTCATGTGGGGTCACGTAGCATCAAGTTGTGTTTGCTGTGAACGGTGTGTACAATGATTGTGGTGGCGGGTGAAGTGTCGTGCAGTTGTTGCGTGTGGTGTCTGGGAGATGAAGCCTTGCGTGGATGTTGAAGGTAGCGAGAGGTTAGTGGAACATGGCGGTTACCGGAGCACGGCGGGCCACGGTCCACGGCGAGCCACCGTTCAAGGCTGAGGTGGGCCTTACCCATACATGATAGTTAGGTAACTTACCACGTAAATTAAAACGAATATAACTTTTAGTTTGTGAAGAGTTATAGATCGAATTACATATCAAAACTAAGCTCTTGAAGAGTTCTAAGCAACTATGATAATTTTTGGAGTTTTTGATCAAGGAAAGCATCTGAAAAATGAAGTGGGTGTGCCACACGCCAATAGATTATATAAATTACCTTATAATTTAAAACGGGCATAAATTTCAATGTGTGAAGAGTTACAGATTGTGTTATATGTCAAAATGAAGCTTTGAAAGATTTCTAGGTGTGTATATTGATTCTCTAGATTTTTTATCAAAGAAAGCATACAAAAAAGGAAGTGGGCACGCCACGCCCGTATTGGTTAGATATCCTACCTTATAACTTAAAATGGACATAACTTTGAATCTGTGAAAAGTTATGAATCAAGTTATATATCAAAATGAAGCTATTAAATAATTATAGACATCCATGATGATGTTTGGAGTTTTTTTATCAAAGAAAACATATGAAAAATAAAGTAGGCGTGCATCGCGAGTATAGGTTACATAACTTAATTTTCAACTTAAAACGGGCATAACTTTCAATCTGTGAAGAGTTACGGATCGAGTTGTATATCAAAACGAAAATCTTGAAGAGTTCCACATTCCTATGATAGTGTTTTGAATTTTTGATCAAAGAAAAGATAAACAAGATGTATAAAGTATGCAACCGTACTTGACTTCACCCGAGCAAAACTCTTTGTAGGATCTAGAATATGCCTTAAAGACATGAAAAAAAGATGTAAAAAGAGTTTATTCAAGCAAATTTCTTTTATTGTTCACTAATAATATGGAGTTTCTTTTTGCCCAAGTAGGCTTGTTTTTATTAGAGAATGCAAAAAGAGACCTAAAATGCCGAATATTAACTCAACTAATATTAAAAATATTGAAATCTTACAGAAAATACCAAGCTAGGTATGAGCTTATGATCCTTCCCAATGACAGTGCCAAAATGTTACTATGAATTTGGTCAGTTTGTTTATACAATTTTTTGGAGTTTTATATGAGGTGGGGTTCGTTAGGATGCTTTGAGCTCAAGCTCTAGCGACACGCCTAGCTTTCTTGCAAGATCTGAACAAAAGATTAGAGGAGCCCATGGGGTAACCCACTGGGAATCCTTCTGATGCTCAAATTAGTACTAATATCATGAAATAGCAATAAAAGCAGGTAATAAATAGATATAACATATATAAAATACTCAGCATAAGGGGAGTAAGAGGCTTGAACGACTATTATTCTAGAGAGGAAATTGTGAAAGAAGAGGGTAGGAAGAGGAGTGAGATAGGAGGGGAGGTGTGATAAGTGTGAGAAGCCTGTTCTCTTCATATGCCTTTCCCTCTTTCATTCTCCTCCTCCTTTTTTATAGAGAATTTCCCCTCTGTTCTGGCTAGCCTCATTCTGGTTAGCCATGTTTATGCACCCCGCTTGGTGCTACTTATATGCCACTTATTTGCCTGGGGAGGGTATGACTATGAACAAAGCAATGTACCAGGCGAGTAAGTACTAGGTTAGTAAGTACGGGGCCAGTATGTCAAACCTAGTATTATAAACATATAAGTAAATATAGGCCAGTATTATAAACAACTATATCTCTAATTTTTTCACATCTTTCACTATAGTTGTCGAGTCGCCCTTCTAGAACAATTCAATAATATATAAAACAACTTCTATAGTAATTCCAAATGTCAAAAATAGGGAACACTTTGGTCAAAGATTCTAGAATTTGTTCATATTTTTGCGAATCAATTAAGGGGACATCTTGAATATTATAGATTCCATGTAAAATAACTGTTCCTGGTATACATCAAGTCGTTACCCAAAGCATGTAAAATTTAAGTCAACGCACTTATACTAATCCTTTTAGCACATTAAACCAACGAACAATCCAAGAACGAGTTCAAACTACTTCCTAGATTTACAGTTATTGTCTTACAGAATTAATTATTTTTAATAACAGTAAGGAAATAACTTATTCAGGTGGTCCTGCTTAATGTTCTTATCATATAGACAACACCAATATAGTACCTTTGGATCTTTATTCATATGACCAAGAGAAATTATCTAAGTATCATATTATAATCTAACAATTAATTTAAAAGTAACCTAACTATATGTCAATATGCCAAAAAATTCCAAATCTTTTTTCTAATAAAAAAATAACCCAACTCTAAAAGTTTGATTTAAAAATATTAAATTGTGATGCTCTGACAGTATATAATTTTTCTACATATTTTTGGTTTGGCTTGCTCTCTATGGGTGGTCTCATTTTGTAAACAACCTGAGCCAGAAAAGATATGCGACTCTGTTAGATTAATGATACCATTATTGAGCTGGTCTTATTTAGTTTACGAGCCAAGCAAGTTGTGGTCCGGCTCAGCTCAATTGCAGCCCTAGTTCTCTGGTTGTATTCCTTGATTGTTGTGCTTTTTTTTTGCCCCGGGATGCTGTCTTTTTGTATGGTTATACTCAATTATCTGAAAAACGTATTTTTAGTTAGGTTTCAGGTGAGAAAAGAAATCAAGGCAAACCAAAAATACATAAAAGAAAAATATATTGTTGAAACGTCATACCACAAGCTATGCTTAGCCATCAATTCAGTATTTTTTTAAAATTAATTTTAGAGTTTGATTATTTTTTGGTACAAAACTTAGAGTTGGGTTATTTTTTTGTTGAAAAGTTAGAGTTATGTTATTTTTTGTTAGAAAATAGAGTTGGGATATTTTTTGGTAAAAAAGTTAGAGTTGCGTTATTTTTTAATTAGAAAATAGAGTTGGGTTATTTTTTTGTATATTGACATATAGTTGAGTTATTCTTAGACTAATTGTTGTATTATAATCTTATTAGACTAAACTCATTACCGACTATGAACATATACTTTGACAACATATCACTAATTTGATTTAAGTATATTTGTTGCTTAATCTCATTGACCACTTAAACTAAACCTTACTTGTTATCTTGGACTGCGTCCAGCTTATGAAACGTTTTAGAAAAAACAATCATATACATGCTTGACTCATAAAACATATTCAGACAATAAAGACAATAAATAAATAAAATAATTTTATTTATCTAATATTTAAAACTAACTAATTGAGTTTTTCAGGGCACCAATTCCAACAATATGATCATTAAGAACAAGAAAAAAAAAAAAAGAAAAAACAACCAATATACTTATCAAAGAAAAATCAGTATATCACATATTACAAATATAAATATATATGTGAATGCAACATCCCCAATGCCCCAAGGGCTTACGCCTAAGCAAGGTCTTGGGGGGGGGGGGGGGGGGAGGGTGTGGATGTACGCAGCCTTCCCCCTTTATGATGCTACCGTGAAAAGAAGCTATTTTCGAAAACATCCAACTTGAGAAATGCAACATAAGGACTTCCTAGGAGGTCACCCATTTTAATACTACTCTCACCCATATATGTGAATACATAGTATAAATGGCCTATATATCAACTGATATTATTATATAAAATAGAGCACTCAATTATTTCTTAAACAGACCTGGACTCACCTCAATTATCAGAAAATGAGGACCAACCAAAGACATTTACTTCCAGCCCTAAAGCATTGTGGCCGGTCCTACTAGTAACTAGTGATTTACAATGTCTTAAGTTAAAGAACTTCATATGTAAATCTACTTGAATTCTGAAAATGCTAATTATAAAAAAGAAGATGTCAATATATAAACTTAGTGAATATTTTCAAAAAATGTTAATTAGTTTTAGTATAAAACCTAACTTGAATTTATATATAAATATCATGTATACCAATTCGATTGATAGCCCGGCAGAATTTCACAATACTATGAGAACAAAATATAATAGTAGGTTTGGGCAATGTCTAGTTTGGTATTAGCAAATAGACAACATAAAAATCTCAATGTGGGAGAATGCACGTTCCAGTCACGTGCGCAGCACTCTAGGGTCAACCTGTCTGGTAGTTTGCCAAGTGGCCCTAGGCTCTTGGGAACAGTTATCAGTTGAGAAGTAGCCACCCACCGACATGCAATTAAAAATATTTTTGTATATAATTTTGGGATTTTTTTTTTTTTAACAAAAGATTAAAAAGCAAAAAAAGGCAATATTTCCAGTGCCCGAAGAGCTTCCGCTTAATTTGGGTCTGGGGAGATGGATGTATGCAGGCTTTTCCCTTAGGTCTGAGAGGTGCAATACGAGGACTTTCCCAGAAGGTCACCTATCTTGGTACTACTATCGCCCAATCACGCCTAATTTTGGAGTTCTAATATGGGATCTAGTGTTTGCCTATTCGTGCCATCTTAGGTTTTTTTATGAAAGATTACTTTTGTAAATGATTATTTTTTACTTAACTATCGTGACTTTTATACTTTTGTAAAATTGTTATGGTTGAGGAGCTACAATCAGGATCGGTCCTGACATTTTGGGTCTCCAAATTGGAGCTTTTCATATACAACAAATTATAAAATATGATTGTCATAAAACTTATTACAACAACAACAACATACCCAGTGCCCTAAGGGCTCCCGCTCGCGTAGGGTCTAGGAGAGAGAAGATGTATGCAGTCTTACCCCATCAGGGTGAGACCTTGACGGGAGACTGTTTTCAATGACCCCCAACTTGAAAATCTGACCCGGTTTGGGGGAGTGCTTAGTATGCTCGCAGGAGTACAACCACTCAACCAAAATGAGGAAGAACGGGAGAAAAGAGAAAGGGAGAATAACAAATAGCAGGCAGGCATATAAGCACATAATTAGATAAATATGTATGCATGTATGTGTGTATGCATGTATGTGTGTATGTAAGTAGGTAAGTAAGTAAGCATGTTTGCATGTATGTATGCGCATGCGAACACAGCGTACGATGCATGCGAGGAAAAAAGGGAGAGAGATAGGGGGACATAGAGAGCGCGAGAGAGGGAGAAAGATAAAGAGAGAAGATAGAGAGGGAGAGGGAGAATTAGAGAGTGTGTGTGAGAGCGTGTAGCATGTATTGTAGAGAGTAAAGTGAAAAAGGGTAAAGAGTAAGTCCTATGAGTCCTAAGCGACCTACACGCACCCGCATTGCGTGTCTACATACTAGCCTAAGATAGCCTTGATACGTAAATGCTCCTACATAGCTATAATAGGTATCCCTAAGCTCAAAATAGGGTCGTCTCTTCACTTAGGTTGGGGTAGGCGAGGTCCTATCCACTTGTCTTCACGGAATTCTTCTTTAATTTCTTTTCTAAATTCTTTGTCTTCAGTGAAGAAATAGGTGTCCCTATAGGTGGACGGTCGCATTCCTGGTTGTGTTTCTATTCAACTCTTGATTTGCCTACTTTTTCCTTCATGCGCATCTGTCGAGTTGACTCCATCCAACCATAGGAGCACCAAGCAATTCAAGCCGGCACCATTTCCAGGTATCCTCGTGTTATCAAAGCGAGCCCGCTATAGTGGGATGCTCCTACACTGCTACGTATAGTACACCTATACTAATCCTCCACTGAGTTCTATGTAGAGCCATCTCCTCCCTCGGGTTGAGAGATGCGAGGTCTCATCGGATCAACTCCATCCAGCTCTTCTTTGGCCGTCCTCTCCCCCTTTTGCCATCTGTAATAAGGAGTTGCTCGCATCTCCTGACCGGGGCATTTGTGGGTCTCCTCCTAACATGTCCAAACCAGCGTAGTCGTTGCTCCCTCAACTTGTCCTCTATCGAGGCAACGCCTAATTTACGTCTTATAACGTCATTTCTAATCCTGTCCAACCTTTTGTGTCCACACATCCATCTTAACATCCTCATCTCCGCCACTTTCATCTTCTGTGTGTGTTGACATTTTACAGGCTAGCACTCTGCTCCGTAGGTCATGGCTGGTCCCACTACTGTCTTGTAGTACTTACCCTTTAACTTTAACAGGAACTTCCTATCGCACAGTACTGCCGAGCCCATCCTCCATTTATGCCATCCTGCTTTAATCCTGTTGTTGACATCTGCGTCCACTTCTCCATCTTGTTGAACTATGGAACCCAAGTATTTAAAGCATGCCTTCTGTTGTATGCACTCTGATCCAATCTTAACAGCTTATGTGCTTGGCAAGGTGGAGGAGCTGAACTTGAATTCCATATACTCTGTCTTAAATCTACTGAGTCTTAGGCCCTTTGATTCTAAAGTCATCCTCCAGAGGTCTAGTTTCACATTCACCTCCTCCCTAGATTGTCCCACCGAGACTATATCATCCTCGAAAAGCAATCACCAAGGTACGTCTTCTTGGATGTGCCTGGTGAGCTCATCCATAAGTAAAATGAACAGGAAGGGACTGAGGACTGATCCTTGGTGAACTCCCATTGTAATCGGGAAAGCGTCTATCTTCCCTTCCGTAGTGTGCACAATGGTCTGGGCATCTTCGTACATGTCCTTGATGACTCTTATATAAGGCTCGTGAATGCCTGTCTCCTCCAGGACTCTCCATAGGACCTCTCTTGGTACTCTATCATATACCTTCTCTAAGTCAATGAAAACCATATGAAGGTTCGCTTGTCTGTCCCTGTAGTACTCTATAGCCCTTCTTAGGAGATGAATGGCTTCTATCGTAGACCTGCCTGGCATAAATCCGAATTGGTTTTCTGATACCCCTACTTGTTGTCAAAGCCTTCTTTCTATTACTTGCTCCCAAAGCTTCAGAGTGTGGCTCATCAGTTTAATTCCTCGGTAGTTGGCACAACTTTGAATATTGCCCTTGTTCTTGTAGATAGGCACCAGTGTACTCTTCTGCCATTCATCTGGAATTTTTTCCCCTTAGATAATTTGGTTAAATAATTTGGTCAATCATCAGATGCTCACTTCCCCAGTGCATTTCCATACCTTAATGGGTATTCCGTCTAGGCCAACTGCTTTACCCCTGCCCATTTTCTTTAGTGCTTCCCTTACCTTCTCGGGTCTAATTCTGGTGCAGTAGCCATGGACCTCTGGCTCCATCGTTACATGTAGCTCCCCTATAGGTGCAATTGTGTCTCCCTCTTCATTGTGCAGCTCATGGAAGTAGGATTTCCAACTAACTTTAATTTGTTGCTCGTCCATGAGCACTGGCCCATCTGCTCCTTTTATACACCTTACTTGGTCCAAGTCTTTAGTCCTCCTTTCCCTTGTCTTTGCAATTCTATAGATGGCACTGGCCCCCTCTGCTATGTCCTCATCAAAGGCTTTAGATTGTGCATCCCTTACTGCTATCTTTGCTTCCTTCTTTGCCAGTTTATATTGTTATTTCTTGTCTTCATCTCCACTTTGATCCCATTCCTTAAAGCAGCATCGCTTGGCCTTAATCTTTTCCTGGACCTCCTTGTCCCACCACCATGACTCCTTGTTGGTTGCAGCTTCTCCCTTTGATATTCCTAGAACTTCACTTGCCACATCTCTCAACTTTTGGGAAACTTGGCTCCACACGAGATTAAAATCTTCCTCACAGTCCCCTCTAAGCTCAGCCTCTACTCTTTCCTTAAATGCTATTAACTTTTCCCCTTTAGGTCCCTCCTGCGCGTGCGCCTCAATGGTGCTTTGAAGGCCTTCTTGCCCCTTCTCTTGACCTTGATCTCAACGCACACAACTTTGTGTTGTGTTAAGAGGTCCTCCCCAGGGATAACCTTGCAGTCCTTGTAATCTTTTTGGATCGTCTTCCTCAGTAGTATGTAGTTAATTTGGGTCTTCGCTCCATTGTTCCGTTATGTGGCGATGTGGTACTCTCGCTTTGTGAAGAAGGTGTTGGTCACTGTTAACTCATAAGTGACGGCGAAGTCTAATAATGCCTTACCCTTCTCATTTCTCATTCCAAAGCCAAATCCTCCAGGGTAGGGTGCATAACCTTCAGTGTTCGCTCCCACATGCCCATTAAAGTCACCCCCGATCACAACTTGTTCGCTTTGGGTATGCCTTGCACTGTCAGGTCCGGGTCTTCCCAAAATCGAGCCTTCTCTAGCGCTGTCAGCCCAACTTGTGGTGCGCAGGCACTTATGACGTTCAGTATCTTCCCATCTAAGGCCAACCTGATACTAATGAACCTATCGCTAATTTTAGTTATCCCTACTACTTTGTCTTTAAGTGACTATCCACAATAATATCCACTCCATTTCTCCCCCTCGCTTGGCCCGAGTACCACACTTTATAACTTAACACATCTCTTGCTTTTGTACCCACTCACTTAGTTTCTTGAGGCATAGGATGTTGATCCTTCTCCTCAACATCATTTGAGCCACTTCAAAGCTCTTTCTCGTTGGTGTCCCAACATTTAATGCCCCTATTATCAAGCTCCCCTCGCCGCATTTATTTCGCCCCTTCCCCAACCCATTTGAAGATGACCTTAAGTTTTGAGCTCCATAACTAGCAAAGTTCATACACTAGCTGTGAACAGGCACTAATAGATACCCTAGCAAAGTTCGTACACTAGCGAGGAATAAGTAAGATAATGAGTAGTGATTAATCAAATTTCAAAATAAAATAAGAACTAGGATGATATATAATAAGTAAATAGATAGATACAAATAAGAATACAAAACAAATAAATAATCCGAGAATAGGTACTATAATGTATAAGTAAGCAAATAAATACAGAAATAAGATGATAAATACCAAGATAAATAAGCAAATAAATACAGAAATAAGATGATAAATACCAAGATAACATACAATAAAAACACCAATAAATAAATAATATACTAGAATCCTAAAATAGAGGATGGGGAGTCAGACTTGGAGCCGGCCTGGCTAAAACTTACCTATTACCAGCCGGCTTCGCGCCTTGGGGGCGTTTGGGAGGTGGTGGTGTCCGGGGTCGTTAGTTGGGTGTGAGAAGGGAAGAGGGGGGGGGGGGGTGTTCGGGTATACAGGAGGGGGGTTGAAATTGGAAGGTGATGCGGTTGGTGGGAGGAGGTTGAAGCGGTGGGTGAGGTGGTAGTGGTGAGTCAGGGGTGATGGGTGGAGGGGTGGGGTAGGGTCGCGAGAGGAAGTGGTGGAGTCGCGGATGGTGGTGGTGAGCTAGTGAGGTGGGTGGTGGGTTGGGGATGGGTCGCAAGTGGAAGGGGCGGGAGTCGGGGGAGGGCGGGTGTCCGGTGGAGGTAGTCGGTGAGGCTCCGATGCCGACGAGAAGGGCTAGACAAGTCAGAGAGACAGCTCAGGAGCCATTGAGAATCACAGAGAGGAGAGAGAGAGATCGTAGAGGAGAGAGAAAGAGATTGCAAAGGAGAGAATTCACTTATTAATATGAACAATTATTACTTTAAAAATCACAACCCTAGAAATTTGAGGGCACTTAAACTTTTGGGGCTCCGAACGGTTGCTTGAGTCGCTTGGGGTTATGTCTGCCCCTAGTTATAATAGAGCTAATGCAATATCCTTCTAATACAATATTCTTTTTATAATAAACCTTGTATTATAAATCTTTTAGCTATTTTAGAATTGTTCAATAATGTTTTTAATGAACTTTTAATTTCTTATTTTATATAGTAGTTTAAAGGTAATAATTTATATTTTATGTTATGTGAATAAACGACTATAATTAAATAGCTCTAATAATGAGTAAAATTACAAATTTATGCATAGATAATATAATTCAAATATTTAATATATAGTTTAATTTATCTCAAATATGTATTATAAAGTCAAATGTTACAATATACTGAAAATGTAAATTTATATATTTAATTTAATTAAAAATTTTATTAAATAATTATATTTAATATTATATAATTATAAATATTAAAATTTTAAATTAAAAAAAAAAAAGATCGAACATGGCAGACCCTAGAACTGTAAGTCACCTCCAAGGGAAGATATTCAGTGAATATTTAAACAAACTAAAAAAATTATAGCATAAAGTGACATCCACGTAAACAAGTTGGACCACGTGAATGTCATTCTGGGAAGTACATTTGAAGAAATGTCATTTTTGGTATTTTTTTCATGTTAATTTGGGTAACAGTTCAATGTAGTGACTGTCATACCTCGAGCTTGATTAAGTTGATGTTGGATCGGTGACCCAAATTGGTTCACTCAATCTAAATCTTATTACGTTTGAATGTATTGAGTTATCTTAAGTCAAGGTTGTCAAAACAACCACTTGATTGAATCGGGTGCAAGAATTGCTAAACTCTCAAGCCAACTCTGTGAACTTTGACCATTTAAGATAAGATGTTACAGGAATTTAACACTTTTGCAATCCCAAATGCTGCTCGAATGGGTCTATATCCTTGATTTTCATGAAATTATTATTTAATTGCGGAATCCTTCTTCATTAGCGCATTCACAAAACCCAGATAAATTACAAACTAAAGTTAAAACACACCAAAAATATACGACAAATCTTACTAGAGAGTGGTTAATGAGGTCCATCACATGTGGATCTAATCTGATTTACCCCTAGTCGTGTTAAATACATTTTCAAATTTTCCCCTAAACTCATTTCGAAGTGTAATTAGTTACGCTGCAATGACACTTTACAAGACAACATATGTTGAAAATTGTGTGTTCAAATTAGGTGCATGAAATTACATTTTCAATATTTTGGTTGTCAAACAGGCACTTCAATCATGAGAATTAAGACACTTCACAATGACAAAAAGAATTTGAGAATTATGATATGCTTCACCAACTATTTTTTTTTTCCCAAATTATATCTCATCTTATAATTAATTTAAATTAAACCCATGTGGCTTTTAGCTATGTTTTCTGACACTAGTGATATCAAGAATAACCAATGTCTTAAGCAGCAATAAAATTTTCAAAAATACATCTGAGATGACCTCTAATAAATACATACTAAAAAAACAAAAGAAAGACATTGATATATCAAATAATTCTTAAAATAGGAGCTCAAATTTAGAGCACATCCAGGATGACATTCAATTTGAGGGTTATTGCTTGGTTCAATGTTCTCATTGGTTGCACCGGCATTTCCATCCTTTACTGCTTTGAGAATCATCGACAATTAGCATCCACAAATACTATTAGATCCAGCATTTCTTATGCTCAAACTTAACCAGGACGACCACAACTACCACCATTTATGATGTACAAACTTATTTACTTTATTTATAGATCATCGACATCATTTTTCTGGACACTTATCTACTCCCTTGGTTAGCTCTGGCATAGGCTGTGTTCAAAGCTGGGTGGTTCGCTTGCTTAACTTTGATCTTGATATGCATCTAGACTTTGGGTTGTAGGTCTGTACTTTTTTTTTTTACTTTACCTTTTTACTTCTCTTTTTAGAATTCTCTTTTTATAAACATTATGTATCAGGGAGATTTTTCTCTTATTAGTTATCGAAAAATAGGAGCTCAACATGGGCAAATCCAAGTTACAGTTGCTTAGGTTTGCTGATAAATCTATAACTGAAGGCGCTTCCAAGAGAAGAAATTGTGGAGCAGAAGAGTGACAATTCTGAGTTCGGATTTGGAAGCAGCGATAAAGTTATTCTATGTAAGTTGAATTTGTCTTTATTCCTTTTGTTTCTTGCCTTCTTATAATTAGAAAGAACAAGAGCGCATAAAATCATACTAATTACAATTATATGGTGGCCACCAAATCGTTTTAAGATAAATGCACATGTGTAGAGGCATATACCTATTAAGTATATGCACAATTTTAATTTATTTTTTTTATTACACTTTAATATCCTGAATTGTAAAATTAATTTTTATTAAAATATTCAACAATGATTTTATCTATCAATTCCAAGAAATAGGTATTGGGTTTTAAACTCATCATCTAATAAGAATTACTGTACTCTTTACCAATGAACGAATAACACTGCTTCGGTGGGAGCCCTCGTAACACTAGATTTATTGTTGTTGAATGGTTGCTGCAAAATGTGGTGCTTAACCTCTTTACTTTCATCTATCTTTGCCTTTTTTTTTTGTTATTTTATATTCTCTCTTGGTGCAGCGTTCTAGGATCACCATCTTTTAATTGTCATACAAAAAATGTTTTATCTATGCGTATTTAATTACAAATCTAAAAAGTTTTTTTTTAAGCTCAAGAGAATGCTAGACCATCTATCCAAAGATAGAACAACCTAGCGATTCCAAAGCGATCAATCTATAGATACTCGAGGGTTGAGCCACTTCATTGCCATCGTATTAGATACTCGAGGGTTATGGTAGGAACAATTGTTAGATTATCTGCTTCGATTTGCAAGTGAATGACTCCGATTTGAAAGGATTTCCTAATTCCTTCTCTCGTAGCATAGACTTCTTCCTATAAAATTGAAGCCTTACCAATAGTCCCGAAATCAAAAGCCAAATTCTTTCATTTGTTATCTCTAATAATATATCCAAATGTTGCCTACTCTTCTCTTCTGGCTCCATCAAAATTTAACTTTGCCCGTCCCCTAGTAGGAGGGCACCAGCGAACACGCTTTCTGTGCCTGGACAATCTACCAAACTTGCAAATAGAGACCTCTTTAACTCCCCCTCCCCTTTCCTAAATCTCCATTCAGTAATGCTACCTGAAATTATTCGAACATAAGTCTCATAAATATGTAAGTTCGAATTCTTTAACATTGAAGAGATTAAATACATCAATTTTGTTTCGATAATTGGCGAGGATAAAATCGCGATGCAAAAGCTGGCTTATCATACAAGAGACCCAAAGAGCGCACACAAAGTGTGACAAATGGAAAGTAACAAGGACAACTGTATAAATAAGATTGAGAAATCCATCGAGATAGTCATACCCAGCCCCCAAAATCACTCCTTATATGGCCTAAAGATACCACAATAGAGCAAAAGTAAAATACACCAAAAGAAAAACAATCTCTTACCCACAGAACTGGACAGTGAAGAATAAAACATCAACCGACTAGAACCTCGAGATGCACCAAGAAAGCCCCACCATTCAAGACACCAAAGATGAACACCCAGAAACAAGACAACAACTAAATTCCAAAAGACTGAAATAGAAACAGAAAAAATCTCCTAAACAGGCACCAACTAAGCAGCAAAAAATCATGCTACAACAAGAAATTTAGACTCAATCTACTTATCCTCGTTAGGATCATGTCTCTAAGAAGCTTTAGAGGCAAGATTTTGGCTTTCTTGTTACACTTTTTTTCTAGATCTTCGATTCTTCATAGAGTTAAGCTTTAAGTTAACAAATTTAAAATGCCAAAACATATCCTGAGTTTTCTTTATCTTTTCAGATTTGGAACTCTTATCGACCTTGACTTACTCAATTATATCATTAATACTTAGCTGGCAAGAGAATTCATTGTTGTCAGGACTATTAAAAGCTGCATTAGGACCAAAACCTGGCGGGTAAGGGGTCCATAATCCAAACTGTCGTTAGGATGGCTGCAGAGCATTGCCCAAAGGAAGGGAAAGTTGATGATGACTCGAAATTTGTCCTTCCATAACCTAATCAAAAGAAAGAGAAGGATCTACCAAATTGTTTCCATGATATCAACGTTGTACTCCTGACACTCGGACTCATGTCTCAATGGGAGGATGAAACCCTCCTCTACATTATCATTTCCCTACAAAAGTAGTGAGGCTTTTTTTCCCCAACAAAAATGGATTTAATCGCAATGTAATAATTATTAACTAAATTTTGATGTTGAGTAGCAATAAATGGTGGGATAAAAACCCCAACTAAACTGCTAGAGTACCTATTTACATCCAACAAATAAGAAATAAAAGATGGATAGTAAGGTAGGCACAATAAATGTTGGAGGCACTGGGTCTGTTATTGTTGTTGTTGTATCTATATTTTACTACCATAATTTTATTTAGTAATTATAAAAAAGACTTTGATGTTTTAGAATTATTAAAAAAGACCCTGATGTTTAATCATATTAATAAAAAAAACCCTCTCCGGCCATCTGACATCTCAAAAAAATCAAAAGACAAAAATACCCTTCAGCAAAACGACGTCGTTTTGGTTTTTAAAAAAATAAAAAATGCCTTAACGAAAATGATGTCGTTTTGGTTCTGATTCTGCACACTTACCAGAACAACGTCATTTTGGTTTAAAAAAATAAAAATAAAAAATATTTTATAATGAGTTATTTAAATTAAATAAAAATATGGGTTTGTATAAAGTAAAATTAACAAAATAGAGCCAAAAAATGACATTTGAAAAAATATTTTAAATCTACCGCAACAAATAAAGCTTAAAAACGACACTAAAAAAGTATTTTGAAAAAGCTCAAGCTAGCCTTCAATTGTTGAATTTTATATAAAAAAAAGGTAAAAAACTTGAGCTTTAAAAAAATAAAAGATGAATAAAATAAAGAAGACGCAGAAGAAGAAGAAGAAGAAGAAGAAGAAGAAGAAGAAGAAGAAGAAGAAACTTAAATTAAAAAAAAAAAAATTGGTGGAGTGGGTGGGGACGGGGGGTGGGAGTTTATTTAATTTTTTGGACTAAGGGGTAATATGATAAATATACCGTAGCAAATTTTAAAATAACCTTGCCACGTCAGCACCGGTGACAGAAAATGACGTCAGATGGCCAAAAATGGTTCTTTTATTAATGCAATAAACCTCATGTTCCTTTTTAATAATTCTAAAATATCAAGGTTCTTTTTATAATTATCAAAAAGGTTAAGGTAGTAAAATATAAATAATTCTATTTATTACTCCCAAGCATTTTGAGATATGAAACTTAAAAACTAAGTTTTCATTCGTCTCTATCATGTAGGAGCACATACTATTCAAATGTCCACGTCAGTACAAACATATCAAGGGGACGCTACACTAGATAAATGAATACTCCCTTACTGATAAAACCTAGATCATTGGAATATCCTTGTGCCCCCAACTAATACTTTACTTGGACATAGTCGTGCTAAACACACCACTGTTTACCTCTACAATGTATGTCAACACTCTACAACCATCCCTGAGAACTTGAACCTCAACTCGTGTTGCCGCTTTCGTAAGGCCTTGATCAACTGCACCCACTATATTTGCAATAATCACTTGGCATTTTCAATATTGCCCTTGGCCTTGAACCTTTGTCATGGGAAATATTGAGCATGACATCAACCATTGAGCTAGAGTATACGATATAATAGGCGGCATCATTCTCTTTAAAATACATATATTTAAAAATTATAACAAGCCACCACTTATACTTAAATTCAACCCATGGGCCATTAGGGGCCCATGCCCCCGGAGATACAACTGCAAATCCGCCCATGCCTATTATCACAACATGACATGGTTGGCAAAATTTGAAACCAAATTCAACTTAATTGTTTAAACATGTTAAATGTAAGACGTAACCTTAAAATTCAGAGTATATATGTGATATGACTCAAGTGAGGGAATAGAGTGAGAAGGTGAATTTTGGACCGCATATTTGTCAGTTGACATCATCCCCCTCTCCTCTTCATCAAATGTGTAGTCGAGAGTTCATCTTCTCACTCTCAATAATATATATATATAGTGACGTTTTTATGAGCGGGTGAGAGTGTGGGAAGGGTTAATCCTGGCCCTCTGTTATAATGGATGACCAAAGTTTGTTGGACATAAAAAAAATAACATTTTACGACCAATATTTGTTGAGTACTAAAAAAAAAAAAAAAAAAAAAAAAAAAAAACCAAATTTTCTCCCTTACCTTTCTTTCTTTCTACCTCATGAAGGGGTATGGGCTGTAAATTGTTATTTTTTTAATGTTCAACAAATCTTGACCGTCTATTACAGCGGGGGGCTAGGATTTGCTCCTCTCACCCTCTCATATATATGTATATGTATATATTCTGGTTACAAACTGGTATGGGAGCAGATGGCTAGTATGTGTCAGGTACAAGTGGCCATACCCGCCATAGGTTTGGGGCAGGTATGGGTGTAATGTTGTAATCAGCTCACTCCGCTTCATGCTCACCCGAATTTGTATCAAATTATCCATGAAACTAAAAAACATGCATTTAAATTCAATTATCTAATTTCTCAGTCAATGTTAAAATAAAATATAATTCAATTCTAAAAAAATTAAATAATTGATATAGATGGATATGGATAATCGTTTGGTACACATATTAGAGTGTATACGAGGAGGGTAATGGATATAGTATTAATTTTGTACCCGCTGGGACACATATGGAGATCCATTTCTTATTCGTGACATGTAATGGGGCGGTTATAGATATGAATTTGGGTGACGGGTACAGGTATAGGGATGACAATGGGGTGGGCAGAGCTCATAACCTGCAGATACCCGCCTTTTCTAGGGTGGGTACGGTTACAAGGGAGGCAGGTAGCATGTATTGGTTGGGTATAAATTATAATACATGCCACGGGAATGGGCGGGTATGAATATGATGTTGTACCCGTCCCGCCCGCTACATACTGTCCCTGCCCCATTCCATACTCGTCATACACACCATAAAATGTTTTTATTTATTTTAAAATTAAGAAAATTATATAATTACTCAATGTTCTGTCAATTATATTACAGCGAATTATAATAGGTATTAAAATGTAATATTACATAATTAATAAGAGCCGGTATAGATAGTCATTTGGTATCCATACGAGGGCGAATACGCGGCGGGTACTTGGTAATGCATACCCGTTGGATATACCTGTGGATATTGGAGCAGGTATGAATATAAATTTATACCTGCCCTATATCTACTTCATACCCATGACAGATAATGGGACAGCCATAAATATGAATTTCGATGGTAATACAAGTATGAAAGTGGCACCCCCTATATCCGACACATGCCATTACCGTCCCTAGTTGCATGTATAGTCCTTTAACGTGGCCAATAATATTAGTAAGAACCCCTATGACATGAACATATAATGAGGCAGATACTCACATGGTATGCCCCCCTCCACCACATCATATGATCCTCATCATGCCCACTTTTATATACTTCCTTCTTATTTGTTTTATATATTTAACTATTTTGTTTATATTATAAGTTCTACATTTATATATTATGTCCATTCAGTCACTATACTTTTTTACTATATTGACCTAGTGCATACATAATTTAAAACTATAGTAATATACTCATCACATAAAATTACGACTCCGTTTGTTTTGAGGAAAACTAAAATCCGATTGAGATTTTCCATCATTCGTTTCGAGGGAAAATGTCCTTCTACATTGGGATCTTTTCTTATATGCTTTAAAACAAATATTTTTTAACCAATCTTCTTACATCTTGTTATATGGCAATATAAATAACAATACAACATATGAGAAATAATAAAATAATAAAGTTAACTATCAAAGCTATACAAAATAAAAAATTATCTCCTAGGCACCCTAAAGTTTAAGCATCTTTCACTTAAGTACCATAACATTTTAATATATATCCAATGAGATACCCTAATATATGAAATTTTATCATATAGGTGTATCCTATGATAGAATTTGGTGAATTTTGGTTAAATTCAGCTAAAATCCACTAAAAAAATTGATATGCTTTAGATTATATCATGTTAGCATTTTTTGAAAAATAAATCACTATATTATGATAGAAGATACATACGCAGATGTATATATGTATATGCTGAACTCAAATTACACGTCACCATTTATTTAAAATCTACCAAATTTTGGGAAAAGTTATTTGATTCATAAAATTTTCAATTTTGGAGTACTTGGATGATAAAATTTTTAACTTCAAGTTACATCATTGTAAATTATTGAAAAAAAAACCATTGTCAATTATTTTGGTTCAAAAATATTGTAAATTATTGAAACATTAAGGCACTTATGTAATAAATGATCAAATATTGGGGTATCTAATTGATAAATTTATATACATATATAATAAATTAAAAAGATGAAAATTGTTTTGTAGAAATAATGATAAAGTAAACCCAGTCTTCCTTTGATTACGCGTTCCAATTCTTGTCCGAGATTATGCATTAAATGTTTACATTTTATTTTGATTCATTTTGGTTATATTCAAATCTGCACGATAATTACCATGAAGGATTTTGGATTACTTAGAATCATAACTTCCCCTATTTCATAAGGGAAGTCATTTTTCCCAAATTGATGGAAAATCTTTCCTATCAGAAAGTGTTTTTCATGAGAGAATTCGCGAATCAAATGGCGGAAAGGAGAAAAAGTGAAAAACATGCTCCAAAAATCTAAATTTCCATCCTAACAAATGGAGCCTACCAATGGTGGATCTTGAGAATTTTTTTCGTAAGGAGAAATGCTATAAATAAACAACAAATGACATACTTATTATTTTATACAAAATGTTTATTATGATAACTAAGATTTAAAAAATATAGGCATATAAAGAAAAAATTTAAAAAGAGAGTAACAAAGAGTATTTAAATATAATAATTTAAAAAAATGTAGAAAAACTTCAATTCAAAAAATTATATACAACACAATTTGTATAAAACATTACTAAATATTTCCATCTTAGCGAAAATTTATAAAATGACTAGGTATAATATTATTTTTACTTAGAGAAGTGATAAAAATCACTCTTATTTTTCAATATTTTTTTTTTTTTTTGATAAGTAATATACAAACCTACAAAGACACAAACGTGTAGGAAAGGCTTATAGGCAAGAAACACCAAGATAAAAAAACCAACATCCGAACTCCAACAAATGCTAAAATGAAAACAACAAAATGGAAGCTCCACAAAAGCCAAATCCCTAGAAGGAAGCGCATACCTGATAACCGGATAAAAGAGCCTACCTACTTCGTTGAAAGTTGTTGACAGCTATTGGATTCCTTGGCAATTTATCTCCACCTATCATGTCTTAAAAAGTCCTAGTGGTGGCTTCATCTTCCCCATTAAACTTAAGACTGAGCTTATGCCCAATTTTCCAAGGTCCCCTAGCAGAAGCACTTGACTCAAGTTTTGGAACGGACACTTTTGAAGGTGTTGAAGCTTTTGGACATTTTGGCTTGGAACCTTGACCTACACCATCTCCTTTCTTTATCTTTTTCTTGGTCTTCTGAATTTGGCTCGTTGAATCTCCATTTCACCAATCACACGAGAAGGCTAATCTTGACATTGAGATTGAACAAACCCTCAAACGCAAGGGGGATGCCGCCTGTCTTCATCTCCAGTATCATCAGAAACAAGCCCAGATCCCAACACTTCGGGCTGGCTATGATAGGAGTTGGATGAACCCTCTTTATTTGTGCCAAAAATGAAGCACAACCCTTCACCCTATGAGCCCAGTCTGTGATAATAGGCACCGCCAACATGCTCCTACTTTCTACATTTATCCTGGCCAATACTTAGAAGCTTTGTTTACCCAGCTTGCAGTTTGGGTTCTACTAAAAGACTCCTTATTGTTACCCTCCAGAATAATTATGCTTGCTCCAATCCTTGTTGTATGAAAAATATCGTCCCTAGCAGCAACGACTTCCTCCACAATGATATAAACTTGTCCTAGTTTTCTAGAACTTGTTAGAATAACTTTGCTTTACTATGTTAACTTAGTCTTTTGGGTTCTACTAAAAGACTCCTCATTGTTACCCTCTAGAATAATTATGCTTGCCCCAATCCTTGTTGTATGAAAAATATCGTCCCTAGCGGCAACGACTTCCTCCACAATGATATAAGCTTGTCCTAGTTTTATAGAACCTGCCAAAATGACTTTGCTTTACTATGTTAACTTAGGCTCCGTTTGTTTAGGGGGAAAACCACATTCTAGGAAGTGGTTTTCCCATTTTCCATTGTTTGGCGTAAGTTTTGTGATGGATAGGTAATAAATGCTCAAATCTCAGGGTATCTTAGTAATAATTCTACAACCACACAAAGTCTAGATAATTTTAAATATGTTGTATTGGTACTTATATTGTACTATAACTGGGTATAAGCTAATTGTTAGAAGATTACTCTTTTAAAACAAACAAGGAATATCAAAATGTGAAAGCATATTTTTCCGTCGAAACAAACAACGGAAAATCAAAATGGGAATAGCATTTTCCATGGAAAATCTTTTCCAAAAAAAAACGTTTTCCGGGGAAAGAATACTTCCCTTGAAACAAACGGAGCCTTAGTCTTTTCATTCATAATTGTGTAAATTTAGCCCATGTACAATTTTAATTGTTTTAAGTTAGCCTAAATGGATGTAAAGTTGCACACAAACCCTTTTGTTGACCCAATTTAAACTCATTCGTGACCCAACCATCAAAACTTACGTTGCCAACATGACATTATCAACTATATCATAGGACTTAATTGACATAATATAAATTATAAAAGGATTAGTTTGACACAATAGAAAGTAAAACACACAAGTTGACATAATGGACAAAATCAACGAACCTATGGCGTAAATATATGAAGTGATATAATATAATCAAACATGTATAAACACCTGTTTCTTACTTGAAGTACCCGAAAGAACCTTTGAACTCCCATTATGCGGTGGTGGGGGATCTCTCATAGTTGCTTGAGCAACCTTGGAGAATTCTTTCGTCAAAGGTAATTCCCCTTTCTCAAATGTTCATCCAATAGGGCATGGATCATGACCTATATTGCTATTAACATATTAGGGGACACTAAGAAAGCCCTCATCTTCCAAAATTCAACACCAGATTGGCCTCGCATCCTAAACATAGTGAATGGAGAGTCACTAATTGATTTCAAATGCTAGTTTGATCTCTCGGCACCTCCATCTACCACTATGCAGAAAAATATCGTAGCAGATCAGTCTACCTAGCTACTCCAGGTCCCAGTCCACTTCATTTACCTACAACCTCATAGGATCTATTCGTAGCCAGCATTATAGCATACCACTTTACAAAACTGGACATCTTTTTTACTAGCATTGGACATGATCTGCATCTGATTTTCTCAGCTCTGTGATTTTGCTTTGTTTTGTTTTGCTTTCTATTATATTTTGTCACTTCTGCTCTTGTTTACTATTGAGATCCATTTCTCTCAGAATTCTTTTTTCGCCCTACTAATAAGAAAAATATTTTTATAATATAAGAATATATTACTCTATGACTTAACATTTCAATCACTTTGCACTAAGAATATAATTTATTTTTTGTAGGGAATACTTAATGGGTTGATTACATAAAGCTTCAGAATCTTTTTTTAAGGGTAATGTTACTATAAAATCAAATTTGTTATTGCCTAAGTATGATCATAATTTCCAAAGTAATTTTATTGCTCATATTATTTGTAAGTCATATCATTACTTTGACAAAAAAAATTTTTGTCTTAATAATAACAACTCCCTTTTTACCCATCAGGACCTGGCCCTAATGGTTGGAGGCAAGTGATGGCATAAAGCATTATTTTAGACCAAAAGGTCTGGAGTTCGATTGTCCCCTTGAACCTCTCCTTGAGAAATTCTTAACTTAATTGACTCCTGTGTTACATGGATTACCGCATAGGCTAAAATTTACCGAATAACTGAGTTCCTTGTTAATAAAAAATAACAACTCTCTTTTTATCCATGTGTTTATATGCTTGCTTTTAAAAGGGTGACAAAAATATATCTTTTTGGGCCCATAATTTCCAAAAGGGACCCACATTTGCCACTCATGTGACCGACCACTTCCCGTCATGGTTTTGACTTGTCTCATTTGACATGCCATCTCTTTGCCCTCCCTTTCACATATATAACACCACATCAAACCATTTTCACAACCTCAAAACCCTCAAAAAATCCATCTTAAAAAGAAAGAGAACAAGGAAATGGCAACGATGAGATTTGAGCTCGAGATCACTCAGCTAAGGCTCGGTCTGCCTGGGGAGAAAAATGAGAAAAAGAGGATGTTTTCGGAGATGAATGGTGAAGATTATGGTGGTGAAACTGAGATTCCTGGCAGGGGCGACACGAAAGTGGAGGAAAAGAGTAATGGCGTAGCAATAGGATGGCCTCCGGTGTGCTCATATCGGAGGAGGAATAGCATAGGGAATGAGAAGGAATGTGTGGAATCATCAAAAATAACGATGGTGAAGATAAGTATGGATGGGGTTCCATTCCTACGCAAGATTGATGTGAGTAGTTATAAAGGGTACTTTGATCTCTTGGAGTCTGTCAAGGTGCTCTTTGGTTGCCATGGCATCGGTAAGTACAATTCCCGGTTACTCTTTTTTTTTCTGATAAATAGAGAGAACACTCTCATTACAAGTTGGCGCACCCACCAAAGCGGGCCATAGAAAGACCGCAAGAGCAAGGAAAAAGCAAAACAAAAAGACTTGAAAATCAAAAGACGCCTAAAAATATACCTAAACTCTTGGGGAAGGAAACCGCCTAGAGAACCACTTCAAACTAAGCCAAAAAAACACCTAAACATGAACAACAAGCACGAATGACGAAAAACACTCTCCATCTTTCAAAGCACAGCACCGAAAAGAAGCTTACAATCTCCAACAGCAATAACTCTTACGAATGACTAGAAAGACTAGTCACAAGCCCTCCAAACAAAATTCAGCTCGCCCCAAGAGATCCACGCCCGTGAGCTGGACATAATCCTTTTTGTAATTAGAAGCTGATTCACAATATCATATAGAAATCCACATGGACAATTGATACCTTTTCATTGTTAGAAGCTGATTCACAACAACATATAGAACATGAATCGCAAGTTGGATAGAATCAATTTACCACACACATTCAAAGCTGTAATTCAAAAACATCCAATTATATTGTGGTCAGACATTTCTTAATGTTATGACATATGTTTGAGTCGTATAATCATATTTTGTTCTATTTCATCAATAACAACCGGTAAGTTTATGGCATAAAATATGTTCCCCTCCGAAAATACAAAAGAAGAAGAGATATATTCGAGAACCAAAGTTCATACATGTCGTATGTTGGATTTCCTACTACTAAATCCAAGAATATTTTACTTATAAATAATATAAAATGATAATTGAAGTATTTATTATATAGACAAATTATATTGTTGTGTTCGCTATAAATTACATTTTATTAGAACATCCACTTGTACATAGATTTATGGTGCGATACAGATAAGTAAGTCTTGCACTTTCGGTTTTGAGGCATCTCAATTTCTTAGTAGTGCGATTGATCTCATATTGTTATTTTATCAGTCAAAATGATAAACAATGAATTACGTAGTAAGATGCCACATTGTTTTAAACGCTGCACCCTGATGTGCCAAATGCCTACATCATACGCTCAACATTTGGGGTGTAAATGCTAGCTTCTACAATACTTCTGTAAAACTTAGGGCCTGTTTGATCTCGTTTTCTATTTTAATGCATTAGATGTTTAGAAAATAAAAACATATTACGGCTTTTTTATTTTCAGTTTTTTTCTAACTTGCTCAGAGCTAAAAACACAAAAGCAAAAACTAAAAACAATTAATTTTAGAACCTAGTTTCAGTTTCCGATCATAAGCCGAAACTGCAAATAAAAAAAATGATACTAAACAGAATCTCAAAAGTATAGGTAGTTAAATATGCTAATTAAATTTGTTTTTTTTTTTTTTTGGAAAATGGAAAATTAACAGGGGAGGCTCTAAAGAATGGGGAGAATTCAGAGTACGTACCAATTTATGAAGACAAAGATGGAGACTGGCTCCTTGTTGGAGATGTGCCTTGGAAGTACGTTTAACCCCCACAAAAAAAAAAAAAAAAAAAAAAAAAAAAAGAAAACAACCTTTCCATTTAAAATTAAATTCTTTTTTTTTTAAATAATTAAAACAATAACAGCAATAGACCCAGTACCTTAAGGGCTCTCGCATAAGCAGAGTCTGGGAGGGGTACGCAGCCTTACTCCTTCAGGGTCTTACCCTAACGAGAGACTATTTTAGAGGATCCCCAACCCGAGAAGCATGAAAGCCATACAAGCATCTAGATGTAAGAGCATACACAACAACACACAACAAGCATATAAAAAGTATAAAATAGCGAATAGGCAGAAATGAATATAGACAATAAAACAACAAGGCAACAGACTAAAATCCTCAAAGAAACAAATTAAATTTTGTTTTTTAAGTCATTGCTAATGTTATGTTTAGCAACCAAAGAGGGCACCAACACGTCGTCACCGAATTCCATTAGAATTCCGAAGTTAAGCGTGCTTGTGCGAGAGTAGTACCATGATGGGTGACCTCCTGGGAAGTCCTCACCCTCAGGTTGGGGGCACTGGAAAACAGCCTCTCTTGAGGTTAACACCCTAAAGGGGGAAGGCTGCGTACATTCGCCCCCCCCCCCCCCCCCCCCCGACCCTGAGTAGGTGGGAGCTTTGGAAGCATTGAGTATGTTTCTTTTTACTAATGTTATGTTTAGCATCTAAATGCATGTCTTAGTGATAATACTCAACATAATTCATGTTTTCTTCCTTTTATAAATAGGAGATCAAAGGAATGATCTTTCAAGAAACAGATAGAATGTATATGAAAAATAGAAACAAAAGGGATAAAAATTAAATAAAGTCAAATAAGTTAAACTATAGCTGACTAGGATTGATAACACTGATCACATGAAAGTGTCCTCTGTTGAAATTAGATTTTTTTTTTTTTTTTTTTGATAAGTGAACTTTTAATCAACAAGAAAAAGAACAGTACAAATTTTAGCCTCACCGAGGTGCTCCAAGGAAGAGTACAACACAACCCGATAGTTAATTTATATCGAAAACAATCAAACAACCAACAATTTGACTTATGCACACCATTCATAGCAAGGACATCTGCTTTCGGATTTGCCTCCCTTCTAACATGTTTTCAAATTAGAAAACTAAAGGCATTCTTGAAAAAAAAAAATTTTAATTCTATTGATCAAAAAGTTCATCTTCCGTGGGACTTCTGACTTTGAGTTGCACCATTTGACAGCGAAATAATGTTTTATACTAACAGTTAGTGTGCTCCTCATTAGAATTTACAAAAAAAAAAAAAAAAAACAAAATAACTTGATTTGAAACATAATGTTTTAGTACTTAATGAAAAACTTCCGAGACTAATCTTAGTCTAACACATCGTCTAACCCCTCTTGCAATTCGGCATTCGCCCACACGAGCCAGTTGGGTTGGGTCACGTGAGGGGAAAGGGGAAGAAGGTGTGGGTATTTTGAGTATATTCGATACCGTTTTTAGAAAATATGGTATCATGCATTGAATTTTGAATTAAAAAACTTATTTCGCTCTAAACAGGTAGATTAACTTTCGAATAACCTATACAGGCTTAAGATTAAATTCACCAAACCCCTTATACTAAAATATAATTAACCTTTATATTTACTAGAAATTATTAAGCAACTACTAAAGTTAGTATTTGAGTTCTTTGCACTTTGGTGCCGGGTGCATAAATAGGTTTTAGTATGGCAGTTTAAGTTATTTTAGCAGGTGTTTTTGCGTTATTTTTCCATCTTCACACTTTTTGTGTCTTTGAATCTTGCTCCAAGATATCGGTTTTTATATTACTAGTTTTTTTTTGCTAATTATCGGAAAAATAAAGCAACTACTGAATGGAAAGGTAAATAACATGAAAAGAATAAAGAAACTAAGCAAGATTTCATGGACCACGTAGAGCCGACACAAATGAATTTTTGTACAATAATATTGTCTACCATATGTTAAATAATAATGTCTCTGCAAAAGTGCCACTATCATATGGTCAATATAATAATAATTAATGTTAAACATAATTATTATCATATCATAATTATTATTATCATAATAATATATGCTGGGTCTCTAAAGGGCAACCCCTATTTGGTGTGAAGGGACTTTCATAATTAGGTATCATAAATGTGGGGTAAGGGCAATATATTTTTTATAATGTAATTATGTTAATTTTATATTTACCAAACACTAATGCAACAGGATCCCATTGAAATTTTAAAGTTAAGTGTGCTTGAGCGAAAGTAGTACTAGGATGGGTGACCTCCTGGGAAGTCCTCGTATTGCCAACCTTATAAGGTTGGGAGTCCTCGGAAACTACCTCTCGGCAGGGTTACACCTTGAATGGATAAGGCTGCGTACATTCACGCCTTCCAAACCCCGCTTATGCGAGAGCCCTTGAAGCACTGGGTCTGTTGTTATTGTATATTAATTTTATATTTGTTTTTGACAAATAAGATAATTATATTGATTAATGCAACTGTTAATTTAAAATGACAATTTATAATTGGTTCAAATTAAAATGAAGTTGTATTACATTATGTTTAAGTATTTACTTATAGTTTGAAATCATACTAAAATTGTGTAATTATATCGGATTACAATTTATAAAATAATGATGTATATGAATACCTTGCCATTCAATGTGGGAAACCTGATTGCTATGGATATATAAATTTTCTTAGAAAAATGAAGACGAAATTATTAAATTTCTTACTCGCCTTGTTTTCTATGAGAATCATTTTGCGGAAACTTTTTAGTCTCGGTATCAAAAAAAAAAAAAAATCAACATTTTCGCAATATCATTATCTAAAATTAATTTTAGAAACTAATAGATAAACATAGAGTAGCATTTGTATAATTTGCCTTAAACTACAAAATTTAAGTGTTATATTTTGATATCCGCAATGGTACAATTGGATTTGTATATGTTCCTCTCGGAAAAATCATTTCATCACTAATTATGATGAAATTTGTCTTCTTTTTACAGGATGTTTGTTGAGTCATGTAAGCGGCTGAGGGTCATGAAAAAGTCTGACACAAAAACTCTCAAGGTGCAATCGAAAAAGTTCGTTCGAGGATGAGACGAGAAAATCCAGCAACAACTTAAACTTTCGATATTAAGAGGTATAGAATCGTTATTTTCATAGGTAAAAAGGGTTGCTTCTTAATATAATATAATGTATGTTTTAATTATTAGGTGACAATTACCTATTTTATCATACAAATGTACTTGTTTGGGATTTAATATGAAATGTTGACTATGTTTGCATAATTATTGGTTGAATTATGAAGATGGTGTAAAACCATGTCTGCCGTTATGTTGGGATTTGATATTATTTAGTTTACTTGAATGTCACTCTTATTAAACAATACATTTATTTAATAATATAATAATTTATTTATATGTTATATATATATATATATATATATGTAAGTTTGCCAAATTTTTCTCGAGCTTAGGTTCAACTCATGGAAATGGTATATTATGAGGAGCCAAAGTCCGAATAACATCAAAATAAAAAATATTTTCAAAACTACCTTTTAAAGAAAAATATTTTCATAAATGGCATCCATGTCATCATTTGACTTTTTCACTTTTTTTTTTCTTACTTTTTTTAATTTTTTAATTTTTTTAGATTATTATCAAATATTTATAATAATTTAAATTTATAATACTTTCTTAGTCATAAAAAAGAAATTAAATTAAATTATTCATTAAATATTTAAATTAAACTTGTGTATAAATATTTTTATTTAAAATTTAATAAACAATTTAATTTAATTTATTTACTATAGTCCAGAAAATATTATAAATTTAAAAATTATAAACGTATTGAAAAAATAAAAAAAGTAAAAAAGTAAAAAAAAAAAAAAAGGTAGGACATGGATGCCATTTAGGGAAATACATTTTTTTTAAAAGTTAGTTTTTAAAATACTTTTTGTTTTAGTGTTATTTTGGATAATGGCTCTGTGTGAGGCCGGCATAAGACCCTTATAGTGGATAAGTTATTATGCAATCGTCAACACGCGAAAACCTCCATTTTAGGAACAAGGTCTGGATTCTATAGCCATCAGAACGATTAGCAATTTCTGTGCTTCCATTGGATATCATGAGAGAGCTCTGTTGTCGATATGACCGAGAAGTTCCAATCCCGTGCAAACCCAATGAAACTGATATGTTGTCTAAGGTGAAATATAATTGGAATGTCCAAAACTAGAAGTAAAACATAGTTAGGGAGAAACTTAGACAACTTCTTTGTGTCGCAATCCTCATGTCGAATAAAGCTATCTGCTTTATGATTTGGGTCTTTATAGTCATGTGAATCTTGTACTAGTTCGGCATCACGAGTCCAAACTCCAGATATCAAACCAGAAGGAGATCTGCTACCATCTTCCATTGGTCAACGAATGCCTCTTCGAATAAGATCTCTGCAACTTAAATTATGCTTCCAATCCCACAAATCATAAGGTCTCGAGATATAGCTTAAAAATCTTGTTGCAAATATTTCCATTTTACTATTTTCTCCTGTAAAGTTTTTGGAATGTTTAACATACTCCAACCAAGTTGGCATAAAAACGTTATGGAATCTATACGACATAATCCTAGACCGCTTCCTCCCTCAGTTTTGCAAATTTTAATTCATGCGATCATGCGGACAACTCTCAACTGGCCACGCTACATCTAGGAAAGTTCTCTATTAGCCATACCGATGTCCCAACTTATGGTTAACAGAATTTGAAAGCATTGCATAATATGAACAAGAAAAGATTCTAATTAGCCAGAGTGAAAACTAGTATACTGGCCTTTGAGACCTATTGATAGATTTTTTTTCTCAATGTGTAAAAGTCATCCTTAGAAGGGCAACCACCCGCTAGGAAGCATATTGATAGTTTCCGAAGCTAGCAGCTATATTCACTTCACATGGAACATTAATTTGCTATCTCAAGTTTAACGGAATTTTTTTCAAGAAAACTGTAGTAGATTTGTTGAAATTTTATAATTGTCCCCATTCAAGACAAAATTGGTCCAATAAGGCCTTTACATCCCTACATATTTCCAGAGAGGCATTCCATAGCAATAGATCCTTGAGACCAAACAATCTATCTTGATCTCAAAATTGTAGACCTATAGTCGCTTCTCTTCTGTATTCGCTTTGCTAAAATATCAACGAATAAACTAAACAAGTAACGGGATAACAAATCTATGTGGCAAAGACTTGTAAAGGATTTAGACCAATTAATTGGTTTCTCATTAACAAGTTGTTGGGAAAATCACACATTGAGAATAAGCAGAAGTGAGAAATAAACAAAAACAACGACAAACTCAACACACTAATATTTTTACGTGGAAACCCTCTCTCAATTAGAAGGAAAAACCACGAGATCCAAATGGGTGCCCTGTCCAATATGAAATTTAAGGAATTACAATCTCTAATCATAACCCCCCAAACCCATTTTACAATCTCAACATCATCAACATTAATGTGATTATTGCACAGTAAGTCACCAACCCTCTTCTAATATAGCTTTGAATGGCAAGCCACCAGCACTCAAATCAATGTAGCTTTACATGGCAAGCCACCAGCCCTCCAACAATGTAGCTTTGAATGGCAAACCATCAGTCTTTGAACAATGTAGCTTTGCACGGCAATCTAGCAGTCCTTCCATAACACAGCTTTGAATAGAGAAAGCTACAAAAACTCTCTCAATACTTAATCAAACCACCCGAGCATGACTCCCTTCATACTTGGGTGCACCACCCTCACAAATAAACATAAAAGCTCACAACTCACACAAACAAAATACTCAACAATCATTTTTCACTCAGCTTCTCTCCCTAGCCGGGTGCCTTGGGCAAAACCCTAACACTCACTCTCTATATTATTTCTTCTTTTTTTTTTACTCTTCTTTCTACAAACTCTTACAACCCAACACCGCTTATTTATAACCAAGAAAAAAGGCGGACAACCCATGCTAGTTCTTTTTTTTTTTTTTGATCACAAACCCATGCTAGTTCACTTGTGGAAGTAAACTTCCCACCCAACAAGTACATGACTTGTAAGAATAAACTTCCCACTTTTTCATTTCTCTTTTTCCTTTTTCTCATTTTCATATTTTACACATATTAATTTGAGGTAAAAAATTGCCCAACACAAGCAAAGAATATGACACGATGGTTACGCATTGCATATATAAGCATCCAATCCACTTGGGATAGAATCCTAGTTGAGTGAGAACATTATGCAAAAAATCCCGTTTGACTCAATCACGCACTTTTTCCATATTCAAGTTAAGAGCTGCCCAACCTTTCTTACCCTATTTCTACCTAAAAGCAGTCATAATTTCTTATGTTATGAGTACATTCCCATGAATTGATCTCCTTGGAGCTAACACACCTTGCATTTGATGAATCAAGTCACGAAGGGGAGAAGTTAGGTGGCTAATAGTTTAGCCACAAATTTATATACTGTATTACATAAACTAATGGGTCAAAAATGACTTAGAAGCTCAAGCATAGACACTACGCGGATAACAAAAAACATGTTGGCAGCGTGCACCCAAGATTTAAAAAAAAAAAAAAAAAAAAAAAAAAAAAAAAATACAATGTAGTTAGCGTGGGTCAAAAATGATAAAGATATGACTACCCTCAATCAGCATGCGCCCAAGATAAAAAGAACATGTTGATAGTGTTAAAATAAAATAGCGAAAACAACAAAATCGTTGTGAAATTTCAGCGAAAAATCCAGCAAAAAATTCAGCAAACACTTTTAACGAAAAATGTCTAAAACCAGCAATCAAAATAATACCAGAGGTGGTGAAACAGACTACATCACCAAAGAGTGATTAGAACATTCAACAAGGGAAAGAGCAATTAGAAAGATCTTACAAAATGATAATATCTAGCCGTGGTAGATGCCACTATCCTAAAAGACAATTTCGCCGCTGCTCCGGTGCATACAGTATAACCGGCGGCCGTCCTCCAGGATTAACGCGATCCGACTCTTAACGTGCACTCGTTAAGAGCCAGGTAGGAGTACCTTGAACTTTACTCAAAATATGAAGAGATTGAGAATTGTGATTCAAATTGATTAGCGCTTTATGCCCTAATCGATTGGCTAGAAGTATACATAGTCGATGATGATGCTTGAATGTACCATGCGATTCTGTCTTTTTTATGAGCAACACAAACACCATGATTAACACCGTGAGAAAACGTTTCTTTGCATGTGTATAGAGAGAGAGAGAAATAGGAAGAGAAAAAAAAGTGGAGAAGGAGAGAAAGAGGGCTAAGCAGTTAGCCTCTGGATAGAGAAAGAGAACTTATATATTGATTTTGAGTGTGAGAGAGAATTATGTGTAAATGTAAAAACGGTAAAAGATATTAATATCGGGAGTAATGAATTCCAACGGCTATAAATGGACTTAATAAATTATAACAGCTATATTGTTAATAAATTCCCAACGGCCACAAGTTTAATGACGCTAAACCGTTACAGGTAAATGGCTAGTAACGGGTCTTGAAAAATATTTTCAGAAAAATAAATATACCCGTTAAAAAAAAGGATCACCCACACTATTTTTCTGATGTGGGATACTACTTCCCTAAAAACTGAAGGTTAGCTTGTATCATTTTTCCAACAATCCTCCACAAAGGATACAAGCAGAAGAGAACAAATAAAATAGATTTGGGCAAAGAGAGTTCAATTTTTCAGTGCCGATATCTCGCGACTTGAATCGTCACCTAGTGTAACCCAAGTTTAGGACCAACATCTTGCGAGGTGACTTTTGTCTTGAACCTCATAAGGGGTTGTATAGTTTGCCACTTGGACACATACCAAACTCCAGATTTCGGCAACTCCTGCGGTTTGGCGCATTTTATCAGCCATGCACTCGTCCTGGATATTCATAGGCACTCTAGAAGGCAAGTCTTAAACCTTCATAGGGAGTGACCACACTCTCACACCTATATAGGTGGATCCCATCAAGTGTGTATTACCACACACTACCAAACATATGGATATGGGTCCATTAAGAGCTAAAGCTCAACCTCACCCCTTGGTAACATACAGACAGTGTCCATCACATGCAAGCCCGCTTACACCACCAAATATACGGCTATGGACCTGTCACCGCACTGTCACACCATAGGGAGGGACAACACATAACACGGTGCATTCCTCGAATGAAACTATGACTTTTCACATTGAACCTGTTAAGGCCAGGTTGGATACATCACAATTTATTCAAGTATAGACTTTAGTCCCGCCCCCATCGATGTTTCCACGGCCGGTTTACGACATAGCATCTTTATCGATGGATCCACAAGGTTCTTTTCAAACCTTACATAATTTAGTGACATCACTTTCTTTCAAGTAGGCCATTTCTGATCTTAAGCCTGAGACGAATAGGTCTTCTCTTGTCGAACTGTCCACACCATCCGTTATGGGCTATGGGTTAGGTAAAAGCATCAAGCTCAATCGTCATACACGGCATTTCAACACTGTATTGCAACAAAGCAGTACTTGAGAGTTGAACACTGCCAACATCAATCACCAGTTGCTCTCACCCTCACATTGAGATATCTGCAACGAGCTGTTAAACAACTAGCTCCATCGCCTGCCAACTTCAACAAGAGTCAGTATAACACAACAGTGGAGCAAATGTCATATGAATACAGTCATATTTCCACCTCAAGTATTCAAATACTACATATATCATACGTATATCGTATGCACAGTTGGAACGAAAGGCATACACCGCAAATTGTTCAATTCACGTATCATCTCAAATCAAATAGATCACCACTAGTTTAGGTCACAGAAGACCATATACCCATTCTCATCGTACTTACAGTACATGTATTATCAATATCCATGTATTACCAGTGTTATATCAAATTTTGTGGTATCAAGAGAGAGGTACCAAAGACCATAATTCACAAGATGCCTTTTACAATTCAACTTAAGGCAACTCAAACCTCTGCAAGGCTCTCGAGCGCAAGTGCTAGCAATGTTAAGCAATTCACACTGACTTTGGACAGTCGCCAAAATAATATTTTCACATAATCAAATTCCATAAGCTAGCTATAACTAGCAAACAACAACGGAAATACAATATACATGAGAGATTCCGGTTAAATGGCATTTATTATAGGCTCTCAGGTCTCACAAAACCCCCACAATGAAATATCTCACACAACATTACTAAGCCATTCAAATTTTCTAGTTGGTGAGGAACCCTTATTTACTTCTTTGGGGACACTTGTTCTAACCCCATTTTCAATAAGATCATGTTTGCCATAAAGCCATTATAAACTTTAAGGCCAATCAAAATTCTCATACAACCAACACCTTACCCTTTTCCCAAAACTTGAAAAAAAAGGTATGAAACAATGATCCTAAGGGCATAATAGTCTCCAAAGACAACACCAAGTTCACATATGACTCAAACATATCATATTTTTCCCGACTACAAAATGAAAAATTCAGCAAAATAGTCCAAAAACCATCATAATCAAGTATGGACAGCAACATACAATAACTAAACGTCATAATCTGCCGTATGTATACAACATACAGTAATTGCACATCATCAACGGCAAGTATTACTCTAGTACTGCAAAATTAGCATGTAAAAGTCCATAACAGCGTGTCATATCAGCATCTTTATCTTGAAAACAGACCGTAAACGGCAACAGTCAGCTAATATGCAGCACATTTTAGTAGCTACCAGTCCTTAACAGCTAGAAATCAATAGTTACACAACACAATAGCAAGAACAAATCTAGTATTGCATAACCCTGTATGCAAGAGACGCGTTTCATCACTGGAAAAATATGTTATCATCACTTAAAGCAATATGTAACAACATATACCGACTTGCTTCAAACATAGCTATGGGAAACACATGAGACACATCAACATAGGGACTAATACACAAAATCACATATAGTTTTTTTCACAAGAATTCACAAGTCCAATTAGCCATTTTCAATGATCAACTATTTTACTTAGGTCACTAAAACATGCAAGAAAATCCAATTCTCACATACATGATCTAATTCATGGTTAAACTCAAAACACTCAATGTTATACTAACACAATACGATTCAAGATTGCGCAACTAGACATGCCTAACCTAAGAGTTGGTCAATTATAGGTTCAAGGCTCAAGTTTACAATCAACCTCAAGCATTAAACACATATTAACCACAATAATCACACAGAAAATTGAAATAACACATAATTCAATTTCAGTACAGCACGGTTAACCACACAATAGTAGCACCAACACCATGCACAGGTGTTCAAAACAACACCGAAATAGAATCCAAACAAAGGACTCTCCCCCGACCCCCAACAGGGTCATGCTCGAACAATTTAACTCAAAAATTACTCCACCAAAACAAGAATCTACACCAGATTCTCAATCGACCATTCATGAGGCCGAACAAGCGATTAACACCGAACCACTCCAACGATCAGATGTACCTAGAGCTTTCTCACTTCAAGACAAACCGTTAGTCTCAAGCATAAACATCTTTTCCACAAAGGGGAAATCAAAGGATGTTAAAAAAAAAAAGTGAGAAATTCATACTACCTAGACCACCTAATCCTTTTGATTTATGGCCCAGTTAATTTTTAACTTTCATTTCATTCATTTTACCATAATATATTCCACACAAGCTAGTAACAACTAGCAAATGTTGGTAGCCTCACAAAAATTAGAAAAACAATTATAGCTAAAATAGTTCTTATGTAATGTAGGAATTTTGCCTCGTATAAGAGTATTCCCCCCACAACTCACTAGCTTATATTAGGATTCATATGAATGTGGATCTAACTTCCATTGATAAAATGCAAGTAATACATGCATGCCGACATTATGTTGCTTCCGTTCAATCTCTTCATATAAACCTAGAAAATTAGGTCATTCGAATGACAACGTAAACAGTAAGAAAAATATATGGGGTTCAAATCATCAAACATACACATACTTAAATTTTATATATAATTTTTAGTTTATTATTAAGTATGTCTCATTTCTATTTTCTTTTTTTTCTTTTCCCAAGCCGTAAATTGCTCTATCTCCCATGGGCAGACCCTATTAGGTTACACTACTGATGAGGGCTCATCCTATCGAACCTTCAAGGATCGCCATCTAGAGTTTTCCCACTGAGGTGAAACATCTACAACCCCAACTATTGTGCCTGTAAACCTTCTCTCAGGAGAATCGTCCCCCTCAAATCTCATCTTAAACCTAGTGTCAACTGTGAACCCGTGGTTGATAGACTCCACGTACTTGTTCAAGTCTACGATGAATTGGCTCATCCAATTCTATGGATGACCGTGACCTTTTGTTCTTAAATTATACAGGGGACATACAACAATTTCCTCCTTTTATCTTTGCATCTAATCACAGCAACATTTTGTCGATTAAATAAGCGATCAGACTATTTTGAGTGACTAATTTTGCAAATCCTAGATACAATCATGAGGAAAAACAACAAAACAAACCACATTTCACCTCATACAACACAAACCAAACAATCAATTCGATCTTCAATCAACATACAAAATGGATACCCATAAATGAAAACACCCATAGAATGAAGATCAAAAGAACCTGACCTAGATACCTCAAATTCAGATCTTGACCTTGAAGTTTGTATACTCTGAAAACGACGTCAACTAGAAATTAGCAGAGAGAAACACGACAAAGCCAAGTAACAACACCAACATGCACTTCAACCCAACAAATTTACAAATCCTACACCCTCTCCATTTGACTGGAATTTCCAGCTTAATTGAATAATCTAAAACTAATTTTCGAGTACGACACTAATTTTCACCATCTCCGATCTCTCTCTTTTCTCTCTCTGTTCTCTCTCTCTCTAACTAGGTGAAGAGCGCGTGGTGGAAAAAAGAAGGGATAAAAAAAACTCAAAGGCTATTGCAAAGAACAGGGAATCCATATTCAGAATTAAGCATATCTGACTCAAAATCCACAACAGAACCAAATGCCAAACTCAAAATCCAAAATTAAGAACCCACATTTTACATTTCACACAGGCATTTCGTTGAGCACTTTTTACTTGTAAAAAATTGAGAACAAAATCAAACAAAACATTACTAATCATAAACAACCATGGAATGTCAAGAATTTTCATGATTGATTATAAGTAATCGTCTTTTAGATTGTTAAAATAAAACAGCAAAAACAACAAAATCGCTGTGAAATTTTAGCGAAAAATCCAACAAAAAATTCAGCAAACACTTTCAACAAAAAATGTCTAAAACCAGCGATCAAAATAATATCAGAGGTGGTGAAACAGACTACATCACCAAAGAGCGATTAGAACATTCAACAAAGGAAAGAGCAATTAGAAAGATCTTACAAAACGATGATATCGCGCCGTAGTAGATACCACTGTCCTAAAAGACAATTTCGCCACTGCTTCGGTGCATACAGTATAACCGGTGGCCGTCCTCCAAGATTAACGCGATCTGACCCTTAACGTGCACTCGTTAAGAGCCAGGTAGGAGTACCTTGAACTTTGCCCAAAATATGAAGAGATTGAGAATTGTGATTCAAAATGATTAGCGCTTTATGCCGTAATTGATTGGCTAGAAGTATATATAGTCGATGATGATGCTTGAATGTGCCATGCGATTCTGTCTTTTTTATGAGCAACACAAGCACCATGATTAACACCGTGAGAAAACGTTTCTTTGCATGTGTGTAGAGACAGAGATAACTAGGAAGAGACAAAAAAAAAGTGGAGAAGGAGAGAAAGAGGGTTAAGCAGTTGGCCTCTGGACAGAGAGAGAGAACTTATATATTAATTAAGAGTGTGAGAGAGAATTATATGTAAATGTAAAAACGGCAAAAGATATTAATATTGGGAGTAATGAATTCCAACGGCTATAAACGGACGTAATAAATACGGCTATAGTGTTAATAAATTCCCAACGGCCACAATTTTAATAACGTTAAACCGTAACGGGTAAATGGCTAGTAACAGGTCTTGAAAAATATTTTCGGAGAAATAAATATACCCATTAAAAAAAAAAAGGATCATCCACATTATTTTTCTGATGTGGGATACAACTTCTCTAAAAACTGAAGGTTAGCTTATATCATTTTTCCAACGGATTGCATCTGCGATATCTTATCCTACCTCATTTCAAAAGTATTGAAAAGAGAATGCCCTTAATCCATTTGGACCTGGAGCCTTATGAGGGTTCATTTTTGAAAGGGTGCAACCCTCACTTCATTCAACGTAGCAATCCTCCGCAGTAAAGACTAGCTCCACATCCAACGGATACAAATGACCAATCCCCATTCAATAGCCATGCTTTGCAAGCATAATGACCCGAATGTTTCTTATTAAACAAAGTATTTTCATGTTGCTTTAGCAACTTTTAATGTTGAATTTGCGAATATCCATTTAAGAGTGGGCTTGCAGTTTAGTATTGTTGCAATTATGTCCATGAACTTTAACTCTATCAATTTAGTCCTCATACAATTAAAATTGTTCTAATCAAGTCCACTTTTAAAATTAAAGTTGACTTTTTTGACCAATAAATTTTACACTTTGCAATTAAAGTGCAAATATATGCAAGTGATAATTTCTTGGTAAGGAAAACATATAAAAGTGCTAATAACATTACTATGGCAATCATAAATTAACATCAGTTTTAGAAACTCATTTGACTGGAATACTTTCAACTATACAAGGCCAACATTGATAAATTTAAAAGTTTGGACACTGAATTAAAATAATAGTCAAAATATAAGAACTAATGACCCCAATAACTTTAAAAGGTAATAATTTGGGAATTTATCACTTATGTAGAGGTTTGAATCACCTAGGTATAATGACATTTCAATATAAAAAATGAGGTATCATGAGCTTTCAAAGTTTTTCACTTAGGTATCCTATACCAAAACTCAATAAATTCTTGTAAACATCATATCAATTTTTACTATAAAATATTAATATGGTACATGATAACAACAATATATGAGTTATATCAATGTTATCTCTGAAAATCCAACTACGTCTATGTATTAGTGAAATAATGTATCATGTTAGAATTTTATGACAAAAACTAGTAATATTGTATAGAGATCACATATATATATAAATATATATACACATGTATCACATTAATAATTTCTCATAAAAATCTATTGAAGTTAGAAAACATTACTTGTTTGATAAAATTTCTAAACTTCATGGTATCTAAGTAATAAAATCTAAAAATCTTTCATATCAAAAAAAAAAAAAAAAAGAAACAGTGATAAAATCTTTAAACCCTAGGGTACCTTATTGTTTATATTTGTCATGATACTTAAGTGATAAATTCTAAAACCTTAAGTTACCCAAGTGATTATGTTCGAACAAATAGTTACCCAAGTGATAAATTCCCGAATTAAATTTGGAAAATCTTACGGTATAGATCCCCTCCCCCTCCTTTAATCTTTTTCTAACCCCACTTTCTTTAAACCAACTCATTTGGACCATTTTGCCCCATTCATTCTCTTCCCTCCCATCCCCCCTCATTTAATACAAATAGTAACTTTTTTTACTTTTTGTCAATTATGTTGCTTTTCATTCTCTCTCTCCCTTCTCTTCCCTCCCGTTCATTCTCTCTCTCCCCTAAACTAAAACTTCTTCTGCAAGACTACTTTCACTGTGTTAACTATTTGTCTTCCTTCTCTCATCTCTCATTCTCTCTTCTTCTTCTTCTTCTTTCATTTTCGAATTCCAGAGCTCCATTCTCAGTGTCCTGCGTGTTTCCTTGTCCTATTTGGTCCCTTGGGTAATTGTTTGGGGTGGCATTGGAAGAAGAAGAAGGTTGAGTCACTACATATTTCACGGTTTTCAAATTAAACATTGAAGGTAAAATGATCATTTCATGTATTGGTCGTTAATGGATCTCTATAATATGGTGTTGGTGTGTTACTAGTCATTAATAAAGTATGATTAATCATAAACCGTGTATGATTGGTGTAAATGGTGTATTGTTGGTGTGTTACTACTCATTAATGGTGTATAATCAATCATACTCCATGTATGATTGGTGTAAATGGTGTAATATCATTTTCTGTTGGTTGTTTCAATTCAATAATGGTGTATAATGAATCATACACTATGTATGATTGGTGTAAATGGTGTATTATCATTTTGTGTTGGTGTGTTTCAAGTTATTAATGGTGTATGATCAATCATACACTGTGTATGATTGGAGTAAATGGTGCAATTTCGTTTTCTGTTGGTGTGTTTTAAGTCATTAATGGTGTATGATCAATCATACACCGTGTATGATTGGTGTAAATGGTGTAATATCATTCTCTATTGGCGTGTTTCAAGTCATTAATAATGTAGAATCAATCATATACCGTGTATGATTGCTGTAAATGGTGTATTCTCATTTTCTGTTGGTGTGTTTCAAGTCATTAATGGTGTATGATCAATCATACACCGTATATGATTGCTGTAAATGGTGTATTATCATATTCTATTGGTGTTTTTCAAGTCATTAATGATGTTTGATCAATTATACACCATGTATGATTGGTGTAAATGGTGTATTATTATTTTCTGTTGGTTTATTCCTGTTAATTTCTGGTGTATGATTGCTGTAAATGGATCTCTATCATTTTCTATTAGTGTGTTAATAGTCATTGATGGTGTATGATTAATCATACACCGTATATGATAACTGTAAATGGTGTAATATCATTTTATGATGGTGTGTTAATAATCATTAATGGTGTATGATTAATCATACACTGTATATGATTGGTGTAAATGGTGTAATACCATTTTTTGTTGGCGTGTTTCAAATCATTAATGGTGTATGATTAATCATACACCATGTATGATTGGTGTAAATGGTCTACTATCATTTTGTGTTGGTGTGCTACTATTCATTAAAGGTGTACGATCAATCATACGCCGTGTATGATTACTGTAAATTGATCTCTATCATATACTGTTGGTGCGTTACTAATCATTAATGGTGTATGATTAATCATACACTGAGTATGATTGTTGTAAATAGTGTATTATCATTTTATGATGGTGTGTTACTAATCATTAATGGTGTATGACTAATCATACACCGTGTATGATTAGTGTAAATGGGTCTTTATCATTTTCTGTTGGTGTGTTAATAGTCATTAATGGTATATGATTAATCATATCTAGGGTGGGGTCATTAATACACATAGTTTGTAATAATAGATACTGTATTTTCTGATTCCTACAGGACTTTAATGTTTGACTTAGTGTGTTATTTTCATGTTCACAGTAATGGGTGATGTTGTTGCTGCATGGGTTCGGTATGGTGGTCACTTTAATGAGACGGCAGAGTATGTTGGTGGAACTTCAGATTTTGTATTGGTGGATGAGAAGACCGACTTTGCTTGTTTACAAAGGAGTGTTGTGGAGTTGATGAATGTTGAGGTGGATGGAGGTTCGAAGATGCAATTTCAATTTTTAAATGACATTTGGGATAGACCTTTGTATGATGTCAGTAATGATAGGTCAGTTAGGATTTGGAAGACATTGGCACAAGAAGAAAGAGCGAAGCATACCTTGTTCGTTATAATTAAGTCCATGGTTGATAAAACTCCTAACATGGGTGAGCAACGGAGTCCTATTTAAACACAACCAGATGGTGATGAATATAATGATGGTTTGGACTCTATTGTCCCTGATACATTTAGGGGAGGTATGAATGTGGGATGGAAGAATCAGCCCATGGAGATGCATATAAAATGGATTTTGAAATACTTACAGCGACAACAATAGGCGAAGATTGGGAAAATTCCAATCAAAGTCCGTAGGGCCATTTGGCAAATCTCAATTTCTCCCATGTGCAACCCACTGCAACCGATGCATCACCTCCACATGGATACAGTTCTAAGCAGCGAAATATTTGGCCTGAAGATCTTCTCATTGTCCAACCTGCTGTGAAACCGAATGTGGAACCTAGCGTTCAACCTTCAACCTAACTTCCAAGCTACTGTTGATCCGCATACTAATAATGATGTTGGTTCCGGTGATGAGAGAAGCCGGATTGATGGGTTATATGGGCAGAGTAGGATGGTTGAGATAATTGAGGTCAATCAGATATTTAAGTTGAAGAAGGATTTGTTGACTTATTTGGTCGTAATTGCATTGAGGATGAAATTTGAATTCAAGAGCTTCAAGTTTAACAAATCATTGATGGTTGTTCATTGTGTGCAAGAAGGTTGTCCACTGAGGGTTCGGGCTATGTGTCTAGCAGATGGTGGGTATTGGATGGTTACGAAAGTTAAAAATAATCATATCCACCCAACCGATCTGACTACTGTTAGACATAGGCAAGCAACCAGTTAGGTTTTTAGGGAATGTGTCCGGAAGAAATTGATCAACCCCAGAAGAGTGTTGAAGACATAGGATGTTATGGATGACATTTGTAGTCGTTACAGTGTTGAGATAAGTTACAGTGTTGCGTGCGGGGGAAGAGAGTTTGCATATAACAATGTCAAATTGGATTCTCCCCAACAGCCATATGCAAACCTGCCTGCATATTTGCATATTCTCCAAGAGACCAACCCCGGTATTATGTTTCATTTAGAGACAGTTGATGGAAACAGATTTTGGTACCCTTTCATTGCATTTCATGCTTCATTGTATGGATTCCGCTTTTGCCGTCCTATTGTGAGCATTGATGCAATACATATGAAGGAAAAATATCAGGGTGTTCTATTCATGGCCATTTGTCTTGATGTGAATCAACAATTTTTTCTAATTGCTTTCGGTCTTGGTGATTCCGAGAATGATGCATCATGGCATTGGTTCCTGAGCAGGTTAAAGGAAGTTATTAGGGAGCCTCTTAACCATGTTATTGTATATGACCGACATTGAAGCATCCAAAAAGCGGTGGAAGAAGTGTTCCCCAATGCATTCCATGGTTTGTGCATGTACCACTTGCTCAATAACATGAAAGCAAAACTCAAAAGCAAAACAAAACAGTTGGATGAGCACTATTACCAAACAGCTAAAGCATACAACCTGCAAGAGTTCCAAACTTTATTCTTCAGTTTATGTTGTGCCGTACTTGTAGCTAAAGAGTATTGGAAGACGGTGGGATTAGAAAGGTGGACTTGTTCCCACTCCCCTTGTCGTCGGTACAACATAATGAGTACGAACATTTCGAAATCGATGAATGTTGTTTTGGTTAAGGTGCGTGATTATCCCATCACTGCCTTCCTTGATGAGGTGCAGCTATTGTTGCAAAAGTGGTTCCATGATAGAAAAACTAAGGCTGAAGCTTGCACCAGTATAATGTCCCAAGACATCGAGAAAAAACTACAAGACAGATTGAAACTATCACAAATGATGACAGTAAGTTTGCATTCTAATCGTCATGTTTAATCCCGATGACAATGTATGTTTTTAGGGTTATTATATCCATGTATTATTAAATATACACGGTGAAATATTAAGAATAATGGTGTATTATCCTTAGTTCATTGTGTTTTATTTATTAAAGCTGTGTATTATTCATAATACATGGACTTCATAACTTGATACATCTTTGTGATTGTCAGTTTTTAATGTTAAATTACATACGCGGTGTATTATTAATCATACACAGTGTATTATTGAAGTTATTGGTGTATTATCATCGTTATGTTGTTAATTAAGTTAAGGTGCGTGTATAATTGATAATAGCTGCACTTTTAGACTTGATACATGTTTGTTTTGGTCTAATTTTGAATGTAAGTATTATTAAATCCGTGTATTATTAATCATACATGGTGTATTATTAATCCGTGTACTAATTTTTAATGCAAATTTTGTGTGCTGATGTGTATAACTTCGATGTCCTTGATGGAGATAAGAAATTTTGTGCTGATATGTCACTTTGGACATGTACTTGTCATAAGTTTTAGTTGGAGCAACTTCCTTGTAAGGCACAGTCCCTATGGTCTGTATGATTTATGCTCACCATACTATATCAGAGATTATTGGTACGAGTCGTGCAAAGGTGTTGTATTCCCGATGCCGCACATAAGTGATTGGTCTATCCCACATCATATAATAGAAACGACTCTTCTTCCACCCAATGTTCGAACCTCTTCCGGAAGGAAAAGGAAGAGGAGGATTCCATCAGTAGGTGAGGAACGTGTACCTCAAAGGTGTAGTTGATGCAAGGAGTGCGGGCATAATCGCTCAACATGTAAAAATCCCATTGCATTGCACCCAAGTGGTGAAGGATCGTCTACAAACTCCAGAGATCATTCTTATTATTAGATATTTATATAGAGTAATCAAGTAGTTAGTTAGTTATTTAACTAACCATTGTATAGTTAGTTATTTACTTAACTACGGTTACTTACAAGTTTGTTAACTCTAGTATATAAGTCAATTGATAGACTCTCTTATACATGTAACATGATTCTAGATAATACAATTGCATTTCTTCTCAATTCTCTCTGTTTTCAAACTACTTTCTACATGGATTCTTAGCAAATCCAACACTTATCCTATCCCTCCCTCGAATTAAATGATAGAATTTATTTTTATTACACTGTAATTGCTATTATTAGCAATAAAATTGTGTATTACTATGAATCATACACGGTGTATTATTAATCATACATGGTATATTATTAATCATACACGGTGTATTATGATAATTAATCGTTGTGTTTTATTTGTTAAAGCTGTGTATTATTCATAATACAATAACTTTTATACTTGAAGTGGGTTTGTTGTGGTCAGTTTTTCATAGTTAGGTTATTAAATGTATATCTAATTCATCATACACCGTGTATTATTAACGAAAATTTAATATTCTCATTAAAAAAAAGTGTTACACCACGCACATTGAATTTCAATTAACCAAATACACCAGCTGTGTACGAGAACACATCTCGTACTTTTATTCACTCGTATACAATTTCATATGTTTCTTTTTACCACGAGTGTACAAGAACATACAAGTGTTCATCCTCAATTTATCCATCTCCCCTTGTGCGCATGGGAAGATGCTGAAGCCATTGGTTAGCAAAAATTCAATAAACTTGGCGACAACCATGTTGCAATCTGACCTGCAATTCAATTAAATAGGATATGAAGCTTCATTGCAACTTAATTACTAATTTTTACTTTTGAATAATAAAAAAAAAAAGACAAAGGAATATATGTCATACCCTAATTGTTGTGGACATGAATTTCGGCCGTAAGTGATTCGGAAAGGTTTGCCTCTTAATTCAGCAAGATCCTTTCTAATTTCGCAAAAATCAACCTTTTCAAGAGCATATGGAAGTAATGCTGCAATGGGCTTCACTTGCTCCAACCTTGATTCCTTAGCTGCGGCGGAGTACATGGAATCAATGACCTCTACCCGCCAGTCAGTGAAATAAATGGCAGCAAGGAACCAATGGTGACTAGGTGTATATCTTATCCACATCATGGCATCTGACATCATACTTGACATCCCCTCAAAGAAATTTGATAATCAACGAATCCCAGTCATTAAATACTATTTCAATCTTGATTTCCTTGTTCTGCACGCCAATTAAAACAGATCCAAACATTGAGGCAATTATTGTGGTTGAACATGTTGCCCTCCGATCAAACTTATCTGGCCAGAAGTGTTTCTTCTGCATTGTATAATATATTATGACGTCCATTTGCTACAAAATGAGATAATTAATTTATTAAGGCAATGATTGATCATACACACAATTAATGATTAGTAACACACCATCATAAAATGATAATACACCATTTACAGCAATCATACACGGTGTAGGATTGATCATACACTATTAATGAGTAGTAACACACTAACAAAAACTGATATTACACCATTTACACTAACCATACATAGTGTATGAGTAATTATACACTATTAATAATTAGTAACACACCATCATAAAATGATAATACACCATTTACACCAATCATACACGGCGTATGATTAATCATACACCATTAATGACTTAAAACGCACCAACAAAAAATAATATTACATCATTTACAGCAATCATACACGGTGTATGATTGCTCATACACCATTAATGATTTGAAACACACCAAAAAAAAAATGATATTACACTATTTATACCAATCATACACGATATATGATTGATCATGCACCATTAATAACTTGAAACACACCAACAGAAAATGATATTACACTATTTACACCAATCATACACGGTGTATGATTGATCATACACCATTAATGACTTGAAACAACCGACAAAAATGATACTACACCATTTACACCAATCATATACGATATATGATTGATCTTATACTATTAATGACTTGAAACACACCATCATAAAATGATAATACACCATTTATACCAATCATACACGATGTATGATTAATCACACATCATTAAGGATTATTAACATACTATCATAAAATGATATTACACCATTTACAGGAATCATACACAGTGTATGATTAATCATACACCAGAAATTAACAGAAATAAACCAACAGAAAATGATAATACACCATTTACACCAATCATACACAGTGTATAATTAATCATACACCATTAATGACTTGAAACACACCAACAAAAAATGATAATACACCAAATGGAAATTTAGCAAACATACCTCGTCAGTAAGCCAGATGTCGTTGTCTTCAACCGATACCAAAATTGGCCCATACTGGCAGTCAAAACAGTGAAATCCATTCGTTGATTAACAAGTAACAGGAGGGGAGTCTTCACATCTCTATAATATACAATAAGAAGCATAATATATAGGCAACCAATATGAAAATTGCAATATGAAAACATTTTCCTACTAATTAGCAAGATGCAGAGTGTTATTACACACTCACTTTTTACTTTTGCATGGAAACTTTTGTAAAAATATTGGAATTCCTTTTTCTATGCTTTGGAGGGGCGTTGGAATAGATCAAAAGGAAGAACCGGTTCTAGTAGAAGAGGCATTTTCCTTTTCCATTTATTCTTAATCTCAACAGTCCATTCATCACCTTGATACTTCGGGTTTGGCTTGGGGTCCCTCCTCTAGTGTCCCAATTCCCATAGGGTCTTAGAACTTGTCATCAATCTAGCATCATACTCCAAATTTGATATTGACATGGGTGACTTGAAGACATTTTCGTCACCCCTGGGTTGGCAGAACAAATATTAAAGTGAATGGCCTTCACCATGTAGGAAAACATACTCACTAAATTAGGACATTAACAAAGATCCATAGTGTCTTACATAGTCCGTGGAGTAGCAAGAATAATTGCTTATTGTGAAGTTTTAATAAGGGATAGAGGGGATGAAGGTGATGGATCATGATGCGGAGTTATGACATGCGGCAACAGGTCTGAAAGCTCCTTAACATTAGCCTCCTGCGTTTCAAGCCTTTTTTCATATGCTTGCAATTGATCCTTTTGGGCTAGAATAATGCTTTTCATTTAACTAAAGCTGTTGCTTTTGTGCTTAAATTTTGCTTTCAAATTGCAAAATTATATGCCACATGCATTCCACTTTTTTCTCTATCACTTCAAGTCTCTCAATAACCTACAGTATGTCCTTCAATATGTCATAAACCTGAATTTAACTAATCTGGTACTAACAAGAACAAATGCAATTGTATAAGCACAAAACGAATTGTGAATACCGATTGAAATGTCAAATTTGATGTCGTAGTATATGGTTCATCATCGAATGTGTGCAAGGGGTGTTCTATTGCCAACAGTTCTGCATCCAAGTTAAGATCTGCTGGCATTGCCACATCTTCAGTTTCAACTTCCATTTCACCATCCACATCACTGGGAATACCGTGTACATTAGGCTGACTGGCTTCCGCACTCTTCAATCTAATCGGTTTGGCATTCAAATGCTGATTAAAACAAGATACATCATATGAACATTAGTAAAAGTATAAATAATAATTCTAATGCAACTGATATCAAACGACTAATAGTAAAATAGCAACAAAAGCATGTATTATTACCTGATCAAACACCGTTGAAAACAAAGCGGTGTACGAACCCTTTTGACCCATGTTCCAGTTAAGGATCCGTCCCAATGACCCATTCCCAATCCTCACCACCCCAATTTTGGCCAGTTTTAGAATGGTTTCCATGGCAAATATGGAAACCACATCGTAGAAACCGTGGATGGAGTAGGTCTTTGCCAAAATTTGTTGCTTTTTTACGATGAAATCCTTCAGTTTTCACACCAAGAACTTCTAGCTCAAGAATCCCCAAGCAATTCTGTTAAATGCATCCATGTCATCCACGATGGCTAGGGTTTTGGAATCAATAATTGTTCTTTTATGTTTGGCAAATAGTAGACCCTCAACCAAGTACGCCACATCAAGCTTACTCTGGTCTTCCATAATGGGGCAGTTACTGCATGATTCCAGCAGCTGCTGCTTACTCATCCTCCCCTTCATGCCATACTTGGCAATCAACCTATTTGAACCACCGCTTATATCTTGTAAACCAGCATATTTCAATCCGGTTAGAATACAAAATTCCCGCTTATGAAATCTTAGCGTCTTCCCACCAAAAAAAATGAAACCTCCTCGGGATTCAGATTGGCGACTTGGTGGAGAAGGACAACCTGAATCAAACTATGCCAAAAGCCGACATTACTCTCACGCAACTCAAGCAGATGCCCGACATTTATTTTAAAAAAAAGGGCAAGCTGTAATGCACAACACTTTGAGTTAAAAAAGGATCATAAATGTAGGAGTACCAAATCAACATAATTCATATGGATACTATGTCAAACTTTTGAATCGTCGTCCTTCAAGATTTCCCTAATCTCATATACAACCTTTGTTGATATCCCCATTTGGTTGACCTGTAAAATCTCCAGCTACTCCTGCGGAAAATGTAATCAGCCCCTTCTTCTTCTCGTGCTCCTCTTGCAAGTCTCCGATGCCATCTAAATTAAAAGAAAAACAACAATCACAAAACCCAACATTAAAGTTGAATATAACATAATAATCCCATTTACTCCCTCTATCAGCATTCAAACTCCATGTGTGATTCATCATACACTGTGTGTGATTCATCGTACCCAGTGTGTGATTCATCGTACTCGGTGTGTGATTCATCGTACCCGGTGTATGATAATGATACACGGTGTATGATTCTTCACACACGGTGTATGATGAATTATACATGGTGTGTGATGAATCATACACCATATTTCAACACTCACACACCATGTATCATTAATCATACACCGTCTGTCAGCAGTCAAATAACCAAACCAAGATGGAAACTTCACTCAGAATACACTAACCTTACTCAAAAGGCCACTAATAGAAAAACCCTAACCCAAACATGAAAACCCTAACCAATACTAGGCCAATGCAACACACGAAACAAACGCATATACATTTCCCTAAAAAGCCACAACACCTAACCACCGCACATCCAAACACGCACTAACTTTGAAAATCGGTGTTCAGCTTCGGAAATGGTGATTAAACCCTAGATCGACAAAGAGGGCAAGGATGAAGTGAGCAAACAAATGATATCGCCGAACAAATGCGTCTTGCAGAAGATAGAGCAGCTAGAGGGTCACAATGGGAGGGAACGAGTTTCGAAGAAGAAGTTAGAGGAGAGAGAGAATGAAGGGGATCGAAGTTAGAGGAGAGAGAGAATGTCTTGCAAAACAAATTTTGGAGGAGAGAGAGAATAGATGGGAGGGAAGAGAAGGGAGAGAGAGAATACTGGCAAAAAGTTAAAAAGTTACTATTTGCATTGGGAAGAGATGCAAGGGGAACGGGAGGGAAGATAATGAAAATACAAAATGGTCCAAATGAGTTGGTTTAATGAAAGTGGGTTTGGAAAAAGATTAAAGAAGGGGGTGGGGGTCTATACCATATGATTTTCCATTAATTTTAGTCTAATGATATTTTGCAATGTGCATTAAATATATTATTAGATGCAATTTTAGATACCTACGGTATAGTATATTAATTTTAACTTAATCATATTTTGATTAAGTGTATCACAACCAAATAAACTGACATTCAATGCATGTCTCTCCCCAACTTGACACAGTCCCATTATATTAAACTCTTTATAGTATATTTTTTCCGGCCGTGGTCCTCAGTAATACATATAAAAAATAAATATTTAAAAAATAACATTAACTAAAAAATATACCGTAAAGTGACATTTGATGCCGCCACACCTTGACCTATTGGTGGGTTGCTTGGAGAATAAGGTTTGGCGAGATGGGAGCTTGGTGGGACAGCGAGACACGCGGCTGGGATGAATAAGCTTGAGGAAGTTTACATCAAGTAGGAAGCTTAGTTTAGATTAGGTGATTTTGTTATTTAATTTTGTATTTATCTTCTCAATTTTTAATCTTTCATTCTAGGTCAATTTGCTTTTCTATTTAAGGAAAGGAAGACTAGGGTTTTCATTCATTCAATTTTTAGCATAGATTTGTACTTATTTTTAGGGTTTTCTCTCGTTCTGGAGTTGGGAGAAGCAAGATTAGACTTTTTCCCTTTGTTATTAATTGTACTAAGCTTAGTTTATAACCCATTGTTTCAAGTGTGGAGATGGGACACCGTGCCACCGAGTGTCGAAAGGGTGATCAACCTAGCAAGAGATTGTACACCAAAGGTCTCTATGTTGAGGATGGCGTGGTAGTAGAGGAAGAGGTTTAGGATGAGTTGGTGCTAGAAGAAGAAGAATTTGTTATGGGTGATGAGGGCCACCTATTAGTGGTCTGGCAAGTTTGCTTCATGCCTAAAGACGCAGGAGGAGACAGCTGGCTGCGAAATAACAACTTCTAGACAACTTATACTATTGGTGGAAGAGTGTGCCACCTAGTCATTGACTTAGGTAGTTGTGAAAATGTTATTTCCGATGAGGCAGTCAAGAAGTAGGGGTTGAAAATGGAAGAGCATCCAAACCCTTACAAGTTGTCTTGTCTTGAGAAAGGACACCAGGTAGCCATCTCAAAATGCTTTCTAGTTAATTTTTCGATTGGAGCAAAGTAACGGGATGAGGTTTGGTACAATATGACTTCCATGAATGCGTGCCACTTGTTGCTTAGGCACACATGAAAGCTTGACAAAGGTGCCACTCATGATGGGAGGAAGAACACTTATAGCTTTGTTTTGATGGCACAAAGATCATCTTGTTGCCTAAGAAGGACAAGGCACCACAATCGTTCGTAGCTGGGAATTCGAATCTCCAAACTAGGGCCATGTTTTCCAAGGAGGTGGCGAGAACAGGGTTGTGTTTTTGTGGATTAGCAAGAAGAGTCATGTAGAACATGAAAACAAACAGAGAGAGGTAGAAGATTTGTTGGGGGAGTTCACTGATGTGTATTTAGAGGAGTTACTAGATTCCTTACAGCCTTTAGAGGACATCCAACACTGGATTTATCTAATTCCAGGAGTTGCCTTACCGAATAGGCCGCACTATCGGATGAGTCCTACGGAGCATGAAGAACTAAGGTGCCAAGTTGAAGAGTTACTCGCCATGGCCTTTATTCAGGAGAGTTTAAGTCCATGCGCGGTTCCATCTCTTTTGATGCCAAACAAGGATGGTACTTCGCAGATGTTCAAATAGCAGAGCCATCAACAAGATTACAGTATGTTATTGATTTCCTATTTCGGGATTGGATGACATACTTGATTAGCTACAAAACTCACAAGTGTTCAGTAAGCTAGACTTAAAGAGCGAATATAGTCAGGTCCGTATCTCACAGGCAGCCGAGTGGAAGACCACCTTCAAGACTGGGGAAGGATTGTACGAGTGGCTTGTGATGCCATTCAGGTTATCTAACCCACCTTGTACGTTTATGAGGTTCATGAATCAGGTGCTACGACGGTTTATTGGAAGCTTCATTGTCGTCTACCTTAACAATATTTTGGTCTACATTCGAAACCGAGTTGAACACTTGGGGCACCTTCAGGAGGTATTGAATACCTTGAGAGAGCAGCACTTGTTTGCTACTTTGAAGAAGTGCGAGTTTATGAAGGATCGAGTGACTATCCTTGGGTTTGTCATGACAAGGATGGAATTGTAGCTGATGAAGGAAAGATAGAAGTAATCCTTAATTGGCCACAACAGAAATTGATAAGTGATGTACGTAGCTTCCACAGCTTAACTTCTTTTTATCGGAGGTTTGTGCTGGGTTTCTATTCTATCACGGCACCGATCACAAATTGCATGAAGGGGAGTACCTTCAGTTGGACTCCAGAGACAGCTAATGCCTTTGAGGAGGTGAAGCAAATGTTGACCGCGACGATGATATTAGCCTTACCAAATTTTCAAAAGGTGTTCGAGCTTCATATTGACGCCACCAAGGTTGGTATTGGCGTAGTGCTTAGTCAAGAGGGCGTCCTATAGCTTTCTTCGGTTAGAAACTTGATGGAAGTGAGCTGAACTATCCAACTTATAATGTTGAGTTCTACGTGGTAGTGAGAGCTTTGAGATGTTGGAAGTTGTATCTCTCCAACAAGGAGTTCATATTGTACTTGGGTAATGTGACACTGAAATACATTAATAACCATGACAAGCTTTCTAACCGACATGCGAAGTGGGTGAGTCAAATCTATCTCTTTCACTTTGTGATCCATCACAAGTCCAAAGCATTAAACAAGGTTGTTGACTCCTTGAGTAGACGTACATCGATCGTGACTGATAGTCGAGCATTGATACTCGGTTTCGACAAGTTGGCAGAGCAGCACAAGGATGATCTCACCTTTGGGAAGACTCGGCGAGAAGCTCAAACCAGGAATGTCGCGGATTACTACCTCCACGACAAATTCCTGTTCAAATGGAATCAACTACGCATTCCGGATTCGAGTTTGAGGCTCAAGATTATTCAAGAGAAGCACAATGAGGGACACGTGGGCCTGGATTAGACGCTAAAACTGGTGAATGCTACTTATTTTTGGCCGATGATGCAAAAAGTAGTTGAGCTATTCATCAGGCAATGCTACATTTGTCAGGAGTCGAAAAGCGGAATGAACAACGCTGATTTGTACCTGACTTTGCCGATTATGAGTCAACCTTAGGCCAATGTCAGTATGGATTTTGTGCCAGGGTTACCGAGGACACAGAGAGATATAGATTCGATCTTCGCTGTTGTGGATTGATTCTCCAAGCTGGGGCACTTCATAGGTTGCAAAAATGCAGCTGACATAGTACATGTGGTTAAGTTGTATTTCCAAGACCTGTATGAGCTTCATGGGTTGCCAGCTAGCGTAATCCTGGATAGGGATATGCGGTTTGTGAACCACTTCTCGAGGATGTTATGGAGATGACGAACACCTCTCTCGCCCTTAGTATTGTTTATCACCCTCAGAAAAATGGCTTGCTTGAGGTGACGAATAGATCTCAAGGTAACTTAACATCAAGGGTTAGGATCAGAAATGGTACCAAGCCAAGTTCGCTTACAATAGTTTGGTTAACAAGAGCACGGGTTTTCCACCATTCAAAGTCATCTACAGGTTTTTTCCTCGCTCTCTGATAGACTTGTTATCTTACCCATCCTCATGGCAAGGCAAAGGACTTCATCTCCAACCTTGAAGAAATACACGAGCGCACCTGAGCACGGCTACTTGAACCAAGCACCAAGTAGAGGTGGTGAGTGACAAGTGACGCCGGGCAGTTCAACTTAGGTTAGTGATCAAGTATGGGCGATTCTGACTAGAGAACAGTTTTCGATGTGGGAGTATAACAAGTTCACGGCGCAGAAGATTGGTCCTTTATGGATTATTGAAAAGGCCAACGACAATGCATGCCATCTATAGCTTCCTAATGGTATGAGGACGTCAAACGACTTCAATATCGAGCACCTTGTCCCTTACTTTGGTGAAAACAATCCAGCACCTTATCCTTTACGCGTTGGTGGATAGGGTTAGCGAGATGAGCAGCTGGGATGAATGAGCTTGAGAAAATTTACGTTAATTAGGAAGCTTAGTTTAGATTCATTGATTTTGTTATTTATCTTTATATTTATCTCTTTAATTTTTAATCTTTTATTCTAGGTCATTTAGCTCCTCTATTTAGAGATATTCATTTATGTTTTATGTTATATGTATTACAAGATACCAGTAGATTATTGGGGATTATGCAATTACTCATGTATCTAATCTTCATTTACTATTCTACCCTTAGGGTAAAACTAGCCCCAAGGGCTCTCATGTCTTTTTTTCTTTCGTGCTTGCCTAAATAAGAGGCTCATTGTATCTCTACAGCATTCATTCAATGACAACTTTATTATAGTTTCACATGGTATATGGTCAAACTCATCATACTATAGTTTCACATGGTATATGGTCAAACTCATCACATAGGGATCAACTCTCTATAGGACGATGGATGCCGGTGCCACCATCTCTAGTACACCACCGGCCCACGGGGGTTCAACAATGACACTACGCTTGTCTCGGGCATCTGCTCTCCCCTTCCCCTTACAGTCGGTCCTCCTCTTAAATCCCATCCCCCCCCCCCCCCCCCCCCCCCCCCCCCCCGGCCCCCAATGTCATTGAGCATCGGCGCCTTCATAGCAATAGGCCCCGTGTTATTCCCAGGCGTCGCGGCTCCCCCACCCCTATTTCATTCATATCCTTCAAACCTTAAATTGAATCTACAAAATCAATAAAATCCCTGCCCTATATTACTTCTACTCTCTAGTATTACAAATATTGTCACTATAAAACTCGAAACAACAATCGACTACCTTTCTTGGTGGGAACAGTTTAATATGCTTCTCTTAGCCCACCAACTTTAGGGCTATATTGATGGGATGCATCCCTATCCACCTATCCAAATTACACTAACAAATGGATCGACTTATTCCAATCCTGAACATAACACATGCCTACGTACATACCATAGCCTACGTTCATATATCACGCTGCACTTTCTTGCCATCTCATTAGTGAAATTGTATGGCACCCTACCTCCAAAGCCATATGGTATGCCTTGGCCAAGCATTTTCGTGTTCACTTTTTAGCCAAAGAGTTTGATCTCCGATCCCAATTTGTTGAATACTGGTATTTGCATTAGTATTTTTACATGTATTTTGTACTTTGTACCAAAAATATTCTTAGTATCTAGCATATTCTCTAGCATCTAGTATTTAGTAGTGCAATTGGTGAAGTTGCAACTTTTCTCCTCTCTTCCATTGTAACCGGCCACTAATGGCCCAAAACTCCCAATTACTATGTCATTTACTTTGTATATTTGCTTAGGATTCTAATATAGTTTAGTTCTTCATTTGCCAAGCTTTTTCTATTTAAGTAGGAGTCTTTTGTGTGGGTAAATCGTCCAAGAAAAAAAAATTCTTCCATTTCCAAGCTTAAGTATTATTTGAATTTTTACTAAGTATTGGAACGAGTTTCGACCTAAAAGTTTGTCTCCATCTCGACTTGTCTTGTTTGGCCATGTTGTGCCACCCAGTGTGTGAGCCACCCTTCCTTCTTTTTTTCTTTTTTCTTTTTTTGTTTGTGTTATTTCTTGCATTTTTTTTTTTCATAATGTCAGAAGAAAATTTCAATCAAATTGATGCACTGTTGGTTGTTTTAGGGAGTTCCTAATGTTAACTGCCCTCATTAGCATCACGTCTTGGATCATCCGAAACTAGTTTTTGTTCAATGTGTTTCAACTGTGCCTAATTTACTTGCTTGGAGGCGCTCCATGTATAAAGTGTTTAAGGCAAAATGTAAATTGGTTTTTTTTTTTATGGATCCATTAACCGGATGAAAATTCACCAGATTTTGAGAATTGGATTGCTTGTGATTCTATGGTATCTTCATGGTTGTCCAATTCTGTTGCTGAAGAGATTAATGCTAGTTTTACACATTTTGAAACCTTGCACGATGTTTGGTTAGATTTGAATGAACGTTTCTCCTAGGAAAATGTTCCACGCATTTATGAAATTAAGCGTGAGATCTCACATCTAAAACAAGAGAATTCCTCCATGTTTGACTACTTTACCAAATTAAGATCATTGTGGGATGAGCTTTAAACGCTTGTTGCTATCCCTCCTTGTACTTGTGCCTCCGCATAAGCCTTTGCATCCATTCAGGACAGGGAGAGACTCCTTGATTTTTTAATTTGTCTTGATCAATCCTCTTCGACGGTTTGTTCCTCGTTGATGAATACGAAACCCTTAACTTCTGTTGGCAGTGCTTACTTTGTTTTGTGTCAAGAAGAGAAGCAACAAAATGTGGTTGCAGGTACTGTTGCCTTTCCTGAAGACGTTGCCTTGGCTGTCAAGGCCGCAGCTCCTGCGGATGTAGGCGTGCCCAACTCGGGAAATTTGCCTCGTTGTAACAGTCATCTCACTATAAGCGATAGAGATACACTAAAGATTGGTATTTTGAGTTGATAGGTTACCCTCCAGGTTCGAAGAATCTCTCCGGAGCAACCAAATAGTGAAAGTCCCATTACGGGGCTATCTGCGAGTTAGTATCAACAACTTTTGGCTTTCCTTGGACCCGTTTCAGCTTCCGCCTGTGTAAATCTCACAAGTTAGGTCTTCATGTCTAGCCACAATTAGATTATTCATGTGGGTGCAACCGATCACATGGTTTCTTCTCTATCATGTTTGACACTGTGCCTTATAAAACCGTTAGGCCGGTTAAGTTGCCTAATGGGACTAGTTGCCGGTTTCTCATACTAGGAGAGTTCGCCTTTCTAAGAACTTTGTTCTCAATGATGTTCTATATGTGCTTGGTTTTCGTTGTAATTTATTACCAGTGAGCAAATTGACCAGTAATGGAAAATTTGCGTTGACATTTCATCCCGATTTTTGTTTTATACAGGATTTACACTGGAGGAGGCTGATTGGAACTAGTAAATGGGCTATATCTATTAGAGATTCGGCCAGTTTCTCCCTTGGCTTTCATTGTTCAAAGTAATAAGGAGGCAGTTTTGCGGCAATGTCATTTGGTTCATGTTCCTTTTAGCAAACTTTTCTAATTTCTTGCATTTGAGTATTAAGAAGTTGAATGTTGTTTGTGATTCGTGTCATCGTGCTAAGCGAGCACCTTTACCTTTTCTTTTGTCTGCTTCCAAGACTCATGTTCATTTTGAGTTAATACATTGTGACATTTGGGAGCCTTATTGACTTTGCCTTTGATTGGTGCTTGGTATTTTCTTATCATTGTGGATGATTACAGTCATTGTACTTGGGTTTATCTAATGAGGCAAAAATCCCAAGAATGGGTCATTGTTGGACTTCTATACTGCACATGGAATTCAGTTCCAAACTTCATTGTTCGGCACTCCCCAACAAAATGTGGTGGTACAGCGAAAGCACAAGAATTTGTTAGAGGTTGGCCGAGTACTTCGATATCAAGCTGATCTTTTGGAGCGGTTTTGGTGTGAGTGTGTAATAACGACAACCCACCTAATTAATTTGATGCTGACCAATTTAATTAAAAGTAAGAGCCCTTATGAAGTTTTATCAGGGAAAAGCCCTTTGTATGATCATTTGAGGATTTTTTGTTGTTTGTGTTATTACAATGTTAAGAACCATTCTAAAGACAAGTTTGAGAAGTGTGCCTCTCCGAGAATTTTCGTGGGATATCCTCATGGTCAAAAGGGTACAAAAATTATAGTCTAGGCGATGATAAAATTGTGGTGTCTGAAGATGTTCGTTTTTATGAAAATTCCCTACCTTACTTAAAACAAGGTGTAGTTTGTACGACTCAGGATGATGAAATACTAGAACATGCTCTGGTTGTGAACGAATAGGTGCTTGGTACGAGTATAGAGGAACCGGTCCATGTTGAACTAGCTCCTCCAATAGGTTTAACCGACTTACAGTTTGACGAAGCAACCATCGTGGGTCCGACCGACAGTGGGTCGCCCCAGCTGACGACTCACGCTGCGACTGTCTATTGGCTGGGCAACAGGGCAATAGCTAAATTGGGGGCTGAAGCTGTTAGGAGAAGTAGTCGGGTGCGCTCTATGCCCGTGAAGTATCAAGATTATGATTTTGATGTGTTGTCTTCTAGAGCTCATTCTCCCACTGCCTCTCCTTCAGTTAACTCTGGTTAGTGTATCCTATCACTAATTTTGAGTCTAATGTACATTTTTCTAACCCTTACTCTATTATTTTAAATGCCATCACTTTTAGTGATGAGCCCAAAGCTTTTAAACAAGCCGTACAGTTCAAGTATTGGAGGGATGCAATGGAGAAAGAGATTGAGGCCTTGGAGCAAAATTGTATTGGATGTTAGAATCTTTAACGGATGGAAAGAAGGCAATTGACTCCAAACGGGTGTATAAAGTGAAGTATAAATCAGATGGTTTCATAGAGCAATACAAGGCACACTTTGTTGTGAAAGGGTTTGCCTAAGTGGAAGGTATAAATTACCGCGATACTTTTGCTCAGGTTGCGAAGTTAGTTACCGTTCGCTGTGTTTTAGCAGTAACTGCTGCCAGAAGTTGGATTATACAACAATTAGATGTTAATACTGCTTTTCTTCATGTTGATCTAGAAGAAGAGAATTACATGAAACATCTACAAGATTTTGAACTTGAAAGGGTAAAGTGTGTCGTCTTCGTAAGTTCCTTTACGGTTTTGAAATAGGCATCTCAAAATGGAATTATAAATTTACTTCTACCTTGGTAAGTATTGGCTCTCAATAATCTAAATCCAATTATTCTCTTTTTTCATTTTTCCAAGGGGACATTTATACTGCTATATTGATTTATGTGGATGATGTGATCATTATAGAGAATAATATGGAACATATGTCTAAGGTGAAGAATGTTTTAAATGATTCTTTTGGGATTAAGAAGTTAGGGCCACTAAAATATTTTTTGGAAATTGAAGTTGCTCGTTCTCATGATGGTCTCATGTTGTGTCAAAGAAAATATATTTTATAAATTCTTAGTGAAGTTGGTTGTTAGGGGCCAAAGCGGCTCCCACGCCAATAGTTGAAAACCATGGATTGGCAAATGGTATAGGTGAACCCGTGGAGAGAGCTTGGTGGTCCATTTATTGTATGATACACCCCTCATTCTATCTCACCATTACTCGACCAGATATATGTTATGCCGTTCGAATTTTGAATCAATTTATGCATGACCCACTTGGTCCGCATCTCGAGGTGGTCATGCTTATGGTGCGTTACCTTAAGGGGACACCGGGACAAGGAATTTTCCTACCTTCTAAATGTTATTTTAGACTTCGTGGTTCTTGTGATGCTGATTGAGCTGGTTGCACTACTAGACATTCTACGACTAGGTATGTCGTGTTCTTGGGCGGGCGCCCATTTTTTGGAGATGGATGTCACGAACATAAGGGTTAGTGACGGGATATTCACAAATCTAGGCTTGTAATGGTGAAATAGATGTTAGAAGAGGAAGAGAAATGGACTTAGAATGTGAGGTGAGAATAAATTGGAGATGAAGTTAGAGAAAAGAAGAGAAGAAATTAGGAAGAAGGAGAGAGATTTAGAAGATAGAACAAGAAGGGAAGATAAGAAGTTAGAAGAGGAATTTAGAGTTAGAAGAGGGAAGCAGAAAAATTAGAAGTTAGAGAGTGAGAGGAAAAGGGGGACGGTTAGACAAGGGAGAGGAGAGGAGAGGAAATTTTTTTTTTGTAACTTCAATTCATCATGGCAAAAATACAAGCTTACAAGTGGTATTTATAGAGCTTGGGGGAGGGGGGAAACCCAACTACCCCTTCCCTCCTAATTACATTTCAAATTCAAAACTTAAACTAATTTAAACTAACCCCTTTGCCTCCTAAACACACCCCCCCCCCCCAACCGGCTCCCTCCTAAACCCATTTCAAATTCAAAATTTAAACTAATTAATTTTACAATATTTTTCATTATATAGCCGATACAAAAATAATAAAAGCGAAAAATAGCCGTTTGGTTCTTTGGCTTGTCAGAGTCACGGCTAGGGTCGTGACAAATCCTTCCCCTTAAAAACATCCTTGTCCTCAAGGATGTCATGTGGGTGCAACCTCCAGCCTTCGGTTCCCCCCGGGTCATAGGGATAATTCTCGTCCTCAAGGTTCATTTGCAAAAATCGGTGTCCGTGGGTTGAGCGTTTAGTGCCAACCCCTGTTCTTGGAAAGTGTCCCCATGCCCGAACCTTTCTTTTGCTTTCCTTGATCGGTCAGGTTCCCTCCTTTGGTGGATGCGCATCCCTCTTCTTGGTGCCACATGAATCAAAACCCTGTTGTTTTAGTTCATAACTTATGGTAGCACTTTGGGGTCCTTGAAGTTCCATTGTTCCCCCTTCCTCCTCCGGTTCTAACCCTTGCGGTTCTTCAATGGCATGTGAATCAACAATGGTCGATTGACAAGGTTTTGCTTAACAAGGGGTGGCTCATCAAGCGGTGGTTCAACCGGTTCAGTGATAGCAACCTCCTCCCTTGTACCTTGTTCTTCATCACCCGGTGGCGGAAGGATCCCATCTTCAGTTCCAGGATAATTCCGAGACCCTCCGATTGCGGCGGTGTCATGGGCACCCACGGGTGGTGCCACGATCTCAGCTTCGGGCCTCTTTTCTTGAGCCTTTACTAACCGACCAACGGCATCGGTTAGGGCCCTAATGTCCGCCCTCATGCTTGCCATGACCACCCCCATGTCTGTCCTGGTGGCCTTCATTATTTTTTTCTTTTTTTTTTAATTCGAAATGAGACCCTCAATCTCAAGATGTTGAAGCGCAGCGGAAATTTTTTTTTTTTAACCGAATGAATTTAAGGGATAGGATATGCCCTCTTCGATCGGAAGATGGCTCTAATACCAATTGTCATGAACCTAAGGGTTAGTGACGGGATATTCACGAATCTAGGCTCGTGATGTTGAAATAGAGGTTAGAAGATTAAGAGAAATAGACTTAGAATGCGAGGTGAGAAGAAATTGGGGATGAAGTTAGAGAAAAGAAGAGAAGAAATTAGGAAGAAGGAGAGAGATTTAGAAGATAGAAGAAGAAGGGAAGAGAAGAAGTTAGAAGAGGAATTTAGAGTTAGAAGAGGGAAAAGAAAAATTAGAAGTTAGAGAGTGAGAGGAAAAGGGGGACAGTTAGACAAGGGAGAGGAGAGGAGAGGAAATCATTTTTTATAACTTCAATTCATCATGGCAAAAATACAAGCTTACAAGTGGTATTTACAGAGCTTGGGGGAGGGGGGAAACCCCACTACCCTTTCCCTCTTAATTACATTTCAAATTCAAAACTTAAACTAATTTAAACTAAACCCTTGCCCCCTTACTCCTCCGGTTCTAACCTGTGCAATTCTTCAATGACCTGTGAAACAACAATGGCCGGTTTGACAAGGTTTTGCTTAACAAGGGGTGGCTCATCAAGCGGTGGTTCAATCGGTTCAATGATAGCAACCTCCTCCCTTGTGCCTTGTTGGCGGAAGGATCCCATCTTCAGTTCCAGGATAATTCCCGGACCCTCCGGTTGCGGCGGTGTCATGGGCACCCACGGGTGGTGCCACTGTCTCAGCTTCGGGCCTCTTTTCTTGAGCCTTTACTAACCGACCAACGGCATCGGTTAGGGCCCTAAAGTCCGCCCTCGTGCTTGCCATGACCGCCCCCATTTCTGTCATGGTGGCCTTCATTATTTTTTTCTTTTTTTTTAATTCGAAATGAGACCCTCAATCTCAATATGTTGAAGCGCAGCGGAAATTTTTTTTTTTAATTTATTTTTTTTTTAGCCGAATGAATTTAAGGGATATGATATGCCCTCTTCGATCGGAAGATGGCTCTGATACCAATTGTCACGAACCTAAGGGTTAGTGACGGGATATTCACGAATCTAGGCTCGTGATGTTGAAATAGAGGTTAGAAGATTAAGAGAAATAGACTTAGAATGTGAGGTGAGAAGAAATTGGGGATGAAGTTAGAGAAAAGAAGAGAAGAAATTAGGAAGAAGGAGAGAGATTTAGAAGATAGAAGAAGAAGGGAAGAGAAGAAGTTAGAAGAGGAATTTAGAGTTAGAAGGAGAAAAATTAGAAGTTAGAGAGTGAGAGGAAAAGGGGGACGGTTAGAGAAGGGAGGGGAGAGGAGAGGCGAGGAAATCATTTTTTGTAACTTCAATTCATCATGGCAAAAATACAAGCTTACAAGTGGTATTTATAGAGCTTTGGGGGGGGGGGGGGGGTGACCCCAGGGGACCCCACTACCCTTTCTCTCCTAAATACATATCAAATTCAAAACTTAAACTAATTTAAACAAAACCCTTTGCCTCCTAAACACACCCCCCCAACCGGCTCCCTCCTAAACCCATTTCAAATTCAAAATTTAAACTAATTAATTTTACAATATTTTTTATTACATAGCCGATACAAAAATACTAAAAGCAAAAAATAGCCGTTTGGTTCTTTGGCTTGTCAGAGTCACAGGTAGGGTCGTGACAAACCCTTCCCCTTGAAAACATCCTTGTCCTCAAGGATGTCATGTTGGTGCAACCTCTAGCCTTCGGTTCCCCCTGGGTCATAAGGATAATTCTCATCCTCAAGGTTCATTTGCAAAATTCGGTGTCCGTGGGTTGAGCGTTTAGTGCCAACCCCTGTTCTTGGAAAGTGTCCCCATGCCTGAACCTTTCTTTTCCTTTCCTTGATCGGTCTGGTTCCCTCCTTTGGTGGACGCGCATCCCTCTTCTTGGTGCCACATGAATCAAAACCCGGTTGTTTTGGTTCATAACTTATGGTAGCACTTTGGGGTCCTTGAAGTTCCATTGTTCCTCCTTCCTCCTCCGGTTCTAACCCGTGTGGTTCTTCAATGGCGTGTGGATCAACAATGGTCGGTTTGACAAGGTTTTGCTCATCAAGCGGTGGCTCATCAAGCGGTGGTTCAATCGGTTCAATGATAGCAACCTCCTCCCTTGTACCTTGTTCTTCATCACCCGGTGGCGGAAGGATCCCATCTTCAGTTCCAGGATAATTCCCGGACCCTCCGGTTGCGGCTGTGTCATGGGCACCCACAAGTGGCGCCACGGTCTGAGCTTCGGGCCTCTTTTCTTAAGCCTTTACTAATCGACCAACGGCATCGGTTAGGGCCCTAATGTCCGCCCTCATGCTTGCCATGACCGCCCCCATTTCTATCATGGTGGCTTTCATTATTTTTTTTTCTTTTTTTTTTAAATTCAAAATGAGACCCTCGATCTCAAGATGTTGAAGCGCAGCGAAAATTTTTTTTTAATTTATTTTTTTTTAGCCGAATGAATTTAAGGGATAGGATATGCCCTCTTCGATCGGAAGATGGCTCTGATACCAATTGTCACGAACCTAAGGGTTAGTGACGGGATATTCACGAACCTAGTCTCGTGATGGTGAAATAGAGGTTAGAAGAGGAAAAGAAATAGACTTAGAATGTGAGGTGAGAAGAAATTGGAGATGAAGTTAGAGAAAAGAAGAGAAGACATTAGGAAGAAGGAGAGAGATTTAGAAGATAGAAGAAGAAGGGAAGAGAAGAAGTTAGAAGAGGAATTTAGAATTAGAAGAGGGAAGGAGAAAAATTAGAAGTTAGAAAGTGAGAGGAAAAGGGGGACGGTTAGACAAGAGAGAGGAGAGGAGAGGAAATTATTTTTTGTAACTTCAATTCATCATGGAAAAAATACAAGCTTACAAGTGGTATTTATAGAGCTTGGGGGAGGGGGGAAACCCCACTACCCTTTCCCTCCTAATTACATTTCAAATTCAAAACTTAAACTAATTTAAACTAAACCCTTTGCCTCCTAAACACGCCCCCCCAACCGGCTCCCTCCTAAACCCAATTCATATTCAAAATTTAAACTAATTAATTTTACAATATTTTTCATTACATAGCCGATACAAAAATAATAAATGTGAAAAATAGCCGTTTGGTTATTTGGCTTGTCAGAGTCACGGCTAGGGTCGTGACAATGGATGAACCAAACAAATGTATCATGTTCTTCTACTAAGGCCGAAGATTGGGTCATGGTTACCTCAACTAGTGAAGTTGTGTTGTTATGTCATTTATTAATTGAACTTATTTTGCCTATTGACAATCCTGGTATTTTAGTTTGTGAGAACCGCGAGGCTTTGCACATTCCTTCTAATCATGCTTTTTATGAAAGGACAAAGCACATTGAGATCGATTGTCATTTTGTTTGGGAAAAATTGTTGGACAAGGAGATCACTACATCTTTTGTACGTTCTATGGGTCAAGTCGCCGATGTATTTACTAACACACTCAGATGCTAAAGTTATTCGACTCGTCTTCGTAAGTTGGACATCGTGAATCTTCATGCTCCGACTTGAGGGAGAGTGTTGAATACTTCAGCTTGAGGGGGAGTGTTGAGTAGAATTTTTATTTGTATTTTTACATGTATTTTATATTGTGTACCTAGAATATTCTTAGCATCTACCATATTCTCTAGCATCTAGCATTTAGTAGTATAATAAAGTGAGGTTGCAACTTTTCTCATCTCTTCCATTGTAACTGGACATTTACTTTGTATTTTTGCTTAGGATTCTAGTATAGTTTAGCTCTTCATTCCCCTAGCTTGTTTTATTTAAGTAAGAGTCTTTTGTGTTCGTAAATCATCCAAGTACATAAAATTCTTCCATTTCCAAGCTTAAGTATTATTGGATTTTTACACAATTAAACAACAAGAAAGTTGGACAAACAATGGACGTATACCTTTCTGAACATAAATCCATTGCGGACGATTGTGCAGCCATTAACTCTCCCATTTCCAATAGAAGACTCACTCGCTACATTCTATGTGGTCTCCCTTAAGAATATTATGTCTTTGCCCCTTTTATACATTAAAACTCTCCCAACTACACTTTTGAACAAATAAAATCGGCTCTACTTGATGAAGGGGCTACCATAAAACTCTATACGCCTCAACCAAAATCAAAATCATGCTTTTGTTGCAACAGGTACAGGAAACTGTGAATCCAACAATGACCGAGGCCATGGACGTGGCAAAGGAAAAAGCTATTGTCGGTCATGGAGGACAAGGTGGCGACTAAGGGAATAATCGTACCAACCATATGCCGAGGCCATGGGACATAACATTGGTGGGATCCCTGCATCCTACGGACACTCGGTACGATCCACAGGAGCTCCCACATTCAATCCTAATGTCAGTGTGCTCGGCCTTGGACCCCAAACCTATCAAATATGCTCCCAAATTGGACATGCCGCACTCACATGCCCACATCTTTTTGATAGCAACACCGTCCCTAATCCGTCATGCTCATTTGCTGCTAGGACAATAGGGGAACCATATAACTACAATTGGTACCTTAACTCCGGTGCCTCCAATCACATGACGCCAAATCCATGTATACGTCATAACCTTCTTCCTTATAAGAGTTATAGAGGTGTGCTTGTTGGAAATGGTGTCCTACTGCTTGTAACTCACACGGGTTCCACTTCAATACACACCCGTAACCACCCCCTTCATGTCCGTAATGTAATGCTGGTTCCAAGCCCCGCCTACAATCTTTTATCTATTAGGAAACTATGTCAAGATGACAATTGTAGTGTTAAGTTTGATTCTAATATTTTTTTACGTCAAGGACAAAACTATAAGAAAACTGCTTCTATGAGGGCCCAGTAATGTTCCACTCTACAACATTTTGCCCCACGCCATTGGCCATGTTGCTCACGCCAATACTAGAGAGTTGTGGCATCAAAGACTTGGTCATCTTGTTAGTTCAATTTTGAATACTTTGTGTAAGAAACATATTTTTCCAATTTTTAAATTTTCTAAACTTTTCCAATCATGTTGCTTAGGAATTTCATCGTCTTCCTTTTGATCGTGTAATACATAATAGGGGTGAGCATGGATCCTGTAATGTACCCAAAATGCATTTTGGGTTGGGTACCCGAAACATCAAAATGATCAAAATGATTACCCATAATTTGATCCAAAAGGTTGGATGCCCAGATCATTGGGTACTCTAAAATATTGGGTTGGATCAGGTCAGGTCGAGTACCCGCCCATTTGATTGACATTTCTCACAAATATGAATTTATAAAAACCTAAATTTTCCACTAACATATAATGAATTCATATGTAAATCAAGACAATAACACCCAATTAAATATTATTTGTAAAACTATTATAACATCACACCATGAGTCATTCATTTAAAATTTAAACAAAGATCATATAGAAATCACCACACTTTGATGGCTGCAAACCCTCGAAACATCTTAAAACGAATTTAATAAATTAATCAAAGATCTAAGAATTTAAAAGTTCAACATTAACTCTAGTCAAACAAACTAAAAAATTATAAGTTCAATATTACATAACAAACTTCTTCCATCCATAAAAGTTTAACCAATAAAAAAAACCGCAAAAACAAGATTGTTGATGCTTGAATAGTGAATACAATTCTCCAATCATCGTTAAAAAGAATAAGTTGCTCAAGAATACGTGCCATCTCCATACAAAAAGAAAACAAGAATTTAATTAGCCAATGTTATGATTTATACATGTTATAGCTATAAAACTTATCACATATAAATGGATAAGTATACCACTTGATTCAAAATTTTCAACTTTTTCCATACTTTCCCCCACAACAAGTGGTTCACAGTCCTGCGTACATATAAGAGCTTCTACCATTCTTGAAGTAAGACAAATATGGAAAGGATCAAGCACGGGACCTCAGGTGCTACATGCAAATTCCAATGCTATTGTTGAAACCGGTATAGCCAATACATCCCTCGCAATCAGGGCAAAAATAAGGAACGTGTTTGCACACTTTTTCCACCAATCTAAAATGTCAAATATCTTTGGACTAATTTCTCTGTCCTCCTCCAAATATTTGTCTAACTCACGTTTCTCATTTGAAGTTATTTGCAAGCTTGCTTGCCTTTCGAACTCATACTCCATCAATTCATTCACATCATCGATATTCTCAAATTCTCTATTAGTCAAATCAATATTAGCAGAAGTTGTTCGTGGTACACTCAAAGAAGACTCATGTTTTGCACCATAAAACTCAAATAAAGAAACCAAAGTACTCGTAACCTTCTCATGCAACTTGCAAGCAAAATCAAAATCTTATAGTTGATCAATTGCCCAGTTAACATATTGCATTTTACGTCAAGGGTGAAGTATCACAATAATAGAGAAAGAGATTTACATTATCAACATTTGCCCAGTACTTATCATGCTTTTTTTGGTGCCATAAGCCATCATTCTTATATTATTATTATCACTAACTCATTTTCTATTAATCATTACCCCAATGCCAACAATCTCTTGCAAACACAAATTTGTTGTCACATATAAAGAACCTAATAGCCTCAAAGTAGCCCCATAAAAAATTTTCAGAAAAGGCAATAATGGTTTAACATGATCCCAATCATCACAAATCGGTACGCCAAAGTGCTTATCAAGTTCTGATTTGTATTTACTATCAAGAGTTTCTAACAAATCAAATCCGTTTCGAAATGTCAATGCTTATGATAACATCAAGTATGTCGAATTCCACCGAGTTTCAACATCTAAACAAAGAAGACTTTTGGAATATATTTTTTCTTTTTGCACACATGACTTAAACTTTTGAAGTCTAGTTGGAGATGACCTCACATATCTGACGGCACAACGAATCCTCGTAATAGAACCATTTAACACCTTTAAGCCTTCTTTAACCATGAGACTCAAACTATGTGCAATACATCTTATGTGCAAAAATTCACCTTATAGGATAGTGCCTTATCAGTTATTAAGTCTTCTTCTCAAGTATTGAACTCCCACTTCATTTGAGCTTGCATTATCCACCATGATAGTTAAAACATTATTAATCCCCCAATCAATCAAACGTCTCTCTACAGCTTTTCCAATCACTTCTCCAGCATGACTGAAGATAGGACAAAAATTCACATATTTTTTGTGTAATTTATAGTTGCTATTAACAAAATGAGTTGCGAGACACATATAACTTAAATTTTGACAAGATGCCCAAGTATCAGCAGTGAGACAAATTCTTGAAAATAGTTTTTAAAGAATTGCTTCATCTTTTTCCTCTCCTCCATATAAAGAGTAAAGTATCTTTAGCAACGGTCCAGCGTGAAGGAATTAAAAAATTTGATTGCATAGCCTGACATAAAATTCTAAAGCCCTTGCGTTTCACATTTTTAAAAGGTAACTCATCCAAGATTACCATTTTAGCCAACGCTTCCCTAGCAACTTCTTGCCTAAATTTGAAAATTTCAACTTTAGCTAATTTCACAACCCCGGTTTCTTGATCAATGCATGGCTTTATTTTTGTCAAATATATAAGCTTTTGTGACTTATCAATATTAGGTAGATACTCCTTACACATAAGTAAGTGATTTTTTATTGTACTGGTTTCATTTTAGAACATGCACTAATATCTTTGTAATATTACATACATTCAGCTCTTTGATCAGATAAGATTTCCCCTTCCTTAAGAAGAATCTTGTTAAAATGATCCCAAAAAGGAGACCTCTTTCTTTTACCTTTTTGAGCAGAATCTTTTTGTTGCATATTACTCTTTGGAGTATCATCTATAACCGAAGGTGTAGAAGTTGGAGAAGAACCAATATCGAGAGAAAAATTTGGTGATAAAAAACTATCACCCATTGTTGAATCATTTTTATTTATTGCAGGGGATGACATCTATACAAGATGAAAAAATAATTAAAAAGATAATTAAATGATGACATAAGAATAAGAAAAGAGAGAGAATAATATACCTAGTAATGTCTGGAGGCGAGCAATGGTAAATGTCAAACACTAATTAGAGGGAGAGAGGGGTGAAGGAAGGCCAAAAAAATAGGGTTTATAGTTTAATATTAGGACTGCACTACTACTAAATGAGAGGGGGAAAAAAAGTGAAAATTAGGATTTTGTTTACATGTAGAAGGGATGAGAGAGGGGCAGTAGTTAGAAAATATACTTAATTTGTGCAATTCTCAGGGATCAAACCTGTGACCTCGCACAATTCCAAAAAGCGCCTTGACCAACTGTGCTACAATACCTATTAGCTTCTCTTATAGCAAGATAATAAATACCTATATCAAGCAGGTTGGATACCCGTGAAATTTCAAAAGTGATATCCACACCCGACCTGGTATTTGAATACAAGTGGGTCGAGTATACCCTAACTAGCTATTATCGGGTCGGTTACCCTATTTTTTGGATCGGATATGGTTTGGGTCTTCGGGCTGTCAGTTTTTAGGATACATTTGCACACCCCTAATACATAACACTAGTTCTCCAGTTCAAATAATTCACTCCAATGTATGGCAATCGCCAATTTTATCGAACTCTTCATTTAAATATTATGTCCTCTTTATCAATGATTACTCAAGATTCACATGGCTATATTCGATGCAGCATAAATCTAAGGTTTATGAAAATTTCACAGCTTTTAAAACCTTGGTCGAAAATCAATTCAACCTGAAAATCAAGATTTTCCAAAGTGATTTTTTTTGTTTGGGGGGGGGGGGGGGGGGGGGGGGGGGGTGGTGGAATCACCGATGCATGAATACCGTATGTCTGGTGCATGCAATTCACTTTTGCATATTATGCCTTGATACCCCACAACAAAATGGGGTGGCGGAACACAAGCGTCAATATTTATCTAAAATGGAACGGATACTACTTATACATTCTAAACAACCTACGAATTTTGGGATGATGCCTCTTTTACTTTGTGTTTTACAATTAATCGACTTCCCATCCCTCTTGCAAAACATCTCCCATTTGAAAAACTTTTTCAAAAACCACCGGACAACAATCATTTTTGCGTCTTTGGGTGTGCATGTTTCTCCCACTTCACATCCTGTGCTCCTCATAAACTCGCCCCTAGATCCAAATATGCATTTTTGTAAGTTATGTTGCACGCTATAAGGGTTATAAATGTCTTGATCCTTTCATAAAATGCATATATATAAGTAGACCCATCATTTTTGATGAAACGACATTCCCCACGACGACTTAACTCACTCCAAAGAGACTTACAATGATGCCAATTCTCACATCCCTTAGTAGTACAAAGCCCCAATCACAATCTAGGTCAAGGAATTAATGCCTCACCTCCCCTTTGGCCATCGGCTATCCCTGCCGGCCAAATAGGCCGCTCGGAGCCCCCAGCTCCCCAACCGTCACCCTCTGCTTCCCCAACCCCTGGATCGACACCCAACTCGGGTCTCCGATCACCCTACCCCAGCCCCAACCACCTGATCGGCATTATGGACCCACCTAACAGTGACCCCGGTACTGCTGAACCACCCTCGTCCTACTAGTCACTGGCGCTGCTTGATTTGCTGTAGCTGAACACCCCACCCGAGACCCCATCAACAACTGTAGGTCCTACCCCGCACTTACCTCGTGCGCCTCCCCCCATCTATCGCTCACCGACTGTGGCCAATCTACCTGAGACGGACATCGCACACATACCACCCATCTCGACCATCTTATTCACTCTCTTTCCACGCACTTCGCAATGAAAGATGTTTACACTACTTTCCAAGGATTGAGGCAAGACGTGACAACCAGGGCTTTTTCTCTCACAACACAAATACACCATCGACCTTCTCACAAAAGACAACCTTCATGATGCTAAATCAGTTAAAACTCCCTTACCGGCTCGCTCACACCTCTCATTAGAAGAAGGAGAGCACTTCTCTGATCCTATCGAGTATCAAAGTGTTGTAGGTTCCCTCCAATATCTTACTATAAACTGACCCAACATCAGTTATGCGGTCAATCTCATTTCCCAATTTATGCACACCCTTGAACATCTCACTGGCAGGTTGTCAAGCGTATTGTATGATACCTCAAAAACACACCTGACCATGGCCTTTCCCCAGTCCCGAGTTCCCTGCCCTCTGTCATTGCCTTTGGAGATGTTGTCTGGGGTGGCTGCCCTAACGCGAGGTGCTCCACTACAGGATACGCCAGATACTTTTGTCCTAACCCCATCTCTTGGATTGCAAAGAAACAGCCCACTGTCTCCAAATCCACCACAGAATCAAAATACCAAGCCATAGCGCAAGACGCTGCAGAGACTAACTGGACACACTATCTCATGCATGAACTTGGATTTTGCCACCTCGAACCCATCATCATCTGTTATAATAATGTCTCAGCCTCATATCTTGCCGCTAACCCAATTTCCAATGACTGAAGCAACCATGTTGATGTCGACTTTAGCTACGTACAAGAAAAGGTTTTGAAAAGAGATCTCTAGGTTCACTATACACCCATCAGGAAGCAAGTTGTGAACATCTTCACTAAACGGCTTGCCATCGATCGTTTTCTTCTTCACAAGTCCAATCTTCACGTAACACTCACACCACCCCCCCCCCCCCCCCCCCCCCCCCCAACACCCCCCCCCCCCCCCCCCCCCCCCCCTAGCGGGTTCAACTTGAGGGGACTTATTACAAGATACTAGTAGATTATTAAGGATTATGCAATCACTCATGTATTTAATCTACATTTGCTGTTCTGCCCTTAGAGTAAAACTAACCCTAATGGCATCATATGTCTTTTTCCCTTTCATGCTTGCCATACAAGAGACTCAATGTACCTCTACTTCATTTATTCAATAATAACTTTATTATAGTTTCACAATATGAAGTATAATTAAAGAATTCTATTATTTTAAAATTGTATGTGTATGTAAATTTAAATATTATATGATGATCATAAATATAAATTTAATTTAATTTAATAATTTAATATAATATTACATTTTAAAAATATAAAAAGTTTTAACTAAAACAATTCTAAAAAAAATTTAAATTAAATCCGCCACCAAATAAAAAATGTGTCGGGGCATCCACAATGTACTAGTTGGTCCAAATGGATGTTACTTTGAAAAATATTTTTTAAAAGATATTACTTTTAAAAATATTTTATTTTGTGTTATTTCGGACAACAGTATGATTTTTTAGCTGCACCAATTTGTACCCACCAAGGCTCCATTTAGTGGAGGAAAAGAACACTTTCTTAGAAAATTGTCTCCTTTGAAAAAGTTTTGTTTAAGGAAAAGCGAAATGTAGTTAATTATCTTTTCTTTTTTAGTTTTTTGCCAAAAAGGTTACAATTCTCTTTATGTGTCTACTTTTTTTGGTCTTTGTTGGCTTTTGTTTTGCCATTGTTCTATCTATCTTTTATTTTGTATTGGCTTTTTCTAGTTTTTTAGGAGCCCTCGCGTATGTTGATGTGCCTTATTTTGTATTATGAGCTTTTTTGCTCCTCATTTATCGATACAAAAATGTGGTCTAGTGATTAGTATTTTAGAAATCAGAGATATCTCTTAAGTTCGATTCTCTATTATAACATTTCTCTTCTTCTGACCCTACCATAATAAAGGAAAACATTCGATTAAGAAATCATCAACAAAATCATTCTCTCTCAGTCTTTTTACACATCTTTTATCCTTTAAACGTTAATATGGCAATACAAATAAAAAATTATTCACAATTTCTATTCAAATTGTTTATTTTATTATTAAATTTTGTCTGTAGTAGTCAACGACAACCAATTCTTAGTCGTGTGTTTAATGAAAGAATATCATAATGTTTAGATGTACTAAGTCTTACTTAATTATTCTACTGAGTGTAGCCAACTATTTCTGTTAAATTTTACTGGGCCTTTAAGTCCGACCCAAGGAATTGGCACACATAAGATCCATATATAAGCCAAAATGGGGTTCTATTCTAAACTAATTGGTATTAGGTGGAGTAATCTACTAAGTTTATAAATTAATCTCTTAACTCTTACAACTTCTATGTGGGATTTTACTAGACTCACATATGGAGTCAAGAATTTCAATCATCGCGCCCATCTTTCCCAAAACCTTGATTAGGACTTTGATTAGTTTCGATTTCGATCCTGTTTGACGCTCGAATGTTCATCATTCTTTGGTCCTTTCCAAGCTTTGACTAATAAGCATATTTCCAGTAGTTAAAATATTGATTCAGACTAAAATATGAACTTTTGATGGCTAATTTCTAATATTTTTCTATATTTATATTTTTATATGATGTATTTTAATTGAAAAATATGACAGTTTACAAAAGTATAATAAACTATAATCCCAGACCCTGCGTCAGCGGGAGCCCTTCACGCACTGGGTATGTTGTTGTTGTTGTATAATAAACTATAATAAAATTAGGCTATGTTTAGTTGTAGCTGTTAGCTGTTAGCGTTTAGCATTTAGTTGTTACCTGTTAGTTTATCGAGTGTAAGCCTCTTTTAGACCGCATCCTTGCTCGCATCCAGCTTTGGACATGTCGTGCTTTATCTTATGCCGGCCGTTTGCAACTTATCAGATCGGTTTTGTTCTCTATCCAGGTCTTCTGGTTATCTGTCTTCATTCTCCCGAAGCTGATGATCAAGAAGATTGAGTCAACTCTTACTGCCTTTCTCTAGAAAGGCACTTCGTTGGGCCCGGGCAGGGCCAAGGTCTCCTGGGAGCATCTATGTTACCCTCGCAGGGAGGGTGGTCTCGGGGTTCAGCGTCTACATGAGTGGAACCAGGCTTCTCTCATGAAGCATATATGGGTTCTGCTCACTGATCGGAACTCTCTCTGGCCTCGGTGGATTCATGCCAACCGACTCCAGGAGAAGTCCTTCTGGGATGTTAAGCCAAGAGGTTCGATTCCATGGTCATAGAGGGGCATTCTTGGTGTTAGATCGCTTTGTGCTGGGGCTTTCAGGCATATCATTAGTGGTGGTCGGGACACTGCTTTGTGGTCTGATTACTGGCTGCCGTGCGGACGTATGGAGGGGTGGTTCTCTTTCCGCCTCCTTCATTCCACTGGTCATCGCTTGGGCTATCATGTTTCAGATATTATAGAGGGTGATCAGTGGCATTTCCCACAGGATATTAATGAGCTGCTTCCTATCTGGGATTCTGTTGATTTCAGGCCTTGGCCGGGGGTAGCTGACAATGTGCGGTGGTTGAGGGACCCATCTGGGGTTTTCTCCACTAGGTCGGCATGGGAGATGATTCACAGTCGGAAGGAGGAGGACTCCATCCATCATCTCCTATGGTTTCAGCTTCACATACCGAGGCACTCCATTTTGTGGTTTGCCTCCTGTGAGCGGATGTGGACATTTGACAGACTGCTGAGACATCGAGCGCAGAATGTACGGGCTACATGCGTGTTGTGCGGGTCAGATGCTGAGTGGCATGACCATCTATTCTTCACCTGCAGCTACTTCGCTACTGTTTGGTCCAGGGTGTCTTCTCGCACCTCTTTCGCCTGGCCCACGCTTACTTGGCCCGAGCTGGTTCAGTGGGATGCTACCAGGCTCTGTGGTCGTGGGGTGGATCGGATCCTTGCCCGCCGTTGTTTCTCTGCGACGGTTTACATCTTCTGGTATGAGCGTAACCTGAAGATTCACCGCTCCCAGTCTAAGCCTTCTGCAGTTGTCACTAAGGAGATCACAGGATTGGTTCGCAGCCGTCTTATTACTGCTCCTACGCTTCGCGGTGCTCATTGCCACTCACAGCTCCTGCAGGAGTGGGGGATTGAGCATTAGCTTTGTTTGCATTCGTTTGCTTTGTTTCTTTTGTTTGGTCATATTGACCGTTGATACTTCTTGCCTTATTTCTTTCTTTGATTGATTCTTTGATGTAGGCCTTTGACCATAGCTTGGGGTATGCCCCTCGTAGATTTGTACATATATTTTGCTCATATATGGCATATATCACTGATTTACCAAAAAAATATTAGTTTACTGATAGCTGTTAGTTGATAAGTAATGTGTTTGGCAAATTAAGATAAAAAGAAAGGATAAAATGATAAATAGAATTTGATTGTATAACATTTAAAAAGCTAAAAGCTAAATTGTTCAACTCTTGAAAAGCTACTTTTTAAAAGTTGAAAACCATAGAAAATAATAACAACAAAATTTTTATCAAATAACTATATTAATTATTTTGACTGATCAAAATGCTAAATATTATAAAAAAATGCTGCAAAAAGCTACGTACAACGTAACCTTAATTTCATAATAACGAATAAGGTGCAATCAATAGGTGACCTTTGAAACAAACCAGTAGTTCATGTACATTTGCACGTGTGCAACATGCACGCAAGCTGCCATTGAAAATCTCCAAGTTCTGTTTTTTCCTTGCTGTAAATGCTCCCACATTTATTATAATTTATTATTTATCAAAATAATACATTCTTTGTACCTATTCACTTCTACTACAAAGCAATTAGCTCGTAGCCTAGTGGTAAGGCGTCCGGTTGTCGTGTGAGAGCATTGGGGTTCGAGCCCCACTAGTGAACCCCCACCTTTACCAACATTAAAAAAAAAATTAAAAAAAATTCACTTCTACTACATTTAATTTCTATTTTCTTTTTATTAATCTATATTTCTCCTTAAAATAAATAAAAATATATTGTTTTGTTAGCATCTTAGACTCACATGGTTTGACCGTTATTATCCGTTGTATAATGATACCTGTTTTTTTTATAATAATGGGAAAAGTATCCTCAGATACAATAGAAAATAATCGTCAACAGATATAAGAATTTAAACAGAAAGACAGTGTGCAAATGAACAGAGAGGGGACAAAATGGACAAAAAAAGTCGAAGTCTCTTATCAAAGTTTTTGCCCAAAATAGCCTAAAATAAAAAAATATTACCCAAAATGGCACATTTAAAAAAATATTTCCCCAAATGGCTTCCTTGTCATCAAATTTTAAATTTTAATTTTTTTTTTTTTGTTTTGTTTTGTTTTGGGGTTTAGGATGTAAAATTTTTATAAAAAATTTTTTTTTTAAATTTGCTGACGTGGAGGTCATTTGAGGAAATATTTTTTCAAATAGGCCATTTTCGATAATATTTTTTCATTTTGAACCATTTTGGGCAACGGCTCCTCTTGTCAAGGAGCGCAACATGGTCATACCTGGTCTAAAATCAACCAACTTTAACAATGGCCCAAAACTCAAGACGCAATCTAAGATGGCAACTATGAAGACCAAGGAGGTCGTGGAAGCTGTGGAGTGCAAGAGCTGGCCAGTATGAATTTGGAACCGGTGATAGTGGACAAACAAAATCTACGTGAATCTTCTGCACAATGATGGATGGAAACATATCAGCAACCCACAATTACCTAAAAGTAGGAGATGGTTCTCAATATAACGGTATCAATGATGCGTGCCAATTGGGAAGAGTTTTCTGGAAGATGAAGTGTCTTGATACTCAAATTGCATTTAAGTATGGCAAAGAGCCAGGCTTTGTTCGTCAAGCCTTTGAGAAAAGTGAATTACCTCGAAACGGATCTTTATCGAGCCAATGCATAATGATAATGATTAAAAATATACGTCACTCACTCTATAAGGGTAAGACTGCGCATATTTTATCCTTCTCAAACTCTGTCTTGACCGGAATCTCTTTATAGCACTAGGCTGCTGCTATTGTTGTACGCATCATGCATGTATGCTTACTGAAACCATTGTTTGTTAATTTGTGTGAATATTTTTGTCCAAATGGTTTCAGGCATGGTTATTAAACTCCCGATCAGCATCTTAGAATCTTACGATTCTACGATCCCACAATCGTCAATCAATCATGATCCTAAGTAGAATATTAATTTTGTAGAATCTTACGATCCATTGATATTAAACAAAACTAACAGTTAGAATTGTAATACGATTTTACGATTCTACCGATCCTACCTCGATCCTACCCTTCGTACTAAAAAAGTTAAAAAGAAAAAATTACATGCATCTGTTATAAATGAACATACTTTTTTAACCTAAAGTAAAAGAAAGTTAAATTAAATGTTTATATATTCTTAAGAAATTTAAATTAAGCTTAGTTTTTAGTTATAACCTTATATCTTGTGCTCAAATTATTTAATATTAAAAGTCGAGGTTATTAAGATTTGAACTCGTAATAAGACGCTAATATTATATCAAAGAACCCACTTTTCAAAAAGGTTAAACTAATGGGTGAAGGTTCAAAATTGATTTTATGCCTTAAAAGAAAAAAATGTACAATTTTCGATTCGATTCTACGATTCCGATTCTATAAACTCCTAACTATCCTGAGTAGAATCCAAATTCTAACTACCTTGGTTTCAGGTTGATGTGTTAATAGTCTCCAGTTTTGATCAAAGAACACGATATTTACATAGTTTTAATACACAATAATGATCGGCCATGTTTAGTATCATTTCTTTTTTGTTGTTTTTGATTAATAGAAACTAAAATCAAAATTTTGAAAATAGGGTTTCTAATTTTTGGCTTTTAGTTTATAGTTTTGGCCCTAAATTATAAAAAAATTAAAAATAAAAAACCAAAAAATTTGAAAAATTGTTTACAAAATATGGTTTTTAGCTTTAAAAAGATAAAAAAAAATTGCAAATAAAAAATGATATCTAGACTAACCCACAGCAAACAAAGATTATATTCTAAAAAGAGAATATTATATGGCTATTTTCCTATGATTTATTTAAAGTTAACAATGTATAATATTGTGTATATTTTGTGTGAATCCATAGCATTACAACGCATCCAGGAGTTTAAGAGAAGAAATAAGGATCAGTGGCTTCAAAGAAATAAGGAAGGATCATTTGTAAGATGAACACAAATTTGCGGAGTTTGGAAAGACTTAGCTCCCCCAAAGGTAGAAATAGTGGTTTGGATGGTTTTGCTTGGTAAGATGAACACAAAACAAAGGCTTTGGAACATTGGCATTAGCCCTGAAGAAGAAAAATGGTGCCCCATATGCAGAAACGTCCCTGAAGGTGTAGACCATCCGATTTTAGGGTGCGAGGAAATTTAGAGGGTGTGGGCTCTGTATTTTGATTGGTGGGGCTTGAATTGGGTCTCTCCCAACTCAATAAAGGTCCACCTTTTCCAACAGATTTCGGCAAAAATCAGAGGCAAATTTTAGAAGGTATGGGAAATATGGAATTCAAGAAATAAAATTGTTTTTGAAGATGCCAGGTGGAATAGGAGAGATATTTTTTGGTTAATTAAAGTCAGAGTCGGTTTCTAGGTGAAAGCTTGTTGTGACTTGTTTCAGTCGTCTCCACTCGATGCCACGTGTAATGTGCAATGTTTCAAGGCCTGAAACCTGAATTTGTATGACCAGTAGAGATGGGTTAGGCTGGTTTTGGGGTTGTAATTTAGCCCCTTCGGGTCGCGATTTCACTGTTTGTCGCTATTTTTGTCTTTATTTTTGGTTATTTTATTTTTTGTTGTTCGTTCCCTTGTGCATCTGTCGAGTCTCCAGGTTGGGACTCCGTGTCTTGCAATCTGAGTTTTACTCGTAATTTATCAAAAAAAAAATTGAGAAGATTTTAGCCCTCCGTTGTTAATAACAATTTTCAGTCGATGCTATTATTTTGGCCCAGGATAATCTCGAGTTGACTATTAACATTTCTAATGAAGAGTTTAAAAGACCAGTTTTTGAAATGAATCCTCATAGAGCCCCCGGTCTAGATGGATTCTCTGCCCTCTCCTTTCAGAAGTATTGGGATTTGTTAGGCAAGGAAGTGGGTGAGGCTATCAGAGCCCAATTGAATGGTAGGTTCATGCTTCGGGAGCTCAACACATATACATTCATTACTCTTATTCTGAAAACGGATGCTTCCCATATAGTTAATCAGTTTAGGCCCAGTAGTCTATATAACATTCTATATAAAGTTAGGGCTAAGGTTTTGGTGAACCGGCTAAATCTGCTTCTGGGAAAGTCGATTAACCCGTGGCAAAAGGCAATCATCTCACGTCGATCCATATTCATGATAATATTCTTATAGCTCATGAAATTATGAAGGCTTTCAAAAGGAAAGGAGGGAAATCTGGGTGGTTGATTGGGAACTTGATATAGAAAAGTCTTATAACAAAGTTTAGTGGAGTTTTCTTTGCTAAGCCATATTGAAATTCGATTTTGGCCCCAAATGTGTAAACTAGATGATGGATGTGTAACAACCTCGTCGTTTTGTGTCTTCATTGGTGAGGACTCAGGCAAGGAGAAGCTCTGTCTCCTTACTTAATCACCCTATGTCTAGAGGCTTTCTGTCTAATCTCTAGATTCAGGGTGATATTAAGAAGCCTGGTATTGGTATTAAAAATTGCACTTTGGGGGGGGGGGGGGGGGGGGGGGGGGGGGGGCGCTCTTAATATTATAGGTCTCTTTCTATTGATGATTGTGTTCTATTTTGTGAAGCTCCAATGGAAGCCTCGATGTGACTTCATAAAATTATGCAGCTTTATTGTAGAGAATCTGCTCAATTGGTAAAATTTGGAAAGTCATCAGTTATTTCTTCGTCAAATGCCCAAAGAGCTTTAAGACAAGGAATTAATGAATTCCTAGGTGTGCCATGTTTTCAGACTTTAGATAAATACATGGGTTGTCTTTTCAATCAAGGGAGGTTTACATCTCGTGTAGCTGGTAATATGGTTGATAAGTTAACCTCCAAGTTAGCAAATTGGAAGATGGCGTTTCTCTCCGCGGTAGGTCATGCAAGGCTAGTCCAATCCTTGTTGGAGTTGACTTCTTGTCACATTATGCGGTGTCTTTTTCTTTCAAAGAAAGTTTGTCATAAGTAAGATAGTTCAAACATAAATTTCTTCTTAAAGAATAGAGTAGGCAAAGGAATAAATTCGGTAATCTGGAATAAGGCCCGTAAATTGAAGGGTGCAAAAGGTCTTGGCCTTTGTAAAATGGAAGCGATTAATTTGGCTTTTCTGTGCAATGCTATCTATGGACACTTCTAAAGCTATCATAGTAGGAGATTGGATTCACCAGTGTGGAAAAAGATTTTGTCGGTTAGGTACCTGCTCAAGAAAGGTCTCCAGTGGAAAATTTGAGATGGATTTCATATTGCTTTTTGGTTTGATAAACGGGCGGCTGATAAGCAGTTGGCGGAGTTAGTTGGTGAAGATTTGGATCATTGTGACTAGCTTATTAAAGACGAGGAATGAGATGTGAAGAGAGTTAGAGGGATTCTCCAAACTCTCCTCCACAACATTCTATTTAGGGTTCCAACCCTAAGAGTGTTGTCGAGGATAGGAGGTGTTGGGGACACACTGGGGCTACTTGGCTAGCTAACAATCAGGACTAGTTTGAGAGGAATTCATAGGAGTTTTGCTCAATTTTGAATCTAGATATTTAAATCATATGAGCAGATGATTTGTACGTTAAGATTCGCCTTATCCTTTGTTGCATAGTTCCCCCTAAGGCATTGCTTTAGGTGTGAACCATGGGGAAAGCTGGGTGACTATAACTCGGGTTTGTCCATGTTGTGAAACTATCTTAGGGATTAATACTTTTTCCCTTTTGTTGTTTTTATTTTGGTTCTTTTGAATCTTGTATTTTTTGGAGATCTTTCTTATGTACACTACTAAGTATCTTTTCTCTTAATTATCAAAAAATAATCAATATGAGCAAGACAATTTGCACCTTAGAATTGTGCAATTAAATGAAAGTCCTAAAGTCCTAAAGTGGCATTAGTATTCAAATTGGTATCCAAATTTTTATAGAGCTAATGTACTCGAACTGGTCTATTGGATTAGTTACCTTAATTGTTTGGCCCGAACAAATTGTAAAAATTTTGCATTTATGTATACTAGTTAAGCCTTTTAATTTTTTTATCAAAAATCGAAGAAAAATGATAGAAAACATCTTCAACAACAACAAAAACAACATTTCCAGTGCCACAAGGGCTCCCACTTTGCGAAGTCTGGGGGGTAGGATATACGCAGCCTTACCCCATCAGGGTGAGACCCTGGCTAGAGTCTATTTCCGTGGACCCCCAACTTGATAGTTGGAAAGTTGTCAAGAACCTGTAAGAAGAGCATGAAAGGGGGTAAGTAGGGATCATGTAAGGAGCATGCAAAGGAGCTTGTTGGGCCTAGGTGTCATGCGAGGCATGTAAGTGTACAAATAAGTAATCATATAGGCACTCATATAAGCAATATAAGCATAAAAGCAAATACTCATGCAAGCATATACACAATATACGCATGGAGACATCTCTAACTACCCTCCATGGGTTGCTCGAAGCTCCTACACTGCTAAATCGGTTACCCCTAAAACTACCCTCCATTGTGCTCTAACAAGGGCCATCTCTTCATTTAGGTTGAGATAGGCAAGGTCCTGATGAAATATCCTCATCCAACTCTTTTTTGGCCGGTCTCTTCCTCTCTTCCCGTTTGTAGTATGAAGTTGTATCCCCTTACCGGTGCAAAGGCATGACTCCAACCAACTCTTCTTAAGCCGGCCTCTTCCTCTCTACTCGTCTGTGGAATTGTCTCCATCCAACTCTAGGAGCACTAATCGCCCAACAAATGCCCACAATGATAGCCAGGCATACAAGCATCCTCTTGGATATGAGTGCTCAATGCTTCTACATAAACGATGCTCCTACCCCCCTATATCAGACACGCTTATACTAATCCTCTACTGAGCTCTATCTAGGGTCATTTCTTCGTTTAGGTTGAGATATGTGAGGTCCTTACGAATTGTCTCCGTCCAACTCTTCTTTGGCCTCCTCTCCCTCTCTTCCCGTCCGTTATTTGGAGTTGTTCACATCTTCTGACAGGGACAGTGGTGGGTCACCTCCTAACATGCCCAAACCACCGCAGACGTTGCTTCCTTAACTTGTCCTCTATTGGGGCGACGCATAATTGACTTCTTGTAATGTTATTTCTGACTCTATCTTTCCTTGTGTGTCCATACATCCACCTCAATATCCTCATCTCCGCCACTTTCAGCTTTTGAGTGTGATGGCACTTAACTGGCGAGCACTCTGCCCTGTATAACAAAACCGACCTCACGACCGTCTTATAATATTTATCCTTTAACTTTAACGGGAACTTCCTATTGCACAGTACCACAGATGCCATTCTCCATTTATGCCAACCCACTTTAATCCTGTTGTTGACATCTGCTTCCACTTCGCCATCTTGATGCACTATGGAACCCAAGTATTTAAAACAAATTTTTTGGGGGATTTGCTCTGATCCAATCTTGACGACTTTTGTGCTTGGCATAGTAGATGTGATGAACTTGAATTCCATATACTCCGTCTTAGATCTACTGAGTCTTAGACCTTTCGATTCTAAGGCCATCTTCCAGATGTCTAGTTTCTCATTCACCTCCTCCCTAGATTCTGCCACCAGAACTATATCGTCTGCGAAAAGCATGCACCAAGGCACATCTTCAAAAACTACTATTTGTTTTTTATTCCTAAACATATTTTTCAAATGAAAAATAAAAACAAAAATCTAGACATAAAAAATAGTAAAAAATAAAAAAATACTTTTTTATTTCTCAATAGAGTCTTAATAATGATGCTCATGTTCAAAATAACATGCATTTCAGGCCAGATACTAGTCCTAGAAAATTATATTCAATTAATGTTTTAGTATAATATATTGAGTTTAAAAATTAACATTTAGCTAAAAAATAATTGTAGTCTTTTCCTATAAAGTAAGTACGAGATTTAGAAAATCAAATAAATTATATAATTAGAAATAATAAAATTTAGGGTTATTTACGCCAAAGGTCCATGTACTTTGCCCATTGTATCGATTCTGTCTTTGAACTTTTAATTGTATCAATTTAGTCCCTGAACAATTCAAAATATGTCAATTTAGTCCTTTGATCAAATTTAAGTTATGTTAATAACGTAATTTTAAACGAAAAAATTATATTAGATGCAAGTAACTTATTATAAATTCATCAATTTACTCAATTTAACCAAATTTGTGGCCAAACCACTAAAACATTTTATTAAAAATTTAGCATAAATTTTTCTCTAAAGACCAAATTGACACATTTTAATTTGTACAGAGACTAAATTAACACAGTTAAAAATACAATAACTAAATTGACACAATGAACAAAGTACAAAGACCTTTAGTGTAAATAATCCTAAAATTTATCATTTTGGATACCATGAAGTTTCAACATTTATCACCAAGGTTTGCTAACATTTCAACATATACAATGAGTTATCATCATGTTTGAATATTTTATGTCCTAGGTAACCTATATGGGAATTTAATAAACTTTTGTAAAAATTTGACCATTTGTATACAAAAATGCTGACGTATTACATGGTTGTAATGATATATAAGTTATGCCAATTTTTCAGCAAAAATTCTTAAAATTATGGTAAACGTTTCACCTAATGTTGCTGTAAACTACCTCGATAGTGCTGAAATCATGTGTCATATTAGCACTTTTTGGTAGAAAATCATCAAATTATAATAAAAATATCAATATATTACTAGTATAATGTTCCATTTTAACATTTTTGAAAGAAAATCTATTGAATTCTGATAAAAGTTCACCTGATTGCTAAAGTTTAAAGACTTCAGGTTACTTAAGTCATAAAATATTTAAATGTCCAGGTGCCCCAATATAAATATCGAAACGTCAGGGTATTTAAGTGATAAATAATCAAACCTCATGGTACCTAAGTGATAATTTTCCTAGAAATAACATGTGTGTTAGAGACTCCCAATTGCTCCCACCTTTCTCTCATATGCTGCTATGGCACTTCTGGATACCACAAAGCCAAGAAACATTACCCATTTAGTCATGAATTCACACTCCTTCAAGGCGGCAAATAGGTGTTGCCCCCTCGAGGTGTCAATTATTTCCCTTTGGTACCCCATAGTCTCCTCTCTACTAGGATTATAGATCAGGACATCATCAAAGTTCACCGCCACCAATCTCCCAATGTAAGATCGTAATACATGATTCATGAACCTCATATATAAATGCAGTTGTTGCATTCGACAACCCAAATGGCATCTTGAATGTCATCTTTTATGCATCCCCTGGCGAGATATGAATCTAGTGGTACCTACTCTTCAAGTCCAACTTTATGAACATCTTCGAGCTGCTAAACTGGCCCAACAAGTCATCAAGTCTCTAAATCGAGAATTGGCAGCATACAACAACTTTTTGTTGATGGTTGGGTTGTCTACATGCATCTAGCAAGTCCTTTCCTTCTTTGGTGTTAACATGGCAGGAACTTCACATAGACTTAGGCTCTCTTGAATGAATCCTCGGGCAAGTAACATATCTCTTTGTTTGATGCCTAAGTTCTTCATGCTTTGTTAGAATCCTCCTATAATACGGCCTATTCGGCCACTGGCACTAGATTGACCCAATGTTGTATGTCCCTTGTTGGCATTAAGGAACTTGAGAACTCCTCTAGAAAGACATCAACAAATTCCCCTATTCGGCTCCTTAATTCATGCGTTACATCTCCTTGATTTGCTAGACTCTCTTTGCTAATCAGGACAATACAACTTGGGTATGACCAGCCTCACTAGTAAACATGGCTATACTCTTGAGATTAGATTTCTCAATAGACAATATTGGTCCCCTCAAACAAAAAGCTATTGTTGTTCCTCCATTTGTCATGGGCCACTTATAAATCACAACCCCATGGACAACCAAGTAATAGAAGGCAGACATCTAAGGTAACTATGTCACACCAAATCCTATCTTAGTAATCCTAATAGAAAAATTAACCAAGAAAAATTTGGACATTGGTACCTAGTCCCCTTCTTTATCCAAGGAAGTTTTATACAAACTTGGGTTTGCCTCCATCTTCAAGTTTGGCTTCTTAAAATGATCGTTACAAAAGACATTCTCACAACTAACATAACCAATTATTAAGCAGCAAACCTTCCCGCCAATGTTGTAAGTCTTTTGGAAGATGTTGCTCCTTAACCACCCCTCCCATCCTCGTGTAGAGGAAAATAAACATGCCTTAACACTAAATGCTATCCAATACAACAACTTCCTTTTTCCCTGATTGGCTACTTAATTAGCTTCCTCAGCCTCTTCAATGCCCAATTCTCCAACATAAGCATTAGCTTCCTTAGATTACAAGCCCTTGCAAATATTTTCACCCTTACAGTACTTGGAAAATATGGTGTCAATCTCGTGACACCTGAGAGAACTCGTCCTTGAGCTTCAAGCTTGGTCCTGGTTACTTGGTCTAGTAGAACCTGCCCCAACTAGTCTCGTAGATTGTCCCTATATGTCAATATTAGATGGGGGGCCTCGCCTAGTTCAGTTCTCTAATACTCACCTGACCGCTCCAAGAACTATTAGTATGGCATCGTTATTGTTGCCTCTCTACCTGCAAGCCCCTCTAACGAGCCTTAAGAACCAAATAGATCTCAGACATGTTTTCACGCCTACTAGTATGATTGTCTCGGCCAAGTTGTTTCTCGTTACCCAGGCATAGAACTCCTCGGTACAATACTTCCTAGACTATGATCTCTGATGCAATTTATGGAGATTCTGGGACATAAGTCAAGCGTGATTTCGAGATAAAATTGTGCTTCTTTATCATTTCCCACATTTTGATTTTACCTTTCCTCTCCTTAGCTTTGAGGGTTTAAGTTGCTACCGCGTGATAACTGTTTCCCATAGTCTAGTCCCCACCAAGGGAACATCCTTATGCTCGAGACCTCTTTAGAATTGAGCACGACTTCAACAGGTATTAACTAATCCAAGAACTTCCCTGGCTATCTCTACCTTGGAATTCTAGGATCTCAATCCTTAACAATTTCTTCATAATTGAAAAAACAAAAAAAAAGAAAAGAAAAAAAAAAGAGAGACTATCCATTCCAAGTAAACGTATCAGTTAAAAATAAATGCAAAACACCATCAATTTTTCATGACTAAAAGATACTGATCTAATAATATTGCACTCAATGAATGGTGCAGTAAATTAGATACAAGTTAAGCAAACTAAAATTCCCATTTGAACCGTAAAAAGTCTGGTGCTAACTGAGATATGGCCAAAAGCGTAAACTTGTCATGCGATTTGACGAGTAGGGATTATTGGCAAGCGTAAAAAGGAAGATTAGAGGAGTGGACCTTCCAAAAGCAAACTCAGACAAAGTAGTTCCAGGACTCAACTTCTATCTTCGGTGTTTTACTTATTCTTTTTCAAGAGTTAGAATCCTATTGGGAATTATTAGGAATATGCCTCAAATTTAGTGTTTTATTATTAATGTTGTTACCGTGAGCTAGCCGATCGATTGGGTGTTCCACCGATCGATCAAGCGAGTGTGCTGGAGAGAAGAGCTGGAAAGTAGCAGGAGCAGGGCCGATCGATCGGGACCCCTCCGATCGATCGGGAGTCCAATCTCTACGTGGGTATATATACAAGCCTAGGGTTCACGTAAGCTATATCCAAAATAAAGTGAGCGTGTCGCCCTCCATCTCCACCTCCACCAATGGTTTTCGCCCCTGTCGATTGTAGAGGGGTTTCCACGTAAATCATTGTGTTCTTGTTTTTGTTCTCTTTTATCCATATTTACTTCTCGTTTGGTCGTAGTATTTGATTCGAATTAAGCACTTGGGATTCCGCACTTCCACACAAATTGGTATCAAAGCCCTTGTTGTTGGTTTTGGTACTATGACATCAGCGATTAAATCTGAAGTAGAGAAGTTTGGTGGTCAAGGGAGTTTCAGTTTGTGGCAAGTCCGCATTAAAGATCTCTTGACACATAATGGCTTGAAGAAAGCACTGGATGAAAAAAAGAAGAAACCGAAGAGTGTATCCGATGCACAATGGGAGGAGTTAGATGAGAAGGCACTCACAGCTATTCAGATGTGTCTTACAGATAATGTACTGACAGAAGTCTTGGAGGTGAAAACCGCTAAGGAGTTGTGGAAGAAGTTGCAGGAGATGTTCTGCTTCAAATCGGTCTCCAATAAACTCGCAATCCAGCGCAGGTTATTCACGTTTCCTATGTCAGAAGGTACATCTCTTAAGAACCATATTAATAAATTTAACTCTATAATTCAAGAGTTCAAAGAATTGGATGATGCCCCTAAAGATAAATATCAGGCCATGTTGTTATTATATTCACTCTCTAATTCATATAAAGGCTTTGTAGAAAGCATGATATATGGTGGCAGGTCAACTATCATAATTGATGACGTTAAAAGGAACCTAGTGAGTAAAGAATTTTCTGACTCTGTGAATGACTCTAGTAATGGTTTGTTTGTGAGAGGTAGAACTGAGAATAGAGGGTCTGATGATAAAAAGAAGTCAAGGTCTAAGTCTGGACATAAAAACCTATCATGTAACTTTTGTCACAAGAAAAGGCACATACGAAAACACTGTTATAAAGCAGAAAGAAGATAACAGAAATGACCATAATAGAGGTGATAAGTCTGCTAAGGCTAGTGTAGTTGAAGATGAGGGTGATGCTGATGTTCTTTTAGTAACCAAATCCCAGGAAAGATCTAAAGATAAGTGGATCATGGATTCAGGTTGTTCTCATAATGTTTGTCATAATAGAGACTGGTTTACCACATATAAGTCAATTCAGGGTGGAGTAGTCTTGATGGGCAATGATGCCGCTTGTAAGGTTATGGGTACAAGAAAAATCAAAATTAAGATATTCAATGGTACTATTAGGACGCTTAGCAACGTGCGACACGTCCCAAACTTGAAAAGAACCACATTTATCTAGGTACCCTTGAGTCACATAGGTACAAGTACATAGCTGAAAGTGGAGCTATGAGGGTCAGTAAGGGTGTGTTGATTGTGAGGAAGGGTAGAAGGGTAGGAACCTTATATGAGCTTGTAGGTTCTACCATGACAGAGTCAGTGATTGTTTCTACATCTATGTCAGAATCAGATATTACCAAGATGTGGCACATAAGATTGGATCATATGAGTGATAAGGGTCTAACAGAGCTGAGCAAATGAGCAAGAGGGGTTTATTGTGTGATTAGTCAACTAGACTAATGCAGTTCTGTGAGCATTACATCTATGGGAAGCAGAAGAAAGTTAGCTTCAAGCAGGCAGTGCATCAGACTAAGGGAACGTTAGATTATGTTCATTCAGATTTATGGGGAGCATCCATAGTTGCTTCCAAAGGAGGTTGTAGGTATCTTCTAATGTTCACTGATGACTATTCAAGAAAAGTTTGGGTCTATTTTCTTACGCAGAAAAACAAAGTTTATGAAATCTTCTAGAAGTGGAAGGCACTACATGAAAAACAGACAGAGAAGCAGATAAAGAGGTTGAGGATTGATAATGATCTTGAATTTGTTGAGGGTGATTTCATCAAATTCTGTGAGACTTAAGGCATTGTCAGACACGGGACTTGTACAGGTCGACCGCAACAGAACAAAGTGGCGGAAAGACTGAATAGGACATTACTGGAGAAGGCTCGATGTATGCTATCCAATGCAGGTTTAGGGAAAGAATGGTGGGAAGAGGCATTAACATGGCATGGTACTTAGTGAACCGATCACCTCATTCATCGCGTCAGTTGAAAACTCCAAAAGAGGTATGGTCTGGATTCCCTGCTGATTACTCTCATTTAAGAATTTTTGGTTGTCCTACTTATGCTTGTGTGAATGATGGGAACCTAGAGCTAGAGCCAAGAAGTGTATCTTTCTTGGTTATACGTCAGGTGTGAAGGGATTTCGTTTATGGGATACAAAATCTCATAAATTTCTGACTAGTAGAGATGTTACATTTGATGAGTCTGTCCTACTACATCTGGCACACATGCCCTCCTTAGTTCATGATTCAAGTCAGGGGCAGAAGCCTGATGATAGTCAGATAGCCCAGATAAACAGCAGGTAGTTCAGATTGAGAGTATACAAGCACCTCTAGTACAGGTTTCTAATGAGAATGATGAAACAGAAATAGGTCAGTAGGTTAGACAGCATATTATTGTTGGTGGAAGGCAGAAAAGATAGATTAGGCCACCACAGAGATATGGGTATGAAAAGATGATAGCTTATGCCCTTACTACAGCTGAGACAGTGGAAGATTGTGAACCATCTACATATTCAGGGGCTGTATCTACATCTGACTCAAAGAAGTGGCTAATGGCCATGCATAAAGAAATAGAGTCATTGCAGAAGAACCAGACTTAGCAGCTAATGGAACCTCAAATAGGAAAGACAGTTACAAGATGCAAATGGGTCTTCAAACAAAAAGAAGGCACTCCCGGAGTGGAAGATGCAAGGTACAAGGCTCGGTTAGTAGCTAAAGGCTACAGTCAGGTACATGGTGTTGATTTTCATGATATTTTCTTACCTGTTGTTAGACATAGTTCCATACGAGCGATACTTGCCTGGGTAGCTATGCATCATTTAAAGCTTGAGAAGTTAGATGTAAAAACTACATGTTTGCATGGTGAGCTAGAGGAGAGTATTTACATGCATCAGCCTGAAGGCTTCGTTGTTGAGGGTAACGAAGACCATGTTTGTCTATTGAAAAGATCTCTATATGGTTTGAGGTAGTTGCCAAGGCAGTGGTATAAAAGATTTGATCAGTTTGTAACCAGTCCTGGGTTCTTCAGGAGTAACTATGACAATTGTGTGTACTTCTAGAAGTTAGACTCAGGTTCATTCATTTATCTTCTGTTATATGTTGACGATATGTTGATTGCAGCTAAGGACATGACTGATGTTATTAGTTTGAAAGCAATGTTGAAAAGCGAGTTCAAGATGAAGGATTTGGGAGCAGCCAAGAAGATACTTGGTATGGAAATCAGTAGGAACCGAAAAGCAAGAAAGTTATACTTGTCTCAGGAGAAGTATATCGAGAAGGTTCTGGATCAATTTCTTATTAAGGACGCTAAGCCTGTTAGCACTCTGTTGGTAGCTCATTTTAGGCGTTCAGCATTGGATTCACCTTAGACAGAGAAGGATGTCAGGTACATGTCACAATCCCTTACTCTAGTGCAGTTGGTAGTATTATATATGCTATGGTATGTACTCGTCTCGATATTGCTTATACTATTAGCAAAGTGAGCAGATACATGGTGAATCCAGGAAAAGAGCAGTGGCATGCTGTTAATGGATTCTCAGGTACTTGCGTAGCACTTCTAATGTTTGTTTGGAGTTTGGGAGGACTAAATGTTGTTTAGTTAGGTATGTTGACTCAGACTACAGTGGAAACCTCGTAAAGAGGAAGTCTACTTCTGGTTAGGTGTTCTGTTCGAGTGACAGTGCTATCAGTTGGAGAGCATGTCTACAATCAGTTACCACACTGTCAACTATAAAGGCCGAGTATATGGCAGTGACAGAAACATTCAAGGAAGCTGTTTGGTTGAGAGGTTTGATTAGTGAACTCAGTGTTGATGAGGGCACAGTTGGGATCTACTGTTATAGCCAGTCTGCAATTCATCTAGCTAAAGATCAGATGACGCATCATGACAGGATGAAGCACATTGATGTGAAGCATCATTTTATTCGGGATCTGATAGATGAACGCAAGGTGGAGTTGAAGAATATTGGTACTGAAAATAAACCAGCAGACATGTTCACTAAAGTTCTTCCCGGTAGGAAATTCAAGCATTACTCGAACTTGGTTGGGCTCTTAATTTATGTTTGTTAACCCCGGTTGTAGGGTGTTAATGCAGAAGGTGGAGGTGTTTTATTTCAGTGTTAAATTTGAGTCAAGGTAAAGGTTTGTTAGAAATATGCCTCAAATTTAGCGTTTTATTATTAATGTTGTTGCTGTGAACTAGCCAATCGATCAGGTGTTCCACCAATCGATCGAGCGAGCGTGCTGGAGAGAAGAGCTAGAAAGCATTAGGAGCAGGGCCAATCAATCGAGACCCCCCATTCGATCGGGAGTCTAATTTCCATACAGGTATAAATTCGAGCCTAGGGTTCACATAAGCTGTATCCAAAATAAGTGAGCATGCCGTCATCCTTGAGAGAGAGAGAGAAGTGTATTGTAATTCTTCTATTCTCAAATCAATAAAAGTCTCCATCTCCGCTCGTGGTTTTCTCCCCTCTCGATTGTAGAGGGGTTTCCACGTAAATCATTGTATTCTTGTTTTTGTTCTCTTTTATCTGTATGTACTTCTTGTTTGGTCGGAGTATTTGATTCGAATTAAGTCTTGGGATTCCGCACTTTCGTACAGGAATTATTCGAGTTTTTCCTTTATATTTAGATTTAACTCTGGACAACATTCAGAGTAGGATAATATACTATAAATCGGTTGTAAGTCATTAAGGGTACCGGTTTTTCCTCTTGTATAAGATTTGATTTTTTTTTTTTTTTCAATCTTGTGTTATCTCCAAAGAGATCTACATTTGCATTTTTCCCTTGTACGTAAGTGTTGGTTTTTAATAAAAATTTCTATTTGCTCTTCCTTTTTAAAAAAAAAAAATAATAATAATAATAATAATAATAATAATAATAATAATAAAATAATAAATAAGTAAATAAATAAAAAAGGAAGCAAAGCGACGTTGGGGGTCACTGTAACGCCAGGCTTAATTCTTTGGAGCTGGCCCATTAACTACAACGGCTAAATATTGATATTATTATTATTGTATTGATTTTATTTTTACCCTATAAATAGGGACTAGAATGTGGTGTTTTATATACACAAAAAACAAGCATTTATCTTCTTCTACTTATCTATAATTCCCTTCTTTATAATATTTGAGTTAAGAGTGTTTGGTAGTATAGTTTTGGCCTCTTATATCAGTGCAGGGTCTAAAAGCATTAGCGATAGCTGAGCGTTGTATCTTGGGGACAGCGCGCTATTTACCTACTACATCGAGCTTATCCGTAGGAGCGTGGAAACCGTCTTAAAGAGAGCGTGATCCGTGCCTCGCTCAGCTCTACTTTATCGGTAACTCTTCATTTCCACGCTATTGAGTTTGTTTTTTTTTTTCAACAGTAAGTTGAATCAGAGTAATGTTAAGCTCCTAGTATGGAGTATTGCTTGTTATGTACTGTACGTAATGGCGATATATTTTGACGGTTGTATGTGGTTTGCGTGCACAAGTGATTCACCATTATTTAATTGTCACAAAAAAAAGTTTGCGAGAACTGGGTGAAAAAGAAGAAAACCCTCTGTAAAAAACTTTCAAAAATAATGAATATCCATACAACTGATCTTTAAACATAGACATAATTGGCCAAATCACATACACCTTTTTTAGTAAGTGCTGAATTACATAAACCTTACATAATGTTTCTTTTTTGTCGTTGAAATATTCGCTTCCTTTCATCTTTGCACAAATAGGCGATTGCATCAAAGTCAAGATAAAAAGAATAAAAATATAATTAACAATAACGGGATTAGCAATAATCAAAATCTGAACTCTTAGCCAAATTCTAAAGTACAGAATAAGAATCAGAATATGATTACCGATTTCGAGGTTAATTAACTTAATCATATTTTGATCAAGTATATCCCAACTAACTCAAACTGCCATTCAATGCATCTCCCTAGCCAACTTGACAGTTTTAATATAATATATTTTTTATTCGGAATTATTATTATCAGGATAAAAATTATTATTGTCAGAGTAACGAATATAAATTATAAAAAAATAAAACCCAAAAAATTGTCTGAAAAATAAAGATTATGCTCTAACAATAAAAATTTTGACATGATATAATAACATTGCCCGTTTTAAAATACTATAAAATGATATTATTTTGACAAAAGAAATAGTTATTTACTTCAAAAGATTATCAAATTTTACTTAACAAATTATTGTAGTCCAAAATTTTCACTTAACTGCTATTAATTGACGTAGTTAGCATTTTATAACTTTCACATGTCATGCACCGTGTCCTGAAAAGTATTTTATCGAGCCTTCCCCTGCCCTCCAATTGGGCCCAATAGTGTGCTATCTTTGGGGGGGGAGAGGATTGGGTATATGGAGGAGCAAAGAATCCGGTTTAAATTATGGAAAGAAAGGATATGAAAAGAGTAATCATTAAAATAGTCAAAATGCGTATCTCGAGCTCAAGCTTGTAGCCTTGAGCTCGAGCTCGAAGTAAAAGCTAGGTGATACCTCGAGCAAGCACCCTCGAGATTCCCTGAGAATGACGACTTGAGCTCGAGCTTGCAACCTCAAGCTCATCCCAATGAAAAAATAGTCTCGAGTTCGATTTTGATGACAGAGAAATACAATGGTCGTAAAAATAAAAGTTTAGGTTAGAAAAAATCCACACCGTGACGTGACGCGATGGCCAGTCCGGTATGCGTGCGGCCCACCATGCTCACTCTAGGCCCACGAGACTTTACTAAGGATAAGTAAAGGAGGTATATAAAGTGGCTCCCCCTACTCTAGATTTCCGATGTGAGATTCAAGAGCTTATAAAAGTTGACAAAATTGAAGCACACTACCCTCTAAATTCCAACACGGTCTACTATGCTTTCTCGTTGTTTTTGGGTTGTACAGACTACAAGGAGTAAGACCATTTTCAAGGGTGAGAAGTGGATTGGGAGTCTTATCACTTAAAATGTTAAAACTAAGAATTGGTGTTTGGTTCAAGTCATGGTATGACCTAACCCCGCATATACATGTGGAAGTTGTTAAAAACATTGAGTGCTTTTTGACGTGGGCGTAGGCATCTAGGATTTTTGAGTATTTTGCTGCCGACCTTGGAAAGCTATTTATCCTTTTTTTTTTCTAGTGCTGTGCTTCTCTTTTCTCCGCTTTTATAGGCTCTCTCTTTTCCCCAAAAAATCTAGACAACTATTAGCACACTAACTTATAAAATACAAGAAGATGTCCTAACAAGCCTATACGCTTATTTCTGAAACACAAAAAAGCTAAATTGGGCATATTATTTGTGTGTATTAATCTTGGCATTCGGTTGCACGTGTGCAACATGCATGCATCGACTGCCATTTCAGTTTCTATTATTCCAGTCAGCGATGCTTCATTTATTTCAAATAACAGTTGTTTTATTAAAATAATGCAAAATTCTAAATTCTATGCAGCAATACACCTACATAACATGTAGTTTCTATGTGCCTTTTTATTCATTATGCCCACTTAAAATACCAAAAAAAAAAAGTTCTTTTTCTTTAATACAATTTAAAATATAGTAGCTAAGTGAGGGATAGTTTAGATATTAAAAAAATTATTTAAATCCTTTAATAGCAACTATATCTTTTTCTTAACTCTATTGTGAGGAATCTTAACAAACTTGATATACGCTGATACCAATTTGTTAGGAAAATCTTGATGCGGAAGCGTAAACCCTAATCACTTGATGCGATTCAAATAATATGACCCACACAAACGGGAAGGAAACAAATATATGAGAAAGAAAGAACAAATATGAGCACAAAAGAATTTACGTGGAAACCCTCTACTATCGAGAGGGGAGAAACCCACAGGGGGAGATGGAGATTCTTATTGAGCTTAACGGAAGAATTACAACGACACTTCCTCTTGACGAGATCTATGAAAGAATTACAAATCACTTTCTCTTAACTCTCGTAGGGTTTTCTCTCTTAGCCGTGCAGCGCTCACTCTAGAATTGGATACCCAAACTGAAACCCTAACAGATCTATTTATAACCCTCGGGGAAAAATGACTCCCGATCAATCGGCCCTCTCTCGGTCAAAACAGGTATTTTTCACTTAAATCACCCGATCAATCGGACATCCCTCCATCGATCGGTGACCCCTCGGCTACCCTTAATTTCTAAATATATAAATTTGAGGCATAATCCTAACAAATTTCCACCATGACTCAAATTTACATAAAAAACACAATATCTCCACCTACTCTACAAAACACCCCATACACAGGGTTATCGAGACAAAACACAAAACGTAACCGAGTCCGAAAGAAGCTTGAGCTTCCTGCTAGGTAGAATCTAAGTGAACATATCTGAGAGGTTATCACTAATGCCGATCTTCTTCTTCTCTGAATTGGCTCTTGACACATCTTTTGAAACAGCCACCTGCTACTGAACTGTGTTACTTAACTAAAACTAAACTCTCTCTAGCTTACTCACCTGACCTGAATCACAAACAACTGATGACATCTTCTATGGGGTCAGTAACGAAGATTCATCAAAATTGACATCTCTGTTCGTCAGGAGTTGCTTGGAGTGAAAACATTTATGTTTCCCATAAAGCACTTATTCACGACTATCAGTCCTATAGATTGACAACATAAAGAGCCCCTCACACTGTGCTCAGACAGACCCCTATCACCTGAATGATCCAATCTCAAATGTTCTGAATTTGTGATATCTGGTTCTATCAACAATAAGGATGATGAAGATACTGCAACAAATCTAGCAACTGTGGAACCGACAAGCTCATACAGAGTACCTAATCTTCTGCCCTTCATAACTGTCAGTGCACCCTTAACGACCCTCAAAACCCCATCTTCAACTGTGTACCTATACCCTTTAGACTGACGAGTACCTAAGGAGATGAAACTTTTCTTCAAATCAGGAACATGGTAAACATCGCTCAAAACCCTGATAGTGTTATCGAACATCCTAAAACGAATTGTTCCTATATCCAGAACTTTGCATGGAGTATCATTGCCCATCAAAGCAACTCCACCTAGAACTGACTCGTACGTGGAAAACCAATCCCGATTGGGGCAGACATGATAGGAGCAACCCGAATCCAAAATCCAACTTTCTCTAAAATTGGACTGAGGTTTAGACACAGACAGTACATTACCATCAATCTCATCATCCATAACAGTAGCTACTATGGATCACTGGTCAGACCTATTACCTGCTTCAAGTTTTCTCTTAAGCTTGTAACAGTCTTTCTCAATGTGCCCTTTCTTATGACAGTAGTTACAGGTTAGGTCTTGATGCCTAGACTTATACTTGCTTCCACTATGATCATACTCAGTTCTCCCTCTCACAAATAAACCACTACCTGAGTTATTAACAGAATCAGACAATTCTCTATCTACTCGTTCTTTACTCTGTAGGTTTCTCTTAACTTCATCAACAGATATGGTTTGTCTACCACCATGAATCATGCTTTCAACAAAACCCTTATATGAAGTAGAGAAAGAACATAACAACAACATTGCCTAATCTTCATCCTTAGAAACATCATCAAGCTCCTTTAACTCTTGAATTAACGAATTAAATTCATTAACATGGTTCTTAAGTGACGTACCTTTTAACATACGAAATGTGAATAACCGGCCCTTAACTGCGAGTTTGTTGGAGATAGACTTGAAACAGAACATATCCTGCAATTTCTCCCACAGCTCCTTAGCAGTCTTCACTTCCAGAACTTCTGTCAGAACGTCATTGGTAAGACACGTCTGAATTGCTGTGAGTGCCTTCTCATCTAACTCCTCCCATTATGCTTCTGTCAAATTCTCTGGTTTCTTCTCTTTCCCATCTAAAGCTTTCTTTAAGCCACTCTGAGTCAAGAGGCCCTTAACGAGAACCTGCCATAAGCTGAAGCTCCATTGACCACCAAACTTTCAACTTTAGACCTGATTGTGGACGTCATAGTACCAAATCGAAATAAACAGGGCTCTGATACCAATTTGTTAGGGGAATCTTGATACGGAAGCGTAAACCCTAATAACTTGATTCGATTCAAATAATATAACCCACACAAACGAAAAGTAAACAAATATATGAGAAAAAAAGAACAAACACTAACACACAAGAATTTACGTTGAAACCCCTCTACAATCGAGAGGGGAGAAAGCGACGGGCGGAGATGGAGATTCTTATTGAACTTAACGGAAGAATTACAACGACACTTCCTCTTGACGAGATCTATGAAAGAATTACAAATCACTTTCTCTTAACTCTCGTAGGGTTTTCTCTCTTAGCCATGCGGCGCTCACTCTAGAATTGGATACACAAACTGAAACCCTAACAAATTTATTTATAACCCTCACGGAAAAACGACTCCCGATCGATCGGCCCTCTCTCAGCCAAAATAGATATTTTTCACTTAAATCACCCGATTGATTGGACGTCCCCCAATCGATCGGTGACCCCTTGGCTACCCTTAATTTCTAAATACAAAAATTTGAGGCATAATCCTAACATCTATAAATAAGGGCCTTCATTATAAAGGAGGAGTGTGGATAAATTATCTAAATCTCTCTCTCTCTCTCTGCCTCCCTCCACCTTCTTTCGATCCCGGATGTCTCTCTTGTCTCTCCCTTTTTCCTCTTACTATACAAATCTTACCTTATACTTGTAAATCCTTACATACGAATACAAATTGCATTAAATATTTACGATATACTTTACAAATTCGAGTATTTGGAGTGGATTGATTGTTTGATTGTTGATCTTTGAGTTGAATTGGTTGAATTGAGTGGTTGATTGATTGATATGGATCGTATCAATTAATTTATGCACCTAATTTTTTGATACTTAATGACATGCATACAACAAAACAAAAATAAATATAAAAAATAATGCAAAATAATAATTTTTATAAGCTCAAGTTAAAATAAAATGATGCTTGACTCGACTCAACTCTTTTCGTTTGACCTCTTATTTGTTATGTAGTACCCTAGTTTCAGTGAAATCAGTACTTGGAAGCTGTGAAACTGGGGGGCAAATGTTGAATTTCACTGGGTCCTTTGAGGATGCATTATATAATATCTATATATATGATTAAGCAGGATTATATTCTTAAACTAATTAACATTGGATGGAATAATATAGTGGACTTATATATTGATCTCTCCTTTCTCACAGTCTTAATGTCATATTCTTACCAAACTCACATGTAGGGTTCGTGACACCAAATTTGTCATGACATCGAAGGCCATGCTAGTATTTTTCTTTCTTTTATTGGAGAAATCAGAGATCTAATTTTAAAATAAGTTTATTTATTTTAGTTTTAAAATTTTATTTTTTAGAAGAACTATATAAAATTTTAAAATTAAAAACCGGAAACAAGGATGATTTATTCTAAAAATAAAATTTCTATTATCTCAAAATAAAGAAAAAATATAAATTTCAAATAATTTCAAATAGACTCTAAATTAACAAATAATCTTAAAGTTAAGAATCCTTCTAAGTTAAGGTGTATTAAGTATATTGACTTATTTTTTAAATCATCTAATTATTAAAAAGTTAGTTAAATAATAATTATTAAAAAGTTAATTATTATTAGAATTATTTATATTTTAGTATACTAACGTTTTTAAAAATAATAAAAAGAACCCTAACCTTTTTGAATTCATAAAAAGGTTCCTAAATTTTTTTTCATATTAATAAAAAGGTTAATACCTGGCGTGATTACGTCATTTTTCGTTGACAGAGCTAACTAGATAGCTGCCTTTTTTTTTATTTAATGCTATAATAAAATGAAAAAACTACCATTCAATAACCATATTTTTAAACAAATTAAGCAAAAATAGATAGTTTTTATAGAATAAAACATCTCAAATTTCGTTCTTATAAAATAAGAATAAGGATATTGAAGGGTATTTTTGTTAACATTGATAAAAGGCAATTATCACATCAGCTCTGTCAATAGAAAATGACATAATCACACCGGAGAGAGACTTTTTAACAAATCAAAAAAAGAGCGTATGGTCTTTTTATCAATTCAAAAAGGTAAGGATCCTTTTTATTATTACTAAAAACATCAAGGTGTTAAAATGTATATAACATTCTTATTATTTTTATATTGACCAATAAAATGCTAGAATGTGATAAAATTAAAGGTTATTTATGCCAAAGGTCCCTCTAATATGTCCATTGTATCAATTTAGCTCTTTTACTTTTAATTGTGTCAATTTGGTCCTTAGTGTAAAAATTGTATTAAGTTTTTAATAAATTTTTTAATGATTCAGCTATGAACTGGGTTAACTTGAGTCAATGAGTGGATTTGTGATGTATTACCTACATCTAACGTGATTATCCCGTTAAAAAATTACGTCAATAACTTAACTTGAATTTGACCAATGAACTAAATTGATATAATGTGAATTGTAGAGGGACTAAATTGTCACAATTAAAAATACAAAGACTAAATTAACGTAATAATAAATATACAAGAACCTCTGACATAACTAACTCTAAAATTAATATTCCTTGATATGTATTTAATGGGTACATAATAGACAAACCCAGTTCGTAATTAGGGAAGGATGATGAGGTGAAGTTAATGAAGAATTGAATTCAAAAGTCAAACTCAATTCCATGTATGGAATCAAAATAATAAATGTAATGGAGGCAATTTGAAACTTTAATTAAATTAATTAATTAAGTTGACTAATATTAATATCCGATTACTAAATAAACTGCCATGTATTGTCTATTTCCCACATCACATTGTTCCGTTTATCTTCACTTGGAATTTTTTGAACTCTTCACCTTTTTTTTTTTACTTGTTAGAAAAATTATTACTTAGATCTTTTGAGATTTGGCTATTTATTATTCAAGTACAATTATATTTTAATATATAATGGGAACCTTGAGGTAGGGATAGCAATGGGGCGGGTACGGATATAAGTGGGGTGGGTAGTGAGTACGGGTTAGGTGTGCCCGCCTCATACCCGTTACGAGTATGGGGTGGGTACGGGTATAGTTTTGTACCCACCTCGGCCCGCTCCAAACCTGCCCTGTCCCGTCCCGCCCCACCTTGTACCCGCTTTATTTTGTACATAATTAACTTTCTAATTAAAAAAACATATTTAAATTCAATAACCCAAATTATTTTTCAACGTCATAAAAAAAATAAAAAAATAGTATTAAATAACTAATATGAGCCGGTATAGGTAATCATTTTTTATGCACATTAGGGAGGGTATGAGGAGGGTAATGGACACCCACGGGTAATGGAGCGGGTATGTGTATGAGTATGTGCCCGCTGGGTGGGTACAGGTACCCACTTCATACGCGTGGTGGGTAATGAGGTGGGTACGAGTAGTGGTGGCCAACGGGCCGGGTCAGCCCGGAAACCGGCTCGGCCCAGCCCGTTTTTGGCCCGGCCCAGCCCGCACGGTACTGTAGCGGGCTGGGCCAGGCCTCGGGCCTGTTTTTTTTAGGGCCCAGGACCCCGCCCGGCCCGGCCCGTGAGCCGGGCCCAGCCCGGCCCGGCCAGGCCCAAAAGAGCCAACGGCTCTTTTCTTTTAATTAAAGAGCCGTTGGCTCAATTTTTACAAAAAAAAAAAAAAAAAAAAAATTATATATATATTTTTTTCTATAAATACTTAAACCTCCCCAACTCATTTTCTCACAAAATCTTCAATTCTCTCTTCTCTCTCTATACATTCATCATCTCCCATCTTCTCTAATTTGCTAATTGCAAAATTGTGCTCCAAAGTTCGAAGTTCGTAAAGTATTTGGTTGAAGTGTGAATTTCATTGTTCTCTCGTTTCGGTAATTTTAGTATCGTAATTTTTTTTGATTCACAATTTTAGTTATTTAATTTGTTTTACTACTTGCATTTTATAAATAATAATCATTTATACTAATATGGCACACAACTCTTCATCATCTAGAGCCGGTCGTGCTAGTTCTAGCTCTTCTCGGCCACCCAGAATCCCAAAAAGGACTAGAATTGTCTTACTTGATACTGAAGAACGAGCTTTTATACAACCAGACCCAACACCCCAATACCCTGATGATAGCATAGATTATAACTTTTCACAACCACAAGATTATCATGAGTCAGGTAGTGGTGGGGTTGGAGACTCACAAACTGATGAGGAACCCACCCCCACCACAGATGTCCAGCCTGAAACTAGTACCTTGACTAGTAGGCGTACAACTAGTGGGGTATGGAAGCACTTTACCCTTAATAAGACAACTAATAAAGCAACCTGTAAATTATGTGACCCACCTAAGAATTTTAGCTATCAACCCGACAGTGGGACGGGCACACTAAATAGACATATACTTAGGTGCCACCCCGAGCAATTCCCGGAAAAGAGCCAACAACGTTTAGTACAGCAAGTGACCGGTGCACTTGCTAATTTTAGGTTCTCTCAGGAGAGCAACCGTAGGGGGCTAGCTAAATATATAATTTTGAGTGAAAGGCCTTTTAGTACCGGCGAAAACCCACATTTCGTCGACTACCTCCAACGAAATGTGAACCTCGCAATTGTGAGGATTCCTCGGAACACCGTAAAGCGGGACGCTTTTACGTTGTACCACAATCTTAAAATTGGGATACATACACTTTTTGCGACGAACACGAGCATGTTCTCGTTGACGTCGGACGTATGGACGTCCAAACCCGGCCAACCTTATATGTGCATAACGGCACACTGGACCGATGAATCCTTCATCATCCATAAGAGAATAATTCATTTTGGGCTTTTAGATTGCCCCCATACTGCCGAGGTAATTACGGGTTCGATTATGTCGGCAGTCCGTGATTGGGGCATAGAACAACGTATCTTCAGTATTACGTTTGACAATGCTTCCAATAACACTGCATCCGTAGCACATTTAATTAGGAAAATGAGACCCATGTCAGGTGGGAAGTGTTTTCATATTCGTTGCATCTGTCACATTTTGCATTTAATGGTAATGGATGGTTTAGATCTTATAGACGCATCCCTTGCCACCTTAAGATATGTAATAATATCAATTAAAGCATCTGTCGCTAGGAAAAAAAAGATTTAAAAATGTATGTAGGTTGCATAACATAGAATATAAACAATTTAAATTAGACTCCAAGACTAGGTGGTCGTCTACGGTAGTAATGTTAGAGCGCATTCTACCATACAAAGATGCTCTGATGGAATTCGCCCAGGAAAATCGTGTAGAATGACGCGATTACAACCTGGACGGTATACATTGGGAGACAATAGATGAAATTTGTAAATTTTTTAGCATGTTTAAAGACGCGACAACATTTTTTTCGAGTTGCTACTATCCGACCATGCCTCAAGCAATATCAACATTGCTTGATATTGTAAATTGGACGGTGGGTAATCAATCCAACCCCATTTTGTTCGGAACGATTGCGGCAATGAAAGAAAAGCTTGCCAAATATTTTTCTAAACTACCTCTTACTTACTGCTTTGCTACTATTTTAGACCCTCGTTGTAAACGCTCAGGTTTCAACTTGTTTTGCCAACATTTTTTCACGTATTTGAATCCTTCTCTTAATATCGACACTTTCATTGCCGATGTCGATAACGACTTGCATAGTTTATTTTCTCAATATTCCCGTCAATTAGCGTCCAATAATCCTAGTACTGCTGCAGTAGGATCTTCCACATCTAGTGGAAGTAGTTCACACACGTCATATTCGTGGAAATTGTTGGAGTAATTTATGCCCACAGCAGCCCCCACATCATGTGACGAGTTAGATTATTATTTGCGGACACCGATGGTCCATATTTTCGGGCCGCCGGGCAACCCGAATTTTGATTTGTTACAATGGCAGAACACAAACCAAACCCAGTATCCCGTGCTTTCCACCATGGCACGTGATATACTAAGTTGTCCGGTGTCTTTAGTAGCATCGGAGTGTGCTTTCAGTCTTGGTGGCAGGTTGCTTGGAACGAAGAGGGCGAAGTTATCGCCGTCGAGCTTGGAGATGTCCGTGTGCTTGAAGGATTGGCTGCTAGCTGAGGCAAGAGATCAACAGAGAATGAAGATGGATTCATCGAACGATGAAGAAGACGACCGCACAACTGATACGTCAAATGATGGCGTAGAAACCCCCCGATATGACTGATATCAAGATTCAAGACTTTTGTATGTTAATTATTTACTTTCAAATATTTACGTCAAAAGATGACCGCACACTCCATATGTCAAACTTTATATTTTTTGATAAATAAATTTATATTTTTAAATATTAGGCCCCAACTTTGTATTTGTATTTGATACGTTATTTATTTATTGATATTTTTTTGATAATTACTTGTTGTATATTGTATTTTATTTATTATATATATTTAGTATTATTGTTTTTGAACATGTATACTTGGAAAGAAATATATTTGTATCTCATATTATTTATCAATGAATTACAATAATTTTAGTACAAAACGACTATTTATTTTTAATTTTTTTTAATTTAGTTAAAAAGGCCGGGCCCCGCCCACACTATAACGGGCCCGGGCCTGGTCCCGGGCCGGTCCCGGCCCTGGAAGCCCTCGGGCCCGGCCCGGACCGGCCCGGTTCTTTAGCGGGCCAGGCCCGGCCCGACCCGGCCCACGGCCACCACTAGGTACGGGTACCCATTTCATACCCGTGGTGGGTAATGGGGTGGGTACGGGTAGCCACTTCATACCCGTGATGGGTAATGAGGTGGGTATGGGTGTAGGATTTGGGTGGCATGTACGGGTATGCAGGAGGCACCCCCTGTATCCGCCCTGCCCCATTGCCATCCCTACCTTGAGATTTCTAAATTTTGTCACTTAAGTATCCTGAAGTTCAAAATTTTATTAATTAACCCTTCTATCAAAATTCGACATATTTTTTGTTAGAAAATGCTAAAGTGGAATATGATTTCGTCAATATATAAGTATTTTTATTAGAATTTGATGATGTTTTACCCCAAAATGTGGACACGGCACATGTTTTTGACAATATATAGGTAGTTTATATCATAGTTCGGCAAACTTATTGTCATAATTCGTTGAATATTTACAGAAAATATTAATTGTACTTTTATATATTACTATAATCATGTACTAAATCAAGATTTTTTTATAAAATTAGTCAGATTCGTATAAAAACTCATCAAATTCTAATATAGGGTACCTAAGTGATAAAAAATTCAAATCTCAAGCCACCTCATTGCATATATTTTGAAACGTCAAGGTACCTAGGTGATAAATATTCTAACCTCGGGATACGTAAGTGACAATTTCTCTATTTTTTATTGTTCGGGTAATAATATAACTTGTAATAATAGTAATCATAATTTTTTATGGGGTTATTTTTGCCAAAAGTTCATGTATTTTACTCATTGTGTCAATTTAGTCATTGCACATTTAATTGTTTCAATTTAGTCCATCTACTATTTGGATTCGCATTAATCAAGCGCAACATGGAAAGGATCAATGAAGCCGTGTATGCCTTGTTGATTCAATACACTAGACTTGCCTAGCAAATCGCTCATACACCACCTCCTCCAACACCAACTCCTGAACCAACACCACCATGACCACCACTGCGTGATGAGGCCCCTGCCTTCCAGGCTCCAGCATTTGCTCGAGGTAATTACCAAGCTCCCACTCGATTTACTAAAATTGATTTTCCGAGATTTAAGGTGTCGATGGTTGGTTACAAAAATGTCAGAGATACTTTGTGCTTGATGGAACTCGAATGAGTTAAAGGTTATGTTAGCTAGCGTATCAATGGAGGATGATGCAGAGGAATGGCACAATTTGTTTGAAAAATCATGGCCTCAAGGTGTTTATATCCCGTGGGAGATTTACCCCTCGCAAATTCGATCTCGATTCGCGGAAACTGCCGACGACCCTTTGACCGAATTAATGCAACTTCGGCAAGTGGGTAGTGTTGATGAATTTTTGAGTAGGTTTAAAGCATTTGTGAATAGATGCGGGTTGAGTGAGAAGCAAAGAATTAACAGGCAAATAGCGGAGCAAGTCTTGGCTCGAACTCGTCTTGGCTTGAGCTCGACAAGCCAAAAACCAAGCTAATTTACGGGATTTGCTAATAATATTGTCTAATACTAATTAAGTATAAATCTTATAGAAAAACACAAAGTAATATTATAAATAAAATAATAAATCTAACAACATTTAGTTAATGTAAATATAATTTTAAAGGGGGAAATAGCATTAAAGCCAGACAAAATGGATTAAATGAAGGTTTTGGTTGATATTATAGTTGCCAAAAGTGCCAATATTACTTCTTTTTAGCAAGACATGATCCGTAAAATATGCTTCTACATTAATTAATTCATGACAAATGCTTGTATAATGCATGTATAATTTTGATACATAATTAAAAATATTTGTCATCGCTAATGCATTAAGTATAAGCAGTCATAGTCAACGAGAGCTCTCCTTACCAAAAAAACAAAAAGGAAAAATTACTGTAGATATTTAATTGTTTAGTTAAATATAAATAACAGGAATATTTTTGTCATACAAATTGAAAGAGCTGATTTGCATTAATAAAGACAATTTTAAATTAAATTCATCTTAAGTGATAAAATACTGGGAACTAGGTTTGTCACCCCAATTCACCTTGTTACAAATAAAGGAAAATTTCTAGGTGGGCATGATGCAATCCGTGGACTAGTCGATGTATACATAAGCTAGTCCAAACTCCTTAGTTACTGAAAAAGAAAAACTAGTCTAGCTCCCTTTGTTTTTTTGAACACAACAGCTCCCTTTGTTGTGGTCATGGATAAGGATGAGAAGAGGTCGAGTTTGAGTTAAATTTGTCTCTACCATAATCAGTCTGTTAAAAGCGCCATTCATCTCCAATACAAGGTATAAAAAGCTAATTTACTTAAAAATTCATCCAAATTCACAACTATTGTGTGAAATAGATATCTAACCGAAACTCATAAACCATTTAACTCCTATGTATAATTGTCAAGTCATTAGGGCAACAAAAACACTCCAAATTACCAACAGTTAGTCAATCATGAGTGTAAAATAAACATTATTTGTTTCAAAAATAAATTTATTTTATAACAATATCCTAAAAATCTTAGAACAATCGCAATGTTTACTAACATAACCAATCTAATATATATATATATATATAATTAATTAAATCTATAAGTCATTTCCGGAAATTTAAGTTGAACTAAGTTCATTTTAAATCTAAAATCATAATAAATAAATCAAATTAAATAAAAATCTAATAGAATCAGACCCAACCAATATTCCAAACAATTGAACGTTGGATTCCAATTCTCTTCTTAGTTAGGCCTTGTTTGGTTGTTAGAAAATAGACATAGAATGTATGAATTTATAAGAAGTAGAGGTTTGGCTTTCGTTTGTATTAGCATATTTAATTATTGTATTTCATATTTTACATTTATACCCTTGTATCTCCCTATAAATATAATACAGAGGGCACCCATTATTGTGTGGCAGCTATTTTACATGGTATCAGAGCTATACTCATAATACCCATATACTCTTAATACTCTTTCCCCCCCCCCCCCCCCCCCCCCCCCTCCCCCCCCCCCAAAAAAAAGGTCTCCTCTCAGCCGCCGTCACCCACCCTCGACCCTTTTCGCGCGGCTGCACGTTCGGCCTTCCCGGTGCTGCATGACCTCCCTCTCCTACCCCGTTTTGGGTGCGTATTGACAATCTAGGCTTCTCATGGCTCTTTTCTACTGTTTCTTCTGACATTGCTAGCGCCGTCATAACTCCGGGCCTCTCTCTCACTGCTGCTGCGGCATATTCAGCTATTAAGGCACTCTTTCATGATTGTAATCAAGCACGGAAACTTCAGTATAAGAGTGAATTATCTACTTTAAAGAAAGGTACTCTTTCCATGGCTGCTTATCTTCAACGCGTTAAAAGTATATGTGATTGCTTAATTTCCGTTGGGACTTCTATTTCGGATGAAGATATTGTGCTTGCTACTATTCATGGCCTTGGATCTGACCCGGCTTATGCGGTCGTGTCCTCTAATCTTGCTACTCAATGTCCTTTTCCTACCTTTGCTGAAGCTCGCTCCTTACTTCTTATCGAAGAAAATCGTATTGAAGAAGCTAAATCATCTATTGTTCCTACTGTTCTTGTTACTACCGCCGCACCCGGTGATAATAAGACCGGAGACGCGGGACTTCAAGCTGTGACTGATAGCAGCGCCGCGAGTATGCAGCAGCAAGCATATTTCACACAACAGCATGATTCAGGACAACATCGAGGTAATACACGTGGTGGCCGTGGTGATTATGGTCGTGGTGGTCGAGGTGGTAGAGGTGGCTGTAATCGTGGTCGAGGTCATGGTAATTGGAATGGATATAATGGTCATGGATCTTACAATAACAACTCATATGGGCATTATGGAGGTCCTCCGCAGTATAATTATAACAGAGGTGGCTTCTCTCATACTGGATATTGGGCTGGACCACAGCCGAGTTATAGTTATGGGCCTTCACTTCCATACCCACAGTTTCATCAAAATCAGCAGCCTTATGGTCCACAGCAATCCATTTTGGAATCCTACCCAGGTAGCACTACTACTTTATCTTCTAATGCTAAAAATGATGATGTCCCCTCTCTTCTACCCACTCTTTTATCTCAAGTCATTCCTCATTCTTATACTGCTTACACCTCACCTATTCTAGACCAAAGCTGGGTAGTTGATAGTGGAGCCTCTTCTCACATGACATACAATCCAGGTATCTTTTCATCACTTTCTCGCTACCATGGCTGTGATTCAGTTCAAGTAGGACATGGTGCATATCTTAAAATCACTGGGATTGGTACTTGCCATATCAAACATCCAATTGGCTCTTTTATTCTCCATAATGTTCTTCTTGTCCCTGATCTCACTAAAAATTTATTATCTATCCCCCAATTCATTCTTGATAATAAATGTATTGTTGAATTTAATTTATGTGGTTTTTCTATTAAGGTTCCTGGGATGAGTCAAGAAATTATCAAGTGCAGTAGTCCTGGTCCTCTATACACCGTCCCTGCACAATCTACAGCAAAATCTCAGTTCACTTTCACAGCTGCTCCGGTTTCACCACGTATCTGGCACTGTCGGTTGGGACATTCTGGAGTTTCTACCTTAGCTTCTTTAGTCAAAATTAAAGTTGTTTCTAACTCAAATTTAGCTCTAGATTTGGATTTTGGTCATGCTTGTCAGTTAGGCAAACATACTCGCTTACCATTTCATTCATCTGTTACACAAACAAATAAACCTTTTCAATTGATTCATTCTGATGTATGGACATCTCCTGTTTTTAGTATTAGTGGATTTAAGTATTATGTGCTTTTCTTGGATGATTTTACACATTATGTATGGGTATATCCTATTATTGCCAAGTCTGATGTGTTTGGTGTTTTTCTCAAGTTTCGATCTTTCATTTTTAATCAGTTTGACACAGAGATCAAGCAATTTCAGTGTGATAATGGCAAAGAATACATGAACACGAGCTTTGATGCACTATTTGAGGCTCGCGGTATTCACTGTCGAGCCTCATGTGCTCACACCTCTCAACAGAATGGTAAAGTAGAACGGATGCATCGCACCTTAAGTAATATGTTCCGTACACTTTTGTTTCAAGCTTCAATGCTACCTGAGTTTTGGGTTGAAGCTTTACAGGTTGTTGTGCATAATATTAACATACTTCCGTCTAGTACGATTCAAGGGCGTACACCCCATCAAATGTTGTTGGGCGCGAGACCTTCTTATGACCATCTACGCACTTTTGGTTGTGCGTGTTATCCAAATTTGTCAGCTACTGCCTCTCACAAGCTTGCTCCTCGATCTGCTCGTTGTGTGATTCTTGGGTATGCTAGTCATCACAAAGGGTATCGATGTTTAGATCTTGCTACTAACAAATTAATTATTTCACGGCATGTTACTTTTGATGAGTTACAGTTCCCCTTTAGCATGCTCGGGCACACCACCAATAAAGCTATGTCAGATCTTTCCACTGCTTTTCCGTCTGTCCTCAATTGTGTACCTCATGATCTTAGAAGTGGACAGCTTGAATCACTTCCTACGGGTAATGCAGCACCAATCGGCTCATTTCCCTCACCCGCACCTGCAGCAACTTCTTCTGCAGGTAACGCAGCATCTATCGGTAGTTCATCTCCATTACCTGTGCCTATCGGTTCCCCTATCGATACACCCACTGCATCTACTGCGGGAGCTTCTTCTTCTTCGGATCCCTCGATGCATCCGATGATCACTCGATCTAAAGTTGGTACTTTTAAACCTCAAGTTCTTCCATCCGTGATCACTAATGTATCTTCTTCTTCGGATTCTATTCCTTTCTCTTACAAACAAGCATTATGTGATCCTCTTTGGAAGACTGCCATGGAAGAAGAACTAAATGCTCTTTTGCGCAATCACACCTGGAGCCTCGTTCCTCGCCCATCTCATGTTAATGTTGTGGGTTCCAAATGGGTTTTTCGAAAGAAGCAGAAGTCAGATGGCACTCTTGATCGGTACAAAGCAAGACTAGTTGCTCAAGGCAATATGGCATTGATTTTGATGAAACTTTTAGTCCTGTTGTTAAACCAACAACTGTTCGTATTGTACTTTCTCTTGCTGTCTCTAGGGGTTGGCCCATACATCAGCTTGACGTAAAGAATGCTTTTCTAAATGGGTATCTTTCTGAGGAAGTTTATATGCTTCAACCTCCTGGCTTTGTAGACCCCACACATCCTAATTATGTATGTAAGCTAAATCGTGCCTTATATGGGTTAAAACAAGCTCCTCGAGCTTGGTATCAACGGTTTGCTTCCTTTCTTGTCACCCTTGGTTTCAAAGGCAGTAAATCAGACTCCTCTATGTTTGTTCTCTCAGACATATGTGAAATGGCTATTCTTCTAGTTTATGTGGATGACATTATTTTAACTGCTTCCTCCCCTGTACTTCTTCAGTCATTGCTCCTTCGGTTGCAAAAAGAGTTTGCTATGACTGACCTTGGAGAACTTAATTATTTTCTTGGCATTTCGGTCTCTCGAACATCAACAGGACTTTTTCTATCACAGGGAAAGTATGCACGGGACATTCTCACTCGATGTCATTTTGAGAACATAAATTCGGCTGTCACTCCTACTGATTCATCTTCAAAGTTATCTGCTAATGACAGTGCTCCCTTCTCTGATCCAAGTCTTCATCGTAGTATCGTTGGTGCTCTTTAATATTTGACCTCTACTAGGCCAGATATCTCTTATGCAGTCCAGCAAGTCTATCTCTTTTTACACGATCCTCGTGAGCCACACTGGAAGGCCGTGAAGCGTATACTATGATATGTTAAGGGGACGATTGACTACGGACTGACTATTTCTCCTTCTTGTGTGGATCAACTTACTGCATATTCAGATGCTGATTGGGGTGGATGCCCAGACACCTGTCGCTCTACCTCGGGTTATTGTGTTCTCCTAGGAAACAATGTCATCTCATGGTCCTCCAAGAGACAACATACAGTGTCTCGATCTAGTGCAGAAGCAGAGTATCGAGCTGTGGCTAATGCAGTGGCTGAATGTTGTTGGGTGAAAAATCTATTATCTGAGTTGCATGTTGCGTTACCTAAGGCTACTCTTGTATACTGTGACAACATCTCTGCCATGTATCTTTCGACAAATCCAGTTCAACATGTTCGTACCAAGCATGTGGAACTTGACATACATTTCGTTCGCGAGCGGGTTCAGCTTGGGCAAGTTCGAGTACTACATATTCCTTCCTCTCTACAGTTAGCAGACATTTTTACAAAAACTCTTCCTCGAGTATTGTTTTTAAATTTTAGATCCAGTCTTCGTGTTCGCTCCACTCTCGCTTTGACTGAGGGGGAGTGTTAGCATATTTAATTATTGTATTTCATATTTTACATTTATACCCTTGTATCTCCCTATAAATATAATACAGAGGGCACCCATTATTGTGTGGCTGCTATTTTACAGTTTGGCTACCAAGGAAGTTGGTAGACTACGAAAAGTGAAAATAGCTTAGTAATTTTCAACTCCTTTAAAAAGCAAGAAATAACTCAACTAACCTTCTAAAAAGTTCTAATTCCCCTGTTTTTATAACTAGCCCCGCTCAGAAAGTTTTATTTTTTATCCTGATGGCCAAATACTTTATACCTACTTTCTAAAAAGTTGACAAAGGGATTCAATTTCTAAAAGTACAATTTTTCATAGGAATTCAATTTTACATGTCAATAAAATGAGGCCTTATTTTTCCTTTTATGAATTGTATTCTTTAAGGGTTCGTTTGAAACGGAGAAAATGTGGCGAAAGGAAAAACATATGAAGGAAAGTACTTTTCTCATGTTTCGAATGTAAGGAAAATATGAAAGGAAAGAAAATTGAATGGAAACTTTAAAAAATTTACAATAGAATTTGAGAAAAAAAATTTCCTAACTTGATCTCAGCTTCATATTTCTTCAACCAGGTACGCTGTGCATGTCACGTAAATTTATTGGACACATTTAAGTATGTTTGGTATATATACAAAGCCTAAGTCAAATATAATAATTATCATTTAAAACCTAATTCTACAATAATTAAACTTCAGGATACCTGAATAATAAAATTTTGAGAAAATTTTATATCAGGTGCCCTAAGTTCTGGTATTGTACTTTTTAGGCACCCTACAATTTTTGAACTATTTTTGAGCTACCTCAAACTTTGATAACTTTTAGCTATTTTACATATTGCTCTATTAGAATCCTATTAGTTGATGTTGATATACACTTTAATATATATATATATATATATATATATATAATATTTGGTATTCACATTTAGAATAATTATAATATTTTTAAAATATTATGAAATTTACAAAAAACATTTAAATATTTCAAAACATTTTAAATATAAATAAAATGTTTAAACATCTAAAAAAATTTATAAATATTTTAAAAATATATTGAATATTTAACAAATAGTCCATATATTTAAAAAAATATTTCTGTTAAGTATTTAATATATGTAAAAAATATTACTTATATTTATAATATTATTTAAATATTTAAAATAGTTTTTTTATTTTTTTAGTTTTTTAAATATTTTTAAATATTCACAAATATTTTAGATATCTACAATATTTTTTAATATTTAAAATATTCTTAATTTTTGAAATTTATTTTAGATATGAACAACTTTTTTACCCTTAGTTAAATTATTTTTTAGGTTTCACTTTGAGTACGGCGTCCATGTAATTTAACGAAACTGTAGCAAAGTTATTAGGAGGTGCCTGAAAAAACGTTATCAAAGCTCAACATATGTACCTCAAAAATGTTTCAAAACATCAGTATATCTTACAAATGTATTATGGAATCTTAGGATATCTGAATTAAAATTTTTTTCTCCAAAATTTTTAAACTTCAAGGTCTCTGATTGTATATATTAAAATCTTAAGTACCCAGGTGATAAAAAGTTAAACTCAGGATACCTGATTAATATCCACCAAAACGTTATGAAAACAGCTGATAAGAAAATTCGACACTGCTCAAATAATATAAAATAATATAAAGAGAATATAATTTATGGAGTTAGGGAAGGGCCAAGATCCATTGTAGTGAGGATTTCACTGCTAATTATGCAGTGAGGGAAATGGAGGGAAACAGAGAGAGAGAGAGAGAGAGGAGGGCGGGTGAGGGGTGTAAAAAATTTTAAATATATAAATTAAAACATTTAATAATTTTAATATTATATAAAATAATTTATATTGTATAATAATTTTAATATATAAATTAATTTTAATATTATATAGAATAATTTATATTATATAATAATTTTAACATTTAAATAAATTTGTTTATTTGATTATTTACACTAAAATATTCAAATAAATTTATTTGTTTGACTATTTATTATTTAGGTATTCTTTTTGTTATTATTTAATGTTTTTAAACAAAAATTTAATGGGCACCTATCATTTAGGTACCCGATAAATTTTTATTTGAAAATATCAAATAACAATAAAAATTTAACAGAATTTTAATATGTAAATTAAAATATATATTAAAAAAATTTATATAATATAATTTCAAACATTTTTTAAATTCTGTAATACCCAACCTCACTGCACAATTGGCAGTTAAATCCTTACTGCGTTGGATCTCAGCCCAGTTAGAGAACAGTTATATATCCATTTCATTTTATCTAACCGAACAAGGAAAAGTAAATTCAATTTTAAAAACTTAATTTTTATCTTTATTTTTCCTTATTTTTTCAATTTTGTTTATTTTTTAGTTCAACTTCTTTTTCTCATATTTTTCTTTCCTTAAAACTCTCGTTAAGAAGTGAACTGTTGGACCCCCATTTAGTGCTTGCAAAATATGACCCGATCCATTTGACCCGCTATGCGATCTGGCCCTAACCCAACAAATTTTAAATTTGTTAGGACCCGGAACCCAAAAATAAACCGACCTGAATTTGACTCGACGTTAACTTGACCCGACCCAAGCTAACTCGAAACTCTAAATGACCCAACCCGTGATGACCCGAGACCCGAACAAGGCCTCTCCTATGTTCCGAAATGACCCAACAAAAATTCATTTTATCATAGAATCTATATAAAATGCTAATTATAATCATTTGTTTTGTAGTTTTAGTTATAACTTTTAAGGTTAAATAAATATATTATCAAAATGAGCTGATGAGTCAACTTGAAATCTGAGTTGACATAAAAATGCTCAACCCGAGCTTAACCTCGACCTGATGTCAACCCAATTCGAGACTGACCCAAACTCAAATATAACCCGACCGACCCAAGATAGACCCGTTGTAACATAAACCTAACTTAAACCCGACCCTATTACGAGGTCTACCCCTGCGCACTTTCTCTTCTAAACCAGTTTAACTGGGTGAGAAACGCACACGTGTCAGTAACAATTCACACACAAGAGTAACAAAAATCGCGAAAAAGCAGCAGAGAAACCGGCAGATGACAAGCAAACAAAAGTCACGTGGCCAATTAATTAATTCAAAAAAAAAGAAAGAACAAGGTAACGTGGCGGACGTGGGTCCCACCTCATGAGTTGACCTGTTCCTTTTTAGCCCGGCATCTGGGTCCCACTCCCCCATTTCTCCCCCCCACACGTGTTCTCACTTGTCTATTTCTGGAAAGTGATTTGCTCCCCGGACTTACTAGAAAAATAAGGAAAGGGTTATTAACGAGTAAATTAGGAAACCGCCGTAACTTTACAAAAAAAATTAGTAGAATGATGTGTTTGGAAAAATATTTAGCAAAATAATATAGTTTATTATTTATTTATTGTTGCATGATGTTTAAAAAGTTGTGCAAAATTTTTTCAACTGTTACACAACGTTGCTAGTGAGTATTATTATATAAAATAAATGTGCTTTAGCATCACTAGTGGGGTGAGCAGTCCAGTGGTAAGGGTGAACTTACATTAGGAGAGAGAAAATGGTAAAATGGTTCGCTATTGTATTTGCTTAATCTCCCAATAACACTTTACAATTCCTTTTATATCATTATCTAATATCCAAAACTACCTAACTACTTTGCCTAACTCACTAACCTATTAACTATCATTTTATTATTTCCTACTAACTACTTCTTATGTGTATTATATGTATCATTACCCCCCTCTAAAGAACTTCCTTACCCTCAAGGAAGAATTTGAGAAAAACTTAACAAAAATACGTCATCAAAAACCAGCGTCCTAATTCCCATCTAGCATGCAGACTAACAATCCTCGGGGATCAATAATGAAGATGTGAAACACAAGCTTGGAAATTAATCTCCAAGGATATGTCATGCTCATATTGGATGGCACCTTGTAAGCATAGAAGCCTACCATTGTATCTTTTGTTGCGAATATTATTTAGTGACTGATGTTGAAGAACTCTAAATTGAAAGTCTTGGATTAGGGAAAAAGAGAGATTCCAAGATATTGATAGACATATTTTTCCTTGGTTATATCAACCTCCATCTATCGTAAAGGAGCTTCGTACAACCCCTTCATTGAATCCACCATCACAATTTTACACTCATCTTTGTTATGAATAATATTCTTTTGGTGTGCATCGCCTTATGCTGATTCTTGGGTACTGTCGGCGTTGAGATAAACAATGAAAATCGCACAATCGTAGTAAAATTATAATGAAATTTTCAAATTGAAAATATTGTAAAATTTCACCAAGTAAAATAACAATCTAATTGCATCAAATGAATGGACAACAACAGCAAGGTTTACGCAAAATACTAGAAAAATTATAGGAGAAATACCCGTAAAATTGTAACAAAAAAATGAGTAAATCGCAGCAACAACTTCAGTAAAATTTTACAATAACAACAACAATAGTTCCAGTGCCTCAAAGGCTCCCGCATACTTCAGTAAAATATTACAATACAATATTACAGTAAAATTTCTAGCAAAATTTTGGCAAATACTGCAGCTGCAAATTTCAATAAAAATTCCAACAAGAATGTAGTAATATTAGTAAAAAAATTAAGCAAATGAACTTAGCGAAAATTACCTAAACATAGCAATCAAATAACACTGCAAAGTAGGATCTTGTCCCAATACTAAGCAACGAAAAAACCCACAAACAAAATAATGCAGAAATTAAACCAGAAACAACGAAAATAACAAAGAACACGCGATATACGTGGTTCGGTACCTCAGCGAGGTCCTAGTCCATGGGCCACCGTTTTTAGAGGAGTCAAATCCACTATCAGTAATTTAGGGTTACAATCACAGACCGAGCATCGAGTTTTATGACAAAAAATGAAAACCGAACAGAAATCAAAGCAAGAAAACGAGAAAGAACAAGATGAAAGCTATCACCGAGCGAATACGGGCGAAGAGCAGCCTAGGGACTTGAACCCTAGCTGGAATCGTGAAGAAGACCTCGTTTGGGACGACGCATTGCCATGAACCGAGCACCCCGAGCTCCAAGGTTCACCACCGTCTTCTTCTCCTTAATTTTCAGCCTCCTACCTCGGACTTCACGCATACTCTCTCTCCTCGACCTTTATCACACTAGAAACGCCGTCTTTCTCCTCCATGTTTTCTCCTCTCTCTCTCATGCGTTTTCGTTCACTAGAGAAACCCCAAATGGGTTTTTCACCATTTGCTCTCTTTTATTTTTACTTTGTCTGTAAAAGTGGCTTTCTTCATTTTTCAGAGAGAGATAAGGGTGAGGGTACCAAAAATAACAGCTGTACCCTTTTTATCACAAATAAGCGGGCAGGCTGGTACACACGGGCAGGGCGGGCAGCCCTTTTCGGGCAGCCAATAGTACTTCCGGGCATCTGGGTCGGTTAATAACCAACGGGTAATGACAACAAACCTGACATTATTTTACCCAACCGAAAATACAATATATTTTCCAAATCTTTTATCCATTTTAAAACCTGATAAAATTTTCTATAATTTCTATTCCCCAAATTAGGATATAATTGTACAAGTTTGCCTCCAACGAGCCTACACAAGGCGGGTGGCTAAAACCGGCAAACGACATCCTAATTTCCCGAATAGAAATTCTCCGACAATTTTAACATTTCATTTAGTCAAGACGCTCCAGCCTATTATTACTGATGAACTTACATAACTCGGTTACATCCTATAGTGGATATCAAATTTCATGGGACCATAATCTAACAAACTCCACCATGGTCTCATGAAATTAACTCACAACGCTCCTTCGAAAATAGAGGCCATTTCGAAAACAAGCTTCACACCAAGAAACCAAACATGCTCACACAACAACATGGGCACAATCATGGTGATCAAGTCTATCACAATATCAACACGAAATCCAAGCTAAACATGCAATTGACCTATAATTCAAATTAGCCAAATCAATTCATACATTGCATCACAAGACTCCACCATGAACAATATCCAAAAAATAACCCAACATGAGCAAACAACTTAATGAACCATTAACCCAAACCAAAGGTATCTAAACATTAACCTTACCAAACAAATGGTCAATCCAAGGTTTACATAAGACCTATACCTTACACTTTTTCCAAAACTAGAAAAGAAGGCATGAAACAATAATACCAAGGGTACACAAGTCTCCAAGGACAACACCAGTCCATATATGACACAGACATATCATGTCTTCCCAACTCTTGGCTAAAATTCAGCAAAACAACTCAATGACACACTAATATGCAGAAAATTCAGCACCCAAATGTCAAAATCTGTAGTAAAATTAGCAACAAATAATCTTGACAACAACATAGATACATACCTCCATGTATTGCAGTCCAAAAACAGCAGCAGATTCAACTTGAAATAGTCCATAACAACATGCTTTTCATCACTACAAGCAACAAGTAACAATATATGTTCAACTTGCTTCCAACGTAGCCTTGGGAAATACATAAGACGTCAACATGGAGACCAAGACACTAAATCACACATAGATTTTCCATAAGAACTCACAAGTTCTCTAAACCCTTTACAAAGATCAACTATTTCACGTGGTTCACTCAAACATTTGCAAGAAACACCAATTCTCGCATACAAAGTCTAATCCACGATTAAACTCAAAACATGTAATGCTCTATCCACACAAAGGATTTAAAATTGTGCAACTAGACATGCCTAACCTAAGAGTTGGCAATTCTAGGTTCAAGGCTTCGATTCCAACAAGTTCACAATTAATCTCAATCATTAAGCACATGTTAAACCACTACAATCACATAGAATATTGAAAAGGCATCATAATTCAATTTCTAAACAGCACAATTAGCCACACAACAGTAGCACCAATACCATGCCAAGGTGTTCAAACTAACACCAAAACAAAATCCAAACCAAGGACTCCCATCCAACCACCAATTGGGTCAGGCTCGAGCAATTTACCTCCGAAATCGCTCCACCAAAACAAGAATCTACACCGGATTCTCAACCGACCATATACATGGCCGAACATGCGATTAAAACCGAACCGCTCCACCGATTAAATGCACCTAGCTTTCTCACTTCAAGACAAACCGTTAGTCTAAAAGCATATACATCTTTTCCACAACAAGAAACAATAGGATGTTCAAACAACAACGAGAAATCCACGCTACCTAGGCCATCTAGCTGAGGCTCCAAAACCAAGACACTTAAAACACGTCTCAACTATCACGTAGGAGACAAACTAGGGCTTTAGACGCAGTCTGACGCTCAAACCAAATGACCCATCTCCGATACTAGTCCAACCCGACTAGAGACAACTAAGGACTTCAAGAAGGTCCTAACCAATTCGACACTTCTAAGGTTCGAAAAAGAAAACCAAGCTTTCTCAACCATTCAGGGATATCCAATGTTCTACACCTAAGATAGTTGTCCTCCAACCATCTCTCAAGAAACATTTACCACGTACACCCCACCACCTATTAAATCTAAAACAGGCAGTAAAAGTCCTCAATCTAGGTCAAAACAAAGCATCCCACGCCTAAACCAGCACCCAGTTCTAATTGTAAAGCCAAACCTAAATTTCTAATAATGATTAAACATTTTCATTTTTCTTTCATATCGCACATATGTTCTTCCTTTTTTCCGGACTTTTATCATACTACCACATACACAGCAACAGCCGAAAAATAACACTCAGATTTTTCGAAGAAACAAAAGCCATTGATCATCTCAAAACAAGTGTTCTTGTTAAAAACCCATTTGGAAATTTTGACTCAAAAAATTTCACAAAAACAAGAAACATTTCAGACCCTATTTCTGTAAATATTTTCTTGGTTCTTTCATTTCTCTCCAAGAAACAAAGAACATCCCAAATTTTCAAGAAAACCCTAGATCTGAAAATCAAGATAATCCAACACAAAACCCTCATTCTGGTTCTGGTTTCATTCGTGTTTTTTGTTTTTCGTTCTTGCCGTGCAAATGGACACCGAAGCAAGGCTCTGATACCACTTGTTGTGAATTCGGGCCCTAAATCGGACCCGAACTCAACTCAAAAATAGGATCTTGTCCCAACACTAAGCAACGAAAAATCCCACAAACAAAACAATGCGGAAATTAAACCAGAAACAACGAAAATAACAAAGTACACACGATATACGTGGTTCAGCACCTCAGCGAGGTCCTAGTCCACGGGCCTCCGTTTTCAGAGGAGTCAAATCCACTATCAGTAATTTAGGGTTACAATCACAGAGCGAGCATCGAGTTTTATGACAAAAAATGAAACCGAACAGAAATCAAAGCAAGAAAACGAGAAAGAACAAGATGAAAGCCATCACCGAGCGAATACGGGCGAAGAGCAGCCTAGGGACTTGAACCCTAGCTGGAATCGTGAAGAAGACATCGTTTGGGATGACGCATTGCCTTGAACCGAGCACCCCAAGCTCCAAGGTTCACCACCGTCTTCTTCTCCTTAATCTTCAGCCTCCTACCTCGAACTTCACGCATACTCTCTCTCCTCGACCTTTCTCACACTAGAAACGCCGTCTTTCTCCTCCATGTTTTCTCCTCTCTCTCTCATGCGTTTTCGTTCACTGGAGAAACCCCAAATGGGTTTTTCACCATTTGCTCTCTTTTATTTTTACTTTGTCTGTAAAAGTGGCTTTCTTCATTTTTCAGAGAGAGATAAGGGTGAGGGTACCAAAAATAACAGTTGTACCCTTTTTATCAAAAATAAGCGGGCAGGCTGGTACACACGAGCAGGGCGGGCAGCCCTTTTCGGGCAGCCAATAGTACTTCCGGGCATCTGGGTCGGTTAATAACCAGCGGGTAATGACAACAAACCTGATATTATTTTACCCAACCGAAAATACATTATATTTTCCAAATCTTTACCCATTTTAAAACCCGATAAAATTTTCTATAATTTCTATTCCCCAAATTAGGATATAATTATACAAGTTTGCCTCCAACGAGCCTACACAAGGCGGGTGGCTAAAACCGGCAAACGACATCCTAATTTCCCGAATAGAAATTCTCCGACAATTTTAACATTCCATTTAGTCAAGACGCTCCAGCCTATTATTACTGATGAACTTACATAACTCGGTTACATCCTATAGTGGATATCGAATTTCATGGGATCATAATCCAACACATAGCAATCAAATAACACTGCAAAGTGGAGAGATTGATAAAATACTGAAGGTATCGTCCCATGGTAAATAACTACTGTTCTAAAAGACAATTTGGCCGCTGCTACGGTGCAGACAGTTATATCGGCCGCCGTCCTACAGGATTAACACAATTCAACTATTAACATGCACTCATTAATGGCCTGGTAGGAGAGTACGAGAACCTTGCCCAAGTATTTTTGAGAGGGAAAAGAAGAACGAAAGTGAAACAGAAGGACAAGAAGCTGGTATTCGTTACTGTGTGTTAGATGAAATTTGTCAAGCTAATATTTATACTACTATTATAATACTTCAATGACCAGTAACCCTAGCAGAATTGTAATTGTAATTAAGCATGGTAGCAACGTTCAGAAATGCAGTAATACTACATTGAATGTTCAAACGGTAAACTAATTATAATTTCAAACAATTTTTTTTTCCAAAAAATAAATATACCCATTTAGAAAAGAATCACCCACACCCTCGCCCGAACACAGCACGGCGGGCAGGCGGACGGCGCGCATGCGCTTGTGTAGTTTCTGTTCTTTCACCCCATTATTTAATTCAAATGGAAGGCTTACATATGTATATTTAAACTCTATAATTTTTCCTATGTGTGATAGCACTCTATTATAATTTTTCCATAACACTTTAAGTTTAGCTTGTATTATTTTTTCAACAATTCCTCGTAAAGGATACAAGCACAAAAGAGTAAGAAAGAAAGATTGGGTAAAGGGAGTTCAGTTTTTCAATGCTGATGTCACGCAACTTGAATCGTCGCCTAGTATAACCCAGTTTAGGACCAACATCTCGCAAGCACAATGGGTTGTATAGTCCTCCACTCAGACACATACCAAACTCCAGATCTCGGCAACTCCTATACTTTGGCGCATTTTATCGGCCATGTGCTCGTCCTGGATATTCATAGCTACTCTATAAGGCCGATCTTACACCTTCATAGGAAGCGGCCAGACTCCCACACCTACAAAGGTGGATCACATCAAGTGTGTGTTACCGCATACCACCAAACATATGGATATGGGTCCATTAAGAGCGAAAACTCAATCTTACCACTTGGTAACATACAGACAATATCTATCAAGTGTAAGCCTTGCTTACACCACCAAACATATGGCTATAGACCCGTCTCCGCACTGTCACACCATAGGGAGGGACAACATAAAATACAGTGCATTCTTTGAATGAAACTATAACTTTTCACATGGAACATGTTTAGACTAGGTTAGATACATCACAGTTTATTCATGTATAGACTTTAATCCCATCCCCCTCGATGTTTCTACAATCATTTTATGATGAAGGCCTTTTTGTCAACAGATCCGCAAGATTCTTTGCAGACTTTACATAGTCCTGCAATATCACTCTACTTTCTAAAAGATCCTTCATGATCTTATGCTTGAGACGAATGTGTCTTCTCTTGCCATTATAAACTTTATTCTTTGCTATAGCAATTGCAGCTTGACTATCACAGCGAAGTGATACTGATGGAGCCGGAAGCCCCCACAATGGCACGTCTCCCAATAAACTTCTTAGCCACTTGGCTTCATGACTTGCCAACTCAAGAGCAAAACTCAGATTCCATAGTAGACGTAGCAGTACAAGATTGCTTAGAGGATTTCCAAGATATAGCTCCTCCAGCTAGTGTGAATACATATCTTACTAATGGAATTAATCTCATTATTATTAGACACCCAATTGATGTCACAATATCCTTCTAAAACAGCGGAAAACTTTCCAAAGTGAAGTCCCCAATCCATAGTTCCTTTCAAACATTTTAACAATCTTTTTAACCTGTTCCTATGCTCTTGATTATGATTATGTGTGTGTCTACTGAGCCTACTAACAGCATACGCAATGTCAGGTCTAATATAGTTCATCAAAAATATAACACTACCAATTATTTAGGCATACTCAGATTGGCACATAGCAGCACCTTTATGTTTAGTTAAATGTACACTGGGATCATAAGGTGTTCGTACAAGATCAATATTAAACATGACAAACTTTCTAAGTATTTTCTCAACATATTAAGACTGGTTTAGGCTTATGCCTTCGAAAGTTCTCACAATTTTAACTCCCAGAATCACGTCAAACTCACCCATATCTTTCATATCAAATTTAGAGCATAGAAAATTTTTTGTTTTATTGACAACATTCAAGTTTGTGCCAAATATCAACATATCATCAACATATAGACAAACTATTACATATCCATTTGAATCAGACTTAGAATGCACACAAGAATGACCGTTGTTTACAAAGAAATTATTAGCTATTTGCGTGCTATTAAATTTCTCATGCCACTATTTAGGTGCCTGTTTGAGACCGTATAGAGATTTTATAAGTTTACAGACTTGCTTTTCATTACCAAAGACAACAAAACCCTCAGGTTGTTCCATTTAAATCTCTTCGTCTAGGTCACCATTAAGAAATGCAGTTTTGAAATCCATTTGATGCATTACTAAATCATAAATAAATGCAATGGCAATCAAGGTTCTAATTATGACTATTTTAGCGATAGGTGAATAATTATCAAAAAAGTCAACCCCTTTTTTCTGGGTGTAACCTTTAGCCATTAACCTTATCTTAAACTTATCTATTATCCCATTAGCCTTTATTTTTCTTCTAAAGACCCACTTACAACCTATTGGTTTACATCCTCTAGGAAGGTCTACCAATTCCCATGTGTGATTGTTTAGGGTTGATTCTAGTTCGCTATTAATAGCCTCTTTTCAAAAGGTCGAATCAGCCGATCTCACAGCCTCAGTATAGGTTTTGGGTCTTCTTCTAACATTTAAACACTTACAATTTCTTCATTTATGGAGTTATCTTCTATTAGGAAAATAGTAACAAAACTGGGTCCAAAGTTGGTTTCTTTCCTAGTTCCTTTACTCCTTCGAATTTCAAAAGTGTTTGTTTCGTAAGTATTACCATGGTTAACTGTTACAGTATGAGAAGGCAAACTAGTAGGTTGTGTATTATTAGATTTCAAGGGAAATTTATGGTCAAAGAATTCAGCATCTCTAGATTCCATAATACTACCACATGTATATAGATAATTAGATCCTTTGATCAAAAAATGATAAGTAGCATTGTGATGAGCATATTCAATAAAAATAGAATTAATAGTCTTTGGCCCAATGGTACTTCATTTAAAGTCCAGTAATCTAACCTTGGCTAGATACTCCCACACTTTCAAGTATTTTAGATTAGGCGCATAATCTTTCCGCATTTCGTATGGGGTTTTACCTAATTTTTTATGAGGAACTTTATTTAGTACATGACAAGTAGATAATATCGCCTCCCTCCACATGTTATCAGGTAGTCCAGAACTTATAAGCATAGCATTCATCATACTCTTTAAAGTTCCATTTTTCCTTTCAGCAACACCATTAGATTGTGGATAGTAAGGAGGGCTTCACTCATATATTATCTCATTTTCTTCACAAAATTATTCTAGCGAAGTTGGATCATATTCTCCTCCTCTATCAGACCTAACTCTTTTTATTTTCTTTCCTAGTTGATTTTCTACTTCAGCTTTGTATTTTAAGGCCATTTTCTTTGCTTCATCTTTGGTACTTAGGAAGTATACCATTGAGTATCTAGAGTGATAATCTACAGAGGTCATGAAGTATCTTTTTCCACCTCTACTCATTTGGCTTTTAAGGTCTCCTCAATCAGTGTGAACTAGCTCAAGGAGTTCAGATCGTCTCTCGATAGACTTAAAGGGTTTTTTTAGTATATTTAGCTTCTACACATACTTCACACTTATTAAAGTAGGTATCACTGAAGTTAGGAATCATGTTCATCTTCTTAAGTCATTTAATTGACTCAACATTTATATGTCCTAAGCGAGCATGCCACAATTCAAGAGATTCAACAATATAAGTAGAAGAGGTACAAGCATTGTTATTCATGCAAACAGCATTAAGGACAAAAAGACCACCATCACAAAAATCCTTGCCCACAAATCCTCCATTTCTAGTCAGGACTAATTTGTCTTAGTCAACGGATAATTTCAACCCAACTTTGATAAAAAAAGACTACCCGAAATCAGATTCTTACATATATCAGACACATGCAGCACATTTGTTAAACTAACAAACTTTCCAGAAGTGAGTTTTAAATAAATCTTCCCTTTTTCGAGTATAGGTGTTGCTGCAGAATTTTCCATGTAGACCACCTCTCCATTGGTCACTTTTTGGTATTCCTGGAATATGTTTCGATTTGTGCAGATATGCCAAGTAGCCCCTGTATCCACGATCCACTCAGTCATGTTGTTTACCAAGTTTACCTTTAAACAACAGCTACGATGTTCTCTGTCTCTACAAGGTGAGCTTTGTGCTTTAGGTCTTTAGTCTGGTTCTTTTTGCTTCTGCAATCTTTGGCCATATGTCCACGTTTTCCGTAGTGAAAGTAATCTCCAAAAAACCTGCTATTTGAATTTTGAATTTTTTTCATCAGGTTTGAAGTTTGAATGATGTTTTTTTCCCTTATTCTTAAACCTATCATATGCACTAGGCCTTGCCTCTACAATATTAGCTTTAGAAAAATCTGAATATGAGTGCCCGTGTCCTTAATCCTATTTTCTTCTTTGATTTTCAAGTGGTTGACTAACTCCTCTAATGCCGGGTCCTTCTTTTTATGCACAAGTAGGTTTTTATATTCCTTCTAAGAAGGTGGAAGTTTTTCAATTAAAACATAGGCCTGAGTTATATAGCAAATTTTAAGGCCTTCTGACAAAAGAGTAGTTACTATATTTTTCATATTCATGGACTTGGTCAATTATCGGTTTATTGTCCACAAATTTAAAATCTAGCCACTTACTAACCGCATATTTTCTAGCTCCTGCATCGTCACCCCCATATTTTTTCTGTAGGGAATCTCAAATTTATTTTGATGAGTCGAATTTTACATAAATGTCAGAGAGCCCATCACTCATCTAATGCAGCAAATTTCCCCTGCAGGTTTGGTCGTTTGGGGTGAATTTCTCTTTATAAGCCTTTTTCTCATTTTAATTCTCAGGTTCTTTTTTTCCATAGAGTACATAATCTATATACACTTGTTGTAGGAAAAATAAAATTTACTAAGACCACAACTTATAATTCTTCTGGTCAAGGGGTTCAACCTTAGACATTATCAGAAAGAGGTAATTTGGTTGCCATATTTAGATATAACTGTGTAAAATAAATCATATTCTAGATTGTTCAGATAAACAATGAAAATTGTACAACCGCAATGAAATTATAACGAAATTTCCAATGTGAAAATACTATAAAATTTCAGCAAGTAAAATACAATTTAATTGCATAAAATGAATGGAAAACAACAGCAAAGTTTACGCAAAATACTAAAAAATTACAGTAGAAATACCAATCAAGTTGTAACAAAAAAACAAGTAAATCATAGCAACAACTTCAGTAAAATATTGCAGTGCAATATTACAATAAAATTTCTAGCAAAATTCTAGTAAATACTGCAGCAGCAAATTTCAGTAAAAATTCCAACAAGAATGCAGTAACATTAGTAAAAAATTCATCAAATGAATTTAGTGAAAATTACCTAAATACAGCAATCAAATAACACTACAAAGTAGAGAGATTGATAAAATACCGAAGGTACCGTGCCGTGGTAAATAACCACTGTCCTAAAAAATGATTTTGCCGCTGCTTCAATGCAGACAATAGTATTGGCGGCCGTCCTCCATGATTAACACGATTCAACTGTTACCATGCACTCGTTAATGGCCGGGTAGGAGAGCACGAGAACCTTGCCCAAGTATTTTTGAGAGGGAAAAGAAGAACGAAAGTGAAACAGAGGGAGAAGTTGTTTGTACTCGTTGCTGTGTGTTGGATGATCTGTCAAGCTAATATTTATACTAATATGATGATACTTCGATGGCCAGTAACGCTAGAAGAATTGTAACTGTAATTAAGCATGGTAGCATCACAAATGTAGTAATACTACATTGAAATGTTCAAACGGTAAACTAATGATAATTTTGAAGATTTTTTTTCCAAAAAATAAATATACGCATTTAGAAAAGAATCACCCACACCCACATCCGAGCATGGCACGGCGGGCGGGCGGCTCCCGTGTGTGGTTCCCATTCTCTCACCATGATTTAATTCAAATGGAGGTTTACATATGTATATTTAAACGCCACAAAACCCCCCTTTTTTTTCTATGTGGGATAGCACTCTATCATAATTTTTTCATAACACTTAAAGTTTAGCTTGTATCATTTTTTCAATACTTGATATTATCTTCCATAGTAGAGTAGGGAACCAATTCGTTATAAACTTCTTTGTGTTTTGTTTCTCCTTCATGTGGTTGCATAGGATATTGTGAAGATTGGGCAATCTTCTCACAAGGAACCACATCTTGTTCTAGAGCATCGACTTGTCTGGATGGGAAATCAAGAATTGGAGGCAGATCTTGATTTCTTTATGCCATAAGGTGTCTTAACAGTTCCATGATTTTACCTTGTTCGGTCTTGATCGAAGATATGTCAGCCTCAACTCCAGAAAGAGTGTCAATCAGGAATTTCTGCTTGTCTTCATATTCATGGAACTTCTCATCGAAGACGTAATGCAACTTGTTTTCACGCTCTCGTAAACGAGTCTCTAAACAACGGAATTCAACCATGCCATTGATTCCTTAAACCATTAAAGAGTAATAACCGCAGCGTGAACCTGTTTCTAATACCAATTGATGTAACTTTTAGGGTTACATTTACAATTATATTGAATTATTGGTTTAAGAAGAAGAGTGTTACCGTATTTCCAGTCCAATAGTAACAATTTAGAGATTTAAAGGAGAAAAGAAGGGTTTACAGGTTTAAGGGAGAAGAGAAGAAAAATTGAGGGAGAAATAGAGAGAATACTAAGGGGGAGAGAGAGATTTGATTAACATTTCAATTATGCCTCTTACAAGCCTAATGCCCTTTATTTATAGAACTAGGAAGGGGGTACTAACTAATACTAATAATATCCTAATTGCGTAATAAAGGAAAAATTACCTATATTATCATTAATATAAAGCTACTTACTATACTACTATTTAATCACATGTCTAACACGTGATTAATTTATTTATTCTGTATCAATACCTTCCCCGTTATAAAGATTCTTGTCCTCCAGGATCAAGGTATTGATACCTAAAAACAATAACCCTCCAGGGTCAAACACTATAGGTATAAATTTGACTCCCTTAACTTGTTTAAAATTAACAAAAACGTTAATATGCTTTTCACGACAATATTTAAGTAAAAGCAAATTAAGTAATTATTTAAAATTGAAGGGGTAAAATCGTAATTTTGCCCAAAATGGTTTAACCCTAACCCCACATTTGTTCGGTGCATCCTCTCCCACTGCGAAACCCTAAGTAAGTCATGTCTCGGCCGTGGCGGCGCGTGGTGGACAACAGGCGGTGCTGCTCGGTGGTCAACAGGCGGCATCAACTTCTTCTTTCTCCCGCTGAGGCAATGGGTCTGTTTCAATGCGGGCCTCCGTGTCCTGGCCTCTGTCCTAGCAATGACGGAGGTTCCATCTTCTCCGGCAAAGTGCGGTGGAAGTGGAGGTGGAGGTGCTGATGTCTGACCTCGATCCTTTCGATCGAAGATGGAGGTGGTGGTTCCTCAAGGTCAACCTTTGCTTTGAGATCCTTAATGGCGTCATCGATCTCTTTGATGGTGGCCTTCTTGGTGCTGTCGGAGTTGACATTTGGTGTCAGAGGTCCCGAAATCTCAATCTTGGTTCCATTTCTAGTCAAATCTGATACAATCCAAAAATATATAGGTTAAGTGAGGGATAATTTAGATATTAAATAATTAAGTTTAGTCCTTAATTACAATTATACCCGCTCCTAACAAAATATATAGGGGACTTGTGTTAGAGAAGAGGTAGGTTGAATGTGTTTGAAATTTGAATATCTCTCATCTCTCTCTCTCTAGGTCTCCCCTTTTCTATCTCTCTAGTCCATTTCTCCCCCTTTCTCCCGTTATATTATGTAAATCTCTCTATTTTCTATTAATACAAGTCATATTTTACTAGATCCATTCTAGATCGTAACATTGGAGTATTGATACAATCCAAAAATATATAGGTTAAGTGAGGGATAATTTAGATATTAAATAATTAGGTTTAGTCCTTAATTACAATTATACCCTCTCCTAACTCTATATATAGGGGACTTGTGTTAGAGAAGTGGTAAGTTGAATGAGTTTGAAATGTTGCTCTCTCTCTCTCTAGTCTCTCCCTCTCTCTCTAGTTTCTCCCTCCCCTCTTCTATCTAAATCTATGTTTGTTTCCCCTTCTTCTATGTAATCTCCCCCTTTTCTTGCTATAATACAACATAATCTTTAAGTTCGTAACATTGGTATCAGAGCAAGGCGTTCCTCGGCATCAACAATGGATTTTGCACTAAATCAAGTGGTTGTAGAGTTGTTGGATATGCAAAAGAAGTGTGAAAAAATGGTAAAAAGGTTTGATGAATTTCTGGTTGGTTATCAAGAGTGGCGAGAAGAGTAGAGATCTATGTGTAAAAGCACCCAAAATACCTCTATCGTCTTTGATACACCCCCTGCTGTCACCGAAACCGTCGCAGCACCAAAACCCTCGCCTGAGAACAAGATCGAAGTACCGGAGGTCCTCCCTGAGGCCGAAATCGAAGCGGAGGTCTTCGATCTAACTCCAGAACTGCCGGTGCCGATATTGGAAGAGAAAGACGGCGTTCTCGTTGTCACCGAGGTGCCAGAACCTCTAAACCTAAGCCGGAGCCCGGGCACCGAAGATAAGAAAGAGACAAGCGAGGAGGAGGCCGGTGGTGCGGAGAAGGGAGACGATCGGGTGGTGAGGGAGCCGGAGACACCGAGGGAACAGCCGCCGGTCATCGCCAAGGAACCGCCTCCGCACGCCATCGAGGAGCCGCGCCGCCACCAGCTGGGGCAGGCTAGGGTTTCGGGTGGGGCAGCGCACGGGAAGAAGGAGAAGCAGTGGGGGTTGGATTTTGCTTTTGGGGTTAATTAAAATTTTACCCCCATATTTTACATAAATATTTTAAAGAAAAAATTTATTAAAGTTTTTGATAATTTTAGAAATTTTAAGGGGTTAAAATTTGTAATTTTAGTATTTGATCTGGGAGTGTTAATAATTTGGGTATCAATACCTTGATCCTTGAGGACAAGGATCTTTAAAAGGAAAATGTACTGATACAATCCAAAAATATATAGGTTAAGTGATGGATAATTTAAATATTAAATAATTAGGTTTAGTCCTTAATTACAATTATACCCTCTCCTAACTCTATATATAGGGGACTTGTGTTAGAGAAGAGGTAGGTTGAATGAGTTTGAAATGTTGCTCTCTCTCTCTCTAGTTTCTCTCTCCCCTCTTCTATCTAAATCTATATTTGTTTCCCCTTCTTCTATGTAATCTCCCCCGTTCTTGTTATAATACAATATAATCTTTAAGTTTGTAACATTGGTATCAGAGCAAGGCATTCCTCAGCTTCAACAATGGATTTCGCACTAAATAAAGTGGTTGTGGCTGAATAGTTGAATATACAAAAGAAATGTGAGGAAATATCTAAAGGGTTAGATAAAAGTATAAAAAAATTCAAGAAAATTGTAAAGAGGGGAAAAAACAGTGGAGGTCTATGTGTAAAAGCATAAAAAATACTTCTATTGCCCCTATTACAGCCCCCAGCACCACCAACACCACCGATCCGACCACCATCGAAGTTGTGGAGCCAGATCTGACCGGAAATGGAATGACAACTGAGGAGTCAGAATCTCTGACACCGACCGTGAACGCGGCAGCGAAGAAGACCACCAGGAGAACAACGGTGGTAAGGACAAGGCAGACGAAGGGATCACCGAGCACAATAATCAGGAGAAGAACCACGACCGCAAACCGGAAGCTCCGAGCTCGATTGAGAACGTGACCACTGTTGAGGAACCGAAACCACCATCTCCAGCCAAGAAAATCGAGCTGTCGGTGGTAGAGAACGCCTCCAACGGCCGCTTGGAAGTAGCAGAGAAAGGGATGACACCACAGAGGGCGTTGCACCAGGCGGTGGCGCCACCTGATGTGACCGGAACGCCGCTGTGGCACTTGGCTGGTGCTAGGGTTAGGGTTTTGTTGCTTTCACTGAGGAAGAAGAAAGGTGTGAAATTGGGGGAAAATTTTGAGTTTTATTACAATTTTGCCCCTAACTTCATGTACTTAATTACCACTTTTTCAGATATTTTAGAGAAAATTTTTTTGTAAATTTTCGAAAATTTAAGGGGTTAAAATTTTTAGTTTTAGTATTTGATCCCGGAATGTTAATAATTTGGTTATCAATACCTTGATCCTTGAGGACAAGGATCTTTAAAAGGGAAAGGTATTGATACAATCCAAAAATATATAGGTTAAGTGAGGGATAATTTAAATATTAAATAATTAGGTTTAGTCCTTAATTATAATTATACCCTTTCCTAACTCTATATATAGGGGACTTGTGTTAGAGAAGAGGTAGGTTGAATGAGTTTGAAATGTTGCTCTCTCTCTCTAGTCTCTCCGTCTCTCTCTAGTTTCTCCCTCCCCTCTTCTATCTAAATCTATGTTTGTTTCCCCTTCTTCTATGTAATCTCCTCCTTCTCTTGCTATAATGCAATATAATCTTTAAGTTCGTAACAAAATTTGGCTCCGAAGCTGCGGTGGCGGCCGAATCCGTCGCCATTCTCCTCTATCACCACCGTGGACCCGACGTCCATCTCCGATTTTGGTCGATTCTTGGTCCATGGTTTTGATTCATCCTCTGCCACCACTTCTACCACCGCAGATTCCGATCGGTTAACATCCAAGCTAACAGGTACTGTATTTTCTATTTTTTTGGTGTTTGAAGTTGTGGATTCACCTCTACTAGCCAATTCATCAAATTTTCTTGAGATCTTGGCCACTAGTTCATCCATGGATCCATTTTTGAATCCTCTAAATCCATTTTGCGAAATTGCTAAGCCATCTCTTCTTCTTTATGTCTCAGATCTGTGACTATTCAATTTTTTTTGCTGCAAACTAAGATTATCAGTCCTGCATTTCAAATCTGCAATTATTTGATTGTTTTGCTCCGAGCTTAAAGCCTTGGCACGTTTTTCCCACAAGTCGAGAGAATAGCTGAGCTCAGATATCATTGTTACCGTATTTCCAGTCAGATAGTAACAATTTAGAGGCTTAAGAGAAAAAAGATAAGTCCAGAGGTTTAAGGAAGAAAAGAAGGAAAATTGAGGGAGAGATTGAGAGAATAGTAAGGGGGAGAAAGAGATTTGATTAACATTTCAATTATGCCTAATGTCCTCTATTTATAGAACTAAAGTGGGGGATTACTAACTAATACTAATACTATTCTAATTGCGTAATAAAGGAAAAAAATACCTATATCTTCTTCATATTATAGAAAAGTTACCCATCCACAAAACATCACATTCCCTCATCCTTGCAATTCTAGGGGGTTTGGTATTTTAAATTTTACAAAAAAGGTAAAATAAAAATATTTATATAAAAAGGTAAAATAGAAAAATTTATATATATATTTTTTATAGGTGGTTTGCCATACTTCAATCATGAAATAATGCATGAGTTCTTCACTAAAAAGAAAGAATACAAAATAGCCATAAAAGTTTAGTTTTATAATATTTTAGCGGAATATATTTGAATTATTTGATACACTCCAATTTCAAAAATTGTTAAATGGAAGAACTGTGCCAAAACTATTTTATAATATGAAAATGCTATACCTTTATCATTACAAATCATAACAAATTCAAAGGTCATACTTCAATCAAAAGGTTATTCAACTATTCTTATACAGTGCAAATTTTGTTTAATTTATACACCAATTTTTTTTCCAAAGCATATTCTCACAGGTCAATAAAACATGTATACTGCACATACAACCCATGCATCGCACGGGAAAAAAACTAGTTATCATTAATATAAAGCTACTTGCTATAATACTATTTAATCACATGTCTAATACGTGATTAACTTATTTATCATGTATCAAAGAGAAGAGTATGAAGATTAGAAAGAGAATTAGGGTTCAAAAGAATTGGAGAGAGATAGAGAGAGAGAGTTTTGGATAGAGAAAATTGTTTGTTATTGTATTTACTTAATTTCGTATTTACACTTGTGATCCCTTTTGCCTCATCACATAATATCTAAAACTGCTTAGCTACTTTGCCTCACTAACTAACTAACTAACTACCAATTTATTATTTCTTACTAACTACTTCCTATATGTATTACATGTATTAGAATTAAGGGAATTGAAAGAATAAAATATTTCATTATTATATATAGTTTTTTTGTGATCTCAAACTTCATATAGACACAAAATATATACTTAATTGCTTCTCCACAAAACGGTAAGCATTCTTCAAAAGCCATAATTTTAAGCTTTTAACGAGATTTGAATATTAAGTATTTTAATTAAATAAATTCTTTTATTCTAAGATAGTTTTAATTGAAAAATAATAAAAAAACAAATAATATAAAAATAAATAATATTTGAATCACTAAAATGCATACTTTTTCCAACAATCCCCACATGATTTAAATATAATAAAACTTTGTGAGCATTATATTCTGTTAATGCATGCAAATACTTTTCAGGTTTGAACCAACACTTAATACAAACGAGCTTCAACCTGAAGAAACCATAGTAGCGAAAGCGCTTTGAACTAGGTCCCTTGTAGTCAGGTCTAGACTCGTCACATGCACAGAATACTGGTATTTGTAAAGTTCTATCAGTGGAACACGCTACAATCATGGGGACAAAATCCTGTCCCATAAGTAACATTAAGAAATAGCCAATTTTTCACAGTGGCGACCCCACCACCACACTCATGTAGGTGACCCCTCCAATAATATGCCTTTTGGTTCATTTAGGGTTCAAAAATCCTACCTTAAACATCACAGTAAAGAACACCTCACCTTAGGAATGGGACCTAGGAACATCCCACTATAAATAGAATAGTTTGTGCTCTTTTAACCACCCATTAGTTTCATTTTTACTCGTTGAACCTCATTCATGGGATCGCCATACCTCTAAGGACGGGTTTCTACTGTGGTGATTAATTTACGGGCTTCAATCCCACTCCCTTCAATGACAATTAGCTCATAGGCATGTTTGACCTTTTGTAAGCGGATCTGCACTTTTTTTTTTTTTCCGTCTTTGGATCAGATACTCATTATTACGGCTTGCTGGCTCCACCTCAATCAACTTTGACTTTGTAATACAGCAAGAATTATATTTCTTCTTATCTCTTTAAATCTTTTTGAATAAAAAAAAATATAGATTTTAGTTTTTATTTAAAACTATATCTATATATGGGTCGAAAAAAGAATAAAACTTCAACGAACTTTTCTTCAATTAAATTTTTTTTTTATTCTAAAATAGCACAATTAAATTACAACAATTAACCTAAAAATAATCAAACTATATGTCAATATATCAAAAAATAACACAACTCTATTTTCTAACAAAAAAAATAACCCAACTCTAACTTTTCTATCAAAAATAACCCAACTCCAACTTTTCTACCAAAAAATAACCAAAATTTAAAATTAATTTTAAAAAAAATGAATTGGCGGCTAAGCATGGCATGCGGTATGAAGCTCCGACAATATATTTTTTCATGTATTTTTGGTTTGGCTTGATTTCTTTTTCCACCTAGCCAAACTAAAAATACGTTTTTCTTCGACAATTAAGTACAATCCCACAAAAAAGTAATATCTCGGAGCACTGAACAAGCAAAACAATATAGGAATACAAATAGAGAATTAGGGCTGTAAATGAGTGGAGCCAAGATGAGCCGATATCGGTATCATTTATCTAACCGAACTGTATATCTATGGTCAGCTCAGCTCGTTTACTAAAAGAGACCAGCTCGGCATTGGTATCATTTAGGCTTGATTATTTGGCAAGCTAGCTCGTCGAGTTTTGCCAATTCATTGCACTCATTTACAGGCTCATTAAGCCCATCTATTAGACTTGTTATACTCATTTATGATTATTATTACTTGAATTTTCAGAAAAGGGTGATAGAATAAATCATGTATGGAAATTCAAAATAAAAAATACATACATTTAACTCAGTTCCACAATGTAGACATGCAAGCTAATAATAATGGAGCCGGCTCATGAGCCCATAAACGAGTCGTACGTGCCTGTTTGTGAGCCTTTCGAGCAGAGTTGGCATTGATTTGATTTGGCTCGTTTATTTAAACGAGCCACTCTTAACAAGCCGAGCAGGCTCTCGAGTTGGCTTAGGCGAACCCAAGCTGACTCCTTCACAAGTCAAGTCAAACCGGTTCGCGAGCCAGTTTGTCTCATTTGCAGCCCTATAGCGAACAAGCCAAACCAAAAATACATAGAACAAAATTATATTATCAGAGCATCATACTACACACCACAATTCAATATTTTTTAAATCAAATTTTTAGAATTGGGTTATTTTTAGATTAATTCTAAAGTTTGGTTATTTTTGGTAGAAAAGTTAGAGTTGGGTTATTTTCTTAAAAAATTTAAACTTGGATTTTTTTAGGTAGAAAAGTAGAGTTAGGTTATTTTTTGGTACAAAAGTTAGAGTTGGCTTAGTTTTTGGTTCGAAAATCGAGTTTTTGCATTATTTTTTGGTATAATAATATACAGTTGGGTTACTTTTACATTAATTACTTATTAAATTAACAAGCAATGCCATGTTAGCACTACTTGAGGGCAAAGTAGTCTATTCATTTATGTTATTACTTAATAGATGAAATGATGCAGCTCATAAAAGTGAAATTTGAAAAAGGGAAGATTGAACGACATCCCTTTACCTTTTATTACAAAAATAATAAAAACAAAGGGGAAATGTCACTCAGTTTCTCTTAACCCAAGAAAGAGAGAAAACCTTAGGAAATTGATAATCAAGTCTAAAGTTATGAAAAACGAAATTAATCATAGTCTTCCTCTTGTTTAAATAGAGAAGAAGACTTACCTAACCTAAAATACTTAAAAGAGAAAAGATAAATAAAAGATTTAAAGATAGGTACAAATAAATATTAATAATTATCTGTAACCTACTAACTAAGTATCCTAAGAGATGACACACTCTTCTAGCCATATCTCTAATTACATATATCTATGCCAAGCTATCAAGCTACCAAGCCTCATCCGCCAATTATCAGGCTGCATCATAAAAAAGTTACATTCTACATGCCACTTCAACGGCATGTAGATTTTTATTAGTATATACAAATATTAAAATAGACAATGTTAGTGGTCGCGCCGGCAGAAAGGTCGCTAGTAAAGAATGAGGGATATGAGGCTACTACATAACCGAATGTTAATGAGGCAGAAGCCACCTCGACTATTCCGAATGATGTGGATGGGGATGGCTCAAATACGAATGGCGTGTGATTGCTGTGGATGAAGGCTCGAACATTAGTAGCGGTGGAGATGGTGGAGATGATGTGGGTGGTGGGTCGAAAGCTGGTGGTAGTGAAGAAACAGGTTACAAGAATACAGCTCAGACAGTTCTGAAGAGGAATACGAAAGACTGGACTAAAAGGGAGAGAGAAAGGGCATGAATAAGTTTATAAAGTAAGCTTAAATGAAAGGCAAGAAAGTGGCTAGGGATTCTGGGAAAAGGGATGCTGACAGTGATGTGGAACCAGATAACCTCTCAATGGTGTACGATCCTCTAGTATCTAGAGATGCTGGTAACTCTGATAAGAATGGTGTTGAAGTGGGGCGCTTCGCACACATTGCATGACTCACCGTCATTGCAAGATAGTGATGTGTCTTTGTTTGGTTATGAGGTTAAGGAGGTGGTTGCTGATGATGTGGTGGGTGATGTTGGTTTGAGCAATGATCTCCTAGTTTACGCTAGCCAAACACGTATTGATTGTTTTTTTGATATTTCCCTTTTTAAGATCGATCATGCAAGTCATTCTGAGAAGGCCCCTCCCGAGCCTTCCCCTGCCCTGCTTAGGGTCTGCCAAACTTTGGAGCTTGGACCAAGATTAGGTTTAAACTATAATGACTCTAACCAAGACACGGATCATCTATTTTGCTTTCTTGAACCCCACCCCCCACCCCCCCCCCCCCCCCCCCAAACACCAAAAAAAAATTCCATAGCAAGAAAAATTCAAGCCTATAATCCATTTTCTACAAGCACCTGATGGATTGGAATCTCTACACATGGAATTCAAGGGGGGTTGAAAATTGTACCTCATCTTGAGTATAGTGCTTTGAGATCGAATCGTGCAAGCTTGGGACATTCCTCCTCTTTTTGGAAGTTTTTCTTTGGTTTGAAAGGGTTTTATTTGGTTTGTCCAAAATAAAATGAAAGTCAAATTTGATCATCAGTATCATTCATGTTTGGGGGTATGTTTAAGGGATGGGGTAACCCACTTGACTTTGTCTTTTCAAGCATTGATTTTGGGATTTGTTGCTGAATTTCAGGAGTTGGCTTGAAATGGGTTTGGAGCCACGCTTTTTTTCCCCCCTTATTTTCCCCATTTGTATGGGCTTTCTCGGGCTCCATAAGCGTTGGTTTTATCCTTAAAGCCTTTCTCTCTAATTATCGAAATATATATATATATATATATATATATATATATAATATTAGTCTATTAAAATATTAACAGTTGACTATTATTTTAAATGATTATCTTTTTTGAGTTCTCCATGATAAAATGCACTATAAATCGTTTGAAAATATGATAAGTTTGTAACCTATATACTATGCAAATCATATATTATATGTACATAATATTTAGACTATATTGAATTTGTAGACATAAAATCTTTAAAATAAAAAATGAAAAACACAATCGTATATTACATCATGCCACCTGAATGATTATTGCGGTGCAATTCCAATACAATATTAAGAACGAATTTCCATGCCTGAGTTTTACATGGGTCTTCAAAATTTCACCATATATTACTCCAATAAATAAATATATATAAGATATATAAGAGAATATAACTAATAAAATCATTAATGGTAAAAAAAACATATTTTAATATTGTAGTTATTTAGTTAATATATATCATACAAATCGCATCATATACAACTTTTATTCATATGTAGTATTCAACTTTAAATAATAAGAATTAGGGTTTTTCTTTTTAAAATTATTATTCTCACTTTTTTTTTGGTAATTAATAATAATAATAATAATAATAATATTTCTGGCTGGAGGTCCTCGGAAATAGTCTCCCTTCAGGGTAGCCCCTTGAAGGGGGAAGACTGCCTACATCTACCTCCAGGCCCTGCTTATGCGGGAGCCCTTGGAGGCACTGGGATTATTGTTGTTGTTGTTGTAATATTATTGTTGTTGTTGTTATTATTATTATTATTATTATTATTATTATTATTATTATTATTATTATTATTATTATTATCACTTAATCATCAATTTTTAATTTTCAGGAAACCATATTCTAAAGTGTAAAATTTTTCAATCAACTATCTTAAATTATATTGTTATCTATCCATCCTCGCATTTATGTAAATTTTGGGTGGATTTTAGCTTACCTCTTTTTTTAATTTCATGAAACATGAGTGATATACATATCCCCTCCCCCAATTAGGTTTGATCCCGAGGAGTTTAAAAGGGTTGGGATTGCAACCCTGCTGCAGGAGTGAGTAGAAAATGTTGTGTCATGTTAGATACTGTAACTCATGCTTAATGAATATTTTAAGATAAGGAATAGTTAAGGTATGATTTAAGGTAGTTCATTGAAAATTTTGAAACTTTTGTTGATAGTCTTTAAACAATAAAAAAATTCTGATGATTAAGGAAAAAATGACAACTTTATAGTTAATTTTTTTATAAAAAAATATGAAAGTTATCATTTAGGTACTCTGAAGTTCGAGTATTTATCACCAACCCTCTATTTGGCAACAAGGTAATAGGAGGTAAGGGGGGTAAGGGTAATAGAGGGTAAATTGTTTCCCCCGTTTGACAAAACATGAAAAGGGGCAAAGGAAGGTAATGAGTGGTAAAAATTTACCCTCCTTTACCCCCATTACCCTCCTTTAACCCCATTTTCTTCAACCCCCAAATTGGGGGTAGAGGGGGGTAAAATAAATTTTTTTAAAAAGTTTGGATAATTTTACTCTTATTTTAACTATAACTCTTTTTACCTTTACCCTTTTACCCAATTGCCAAACAAGGTTAACTTATTTACCCCTTTTTTACTTTTACCCCTCTTATTTTGACTATCCAAATAAGGGTAGGATCTTACTTCCCCTCTTTGCCCTCCTTTACCCTCCCCCTCTTTACCCTCATTTACCCAGTTGCCAAACAAAGCATAAGGTACTCTGACTTTCCAATTTCAATATATATAATAGAATACCTTGAGTTTTAAACAATTTATCACTTAGATACTCAAAATTTTAAAATTTTCACAATTTACTGAATTTTTGATAAAAATATTGACATGACTTATATATATTATCATAATTATTATTTAATTATATCAGTTTTTTTACATAAAATTGGTTAGGTTGTTAAAAAAATTTTATCAAATTACAGCCAAAGGCACCTAGGTGATAAGATTTTCAAACCTTAGGATACCCAGTTGTATATATTAGAATGCTAAGATATATTGATAATAAATGCTCAAACCTTAAGAAATCTAAGTAATAATTTTCCAAAAGAAAATACTAAAAATAAAAAAAGGTAAAAACAAACAAAATGATAGGGTCGGACCCATGCCACCGGTGGGCCCTAGAGGTGGCAATCCGGTCAGTTGGGTTGGGTTCGGGTGAACCCATTCGGGTTGGGGTCATTTCGGGTTTATAAAAAACTTGGGTCGGGTCAGGTCGGTCTCGGGTCGACTCATTCAAGCTCAGGTCACTTTCGGGTTTTACCTGTTCTCGGGTCGGGTTGGGTCTGGGTCATGTTATTTCGGGTTCGGGTCACTTTAATTTTGAGTGGTTTTGGGTTCGGGTCAATCTTGGGTCATGTTGTATATGTTTCAAGTCTTAATAATCCTACTGTTTAGTGCCTTTGTGGTATGAACCAGTTACAAAAGTTTAAACTATACGAAATAATTTATATTTTTACCAATATATTTATTATATTATCAATATAGATGCTCAATAATATGTTATAAAGTTCAATTGTACTTCTGACAACTAATAATTCTCATTGCATTTAAAGACGTTGGGTAAATTTAACTTTCAAGTTGGGTTGGGTTCAGATTCAGGTCAGTTTGAGTCGGGTTGGTTCAAGTCAATGGTGGGTCGGGTCAAGTCAAATTGGTATCGAGTTATTTTCAGGTTTGGCAAAGAACGGGTCGGATTAGTTGTAGGTCGGGTTATTTTAGTTTCAGGTTCAATTATTTATAACATATTTTCTGTTTGAATCGGGTCGGTTTACGAGTTTTTCAAGTCAGTTTTTCAAGTCAGGTTGAATTCGCCACCTCTAGTGGGCCCCACATACAAAATCGCATACGAACATGCCTTCCATCATAGGCTTCCTGCTACTTGTCCCAAACCCAGCCGCTCATCCTTGGACACGTGTCACTGTTCCTCCGGTCGATCTCCACACTCATTCATCCCCCTCCCCATATATATATACACACACATAAGGCTCACTAAACTTGGAAATTTCAATCAATTCCTAAATAAAAAAAAGAAGAGAAAACAAATCTAAAATTAGTTTACTCGTCGTCGAAAGATGACCGGGCTGGTGCCAGAATCCGATTGTGGCGCCGTTGGAGTGGACTTGAAGGAAACAGAGCTTACCCTAGGATTACCCGGTGAATTGAAGGATAAAAAGGAGAGGAAAACGGGGTCAAAAAGGTCATTTTATGAGTCGATATATTTGAATTTTAAAGATTCAAATGAAAATCAATTGAATTCTTATGATGTATCGGAGCAGGAGAGCTCGTTTTGTCACAAGCCTCCCCCGGCCAAGTAAGAATATTATTATAAGCATGATTGATGTTTGTTTAATTGGTAGAATTATAGATTTGATTTATAATTACTCTTTTAACTAATGATCAGCGTATATGATTATGATGAAATGAATGAACACTAGGTAGTTAACTTATTGATAAGAACTCAAGATATAAGTTGGTAAAGACTTTATTAAATTAAAATTATTAAATATAAGAGATCAATGTATAATTCAACTGATTTACTCTATCTAAATTTGTATACATAAAACTGGGTGAAATTTCACAACTATATATTTCAAGAAATATTTAATCTATAAATTTATGTATTCCAACTATAATATCGTTTTATTTCACATTTTTAATTGTATCAACTTAAATTTTATCAAATATCAACTTATATGGTAACAATATAATAGACTGTAAAATTATAGAAACATAATTTTATATATATATATATATATATATATCCCCACTGTCGTAAAAAAAAACATGCCAAAAAGATTTTACTATAAAAAAATGAGGATCGGCATGTTGTAAACTTGCAATGAAAATAAAAATAAAAATAAAAATAAGCCACCTTTAATCTCATATGGTCTCGTTTGGTTGGCATATGAATTAGATTTCTGCATGAAATTGTATTTGTTGGTAATACAAATTATTAGTCAACTTCCGTAAAAATATGTTTGGTTATCAAAATGAGAAAGAGAATTTCTTTTCAAAGGTTTTGTTAAAAACAAAGGACTTAAAACTTATCTACTCTGCATTCTGAAGGAATTAGAAATTGCCTAGTAATTTTAATTTTTACTTCTCATATTATGTCAACTTTCTGCCGACCAAGCAAGAGCTTAAATATGCATTTTTCATGAACTTCTACTTCTCGCATTTACTTTTAATATACCAAATAAGCCTATTATAGTATCACTAGATTAACAAAATTAAAAAAACACGAATTAAATTAAGGTTATTTACATTTTAGTACCTTAATTTTTTTGAAAGTAATGAAAAGGGACCTTGACCTTTTTGAATTTTTAAAAAAGTCCCTAAGTTTTTATCGTATTAATAAAAAAAGGCTTCTCTTAAGCGTGATGACGTCATTTTCGGTCGACAAAGCTAACATAGCAACTGCTTGTTATTAATGCTGTAATAAAATCATAAAACGTAAGCTTAAGCACCCTTATTTTTACTTTATAAGCATGAAATTCAACATGTTGTATTATATAGAAACTATCTGTTTTTATTTAATATGTTCCAAAATACAGTTTTTGAAAGATATTTTTTATCATTTTACTGTAGCATTAATAAAAACATAGCTATCATATAAATTTTGTTAACTACAAATGACGTTATCAAGTTGGAGAGGAGCATTTTTATTAGTACCACAAAATTATAGGCGCCTTTTTAATAATTCAAAAGGTCGTGGTCTTTTTTGTTATTTCTAAAAACGTCGGAGTACTAAGATATAAATAATCCATAAATAGGAAGAAACTCTAATGAATGAATATTGGATGTAAATGCAATGACGAAATAGGGAGCAAGTGGTGGGGTGGCCGCCGGTGAGAGCAACAAGGAAGAAAGCATTGATAATGAGAAAGTATGTGAAAGTGAGAGTGGATGGAGCTCCTTTTTTAAGGAAAATTGATCTTCTACTCTACTCTGACTATTCTCACCTCTTTCAGGCTCTTCACCAACTCTTCTCTTGCTTCACCATCCGTACGTTTTTTTTTTTTTTTAATAATTATTTTATGCTTTTTCTTGTTAAGGGTTCATTTACCGGATCCCATTAGAACTCTTAAGTTAAGCGTGCTTGGGCGAGAGTAGTGTGAGGACGGGTGAGGTGAGCTCCTGGGAAGTCCTCGTGTTGCCAACCCTATAAGGTTGGAGGTCCTCGGAAACAGCCTCTCGGCAGGGTTACATCGTGAAGGGGTAAGGCTGTGTACATCTACCCTCCCAGACCCTGCTTATGTGGGAGCCCTTGAGGCACTGGATATGTTGTTGTTGTTGTTGTTGCTCTTTCTTGTTACTTTTAATGGAAATTTATCAAATAGATATTCTAAGTTTTAATCTTTTATCAAAGACTATAAAGTTTAAAAATTATATCACTGTATATAATAAGGCTTTTATTCAACAGGAAAAAAAAAAAAAAAAAAAAAGGAGGTGGTTGAGGTTTAAAAGTTTTATTAAGATACTCTTAGTTGAAACCTAGTGAAATTTATTAGTCATGATGTAAGACGGTCTAGAACAATGAGAATACAGAAAAAATATTAGCATTAAAAAAAAAAAAAAAAAAATGCTATTGGCTAGTGCTCTTTGTAATTAGTGACTTACAAAAAAAGGTTCAAATATATATTAAGAACTATTAAATCTAGGTGCTTAATTTAATATAGTAAAGCAACATACATACACAGTGTCCTAAGGGCTTACGCCTAAGCAGGGTCCGGGGGGTCGAATGTACGCAGCCTTTCCCCTTCAAGGTATTACCCATGAAGAGAGACTGTTTCTGAGTACCCCCAATCTGAGGGTGAGGAATTTCCTAAAGGTCACCCATTCTGGTACTGCTCTCGCCAAAGCACGCTTGACTTTAGAGTTCTAATGGGATCCGGTGACGGCGTTTTGGTACCCTCTTTGGTGCTTAATTTAATATAAGATACATGATTATTATTTACAATGGTAAGAGAAAAGCATTAGAAGGATCTCACTCGTACCTTTTGCTTGGATCGTTTGGTAGCCCGAATCATTAATATGGAATATATGGGATATGAAATTTTGCAGGTAATTATTTCAACGAAGGAAAGCTAATACTGGACCCTGTAAATGGAAATGAATATGTGCCAACTTATGAAGATAAAGATGGAGATTGGATGATGGTTGGTGATGTTCCTTGGAAGTAAGTTTATTTTCTTTGATTACTAATGCAAAATCATCATTTTGAGTTACAACTTTCGCTTTCATATGTACTTTTTTAAAATTGATAAAATTATATTTTCTTCGTATTTCTACAGGATGTTTGTCGAGTCATGCAAGAGACTTCGACTAATGAAAAGCTCGGAGGCTATATTAGGTACTTTTTTTACAGAATCATTATAGTGCTTTTTTTCAGATAATTTAGTGCCTCTCATTGTTTTAGATGACATTAGGCCTAACTTTACTAGCTTTGTTGGTTTCTCTAGTGGAGTTAGGCCCAATATTCTCGAAATGGAATAAAAAATAAGCCCATTTTACAAAGGCTCGACCCCGATATCGGTGTCTGTAGTCATTTGACATGGTCCATATTGCGTGTGAAGGGTTATGTGAAATATATCGTAACTGACTTTCTATTTTATTTTCCTTGTTGTTTATCGTTGTGCAGCTCCAAGGACACCCCCAAATTCGGACTAAACTGAAGTTGGCAAATACGTCTCATTTGGAATTGGACTTTGAAGGCGTAAAGGGACCTAGATATGGGTCCCACGTGTATTTTCTTGTTATTTTACAGATCCCTCTTTTAGTCGACATGTAATTGTAATGGTAAAAGAAAATATGATATGTGCCTATTATCTAAGATATAAATCTCGAGTAGTAGATGATAGGATAACAATATTATGGGTTATTATGCTTTTGTTCTTTATTCGAAATAGTTTAATTTCCATGATGTCATGGGAATAATATTGGAATAAGAATTAAAGTGACTTGTATTTCCAATTTTTAGTTCATGTCTTGTGTACAGTTAGTAATTACTTCTTTTTTTGATAATTAGTAATAATTAACACCAAAGAAGGTACCAACACGCCATCACCGAATCCCATAGAACTTCGAAGTTAAGCGTGTTCGAGCGAGAGCAGCACTAAGATGGGTGATCTCCTGGGAAGTCCTCACCCTCAGGTTGGGGGCACTCAGGAACCGCCTCTCTTCAGGGGTAATATCCTGAAGGGAGAAGGCTGCATACATCTGCTTCCTAAACCCTGCTTGGGCGGGAGCCCTTCGGGCACTGGGTATGTTGCTTTTTTCCTTTAGTAATAATTAACACTACATGCAAATATTTACTAGATTTAATTAAAATTATACAAATGAGAAGCTTTCAATACCCCTTTTTTTGCTAATGAGTAACCATGTTACCCAGTAAACCCCAGCCTAGAGGTGGCCATGGGTCAGGCCGGGCGGGGCCTGGGCCCACTTTTGTTTTTTTAAGATATGTATATATGTGTATATATATATACATATATATAACATACAATATAATTTATAATAGTGTCTTATTAAAATTATAACTATATTTTATAAAATTAAATGTATTATAACTTGTTACAAAAATAACTATAATAATATAATAATACGTTATTACAAATATATTTTATACAATTAAATGTATTATAATTTATTTACAAAATATAATTATGACAATACAAAAAAAAACAAAAAAAGCTATAAAGCCTAAACGGGCACAAAATATAGGGGGCAAAAGCCCCCAATGGATAGGGCCCAAGCCCAAGCCCAAGCCCAAGCCCAAGCCCATGCTCATGTTTGGGCCTAGGCCCACCGTTGGCCACCACTACCCCAGTCCATGCGGCGATCCACACATCACAAGAGCCAGTTAAGTCAAGAATTTTTCAGGGACAAATTCAAGGGGAAAATCGAACTCAAGACATTTTGACCTAAAGCTGTTGCATTATTAGGGTAGTGTGCTTCAATTTTGGAGTCTTGTGAATTTACCTCTATCCCATATAAGAAGAGTAGTGAAGAGAAGACTAATTTATATATCCTCTTCTCCTTGTAGTTGGTAAAGCCTTGAGAGAACTTGAGTAGGTTTTGTGTATCACACACCTGCGTGCGCCCAAGCTACATTGCAGTGTGGTGCATTGTGGACTTTTTCTAACTCGGACCTTTATTTTTACGGACATTAAATTTTACTTATCGTAAACAAACTTCAAGAGAGTTCTAGGACTAGTCTCAAGCTCGAGGTAAGTGTTTTGGCCGTGTATTGATAAGGAAATAATGGCAAGCATGAAATCACACCGGTAGATTAGCATAAAATCAAGCATGATATACCAATCTCCAGCTGCACACATTTCATTATTTTTTTTCCTTCATTGGCTTATTTGTTTATGTAATCTTTATTTTTGTAAAGTCATTGTAAATATATTCAGAACAATATGGAAAGTTGTGGATAAGGGGTTTTCAGTCTCAATATTGAAAAATTCCATTTCCTTCTTCATGATATCGGAGCTTTGAAACTCTAGACCCAGATCATCCATGGAAGCTTTATATTCTAAACTTAGTCCTACACCTTCCAATCTCCCCCACCTCATCACAATATGTTCAGTTACAAAGTTAAGGCTGATACATACCTCTACTGGAGATCCCAAATGATTAAAATTTTGGGATCCATGAAATTACTTCATTTAATAAAGAAATCTCCACCGGAAAAGATTGTAACTTTGGATGATAAGGAAGTAGACAATTCCAAGTACGAAGAGTGGAATGATCGCGATGTTCTACTATAGAGTTGGATAATGGGTACCCTAACGGAAGAAAGCATGTTTCTTACCATAGGATGTGAGACCGCTCGAGAAATGTGGATAGCACTTGAACAAACCTATATGCAATGCACAAAGGATAAGGACTTCCAACTTAAAGATAAGCTTCATAATATGAAGATGGGATCCCGATCCTTCCAAAAATATCTTAAGGAATTCAAAACTGTATGTGATAGCTTTACTGCTATACACAAATAAGTTGCAGACAATGATAAGGTAATCCTCTTCTCAAAAGGACTGGGGTTGAAGTTCAGAACTCTTCGAACCCTTATGCATGGCAAGCCACCATTTCCATTCTTCTCTCAAGCTGTATGTTTAGCGGAGAGCTATGATTTTTGTGAGTCAATGGATAAAGAGACAAGGGCTATAAACCTCCACTTAGCCTTTGCAACACAAAGAGGAGGTGGTAACGGCAAGATTTTTGGCAGAGGTGGCCGAGGCAGAGGCAACAACGGCTTTTGTTTTAATGGTCGAGGCTTTAAACAAGCTTGCTTTAGACATATGAGCCAGTCAACAACTCCTTTACTCAAGCTGGGAGAGGAATTCATGGACAAAATAGTCAAACCGCATCCACTGGAAATTCAGACAACAACTGACCACCCAGTTGATTAAGCCATGGCAAAGAACCATGTCAGATTGTGGTAGGACCAAATCACACTGCCTTAAAATGCTTTCATAGATGGGATTATTCATATTAGGGAAAGCAAGATCTACCTCAAGCACTGGCAGCAATAGATCTCCATGGACAATTTCAGGATTCACCATTATATGCTGATACAGGGGCAACCACTCACATGGTGAACAATGACAGTAACCTAAATAACTTAAATTTTTATCAAGGAAGACAAAGTGGTTGTGGCTAATGGCACACAATTGGATATAACACACACTGGTGATGTATCCATTAATACGACTGTTGGGAATTTGAAATTGAAGGATATTTTAGTTGTTCTAGATTTAAAGACAAGATCTTGTCTCAATTATGCAATTAGCTAAAGATAATTGTTGCTCCATGGAATTCACTGACTTTGAATTTGTTGTTAAAGACAAGGAAATGGAAAAGATCATGACCAGGGGGACTAAGCATGGGAATCTTTATGTCATAGAGGGAAAGAAAGCCAGTGTGCAAGCTCTAGTCGCAATCAAATCCAGAAAAGCTCCAGAGGATATATGGTATCAATGCATGGGTCATTCTAGCTTAAAAACTTTGTGTTTCTTGCACAATAATAAGTGGATTGATATTAGCCATTGGAAAAAGCATTCCACTGTTTGCATCAATTGTTAACTAGGAAAGAGTTGTAGACTTCTGTTTAATTTGACTAATAAAGTAGTTGATGCGCCTCTATAGAAAATTCATTGTCATCTCTGGGTCCTGCTCCAGTATCATCGTCTCAATTAATGAGATATTATGCTATTTTTGTTAATGATTGTACTCGGTTCACGTGGATATATCCCCTTTGGAAAAAGTCAGACTTATTTCATACCTTCTTGAAATTTCAAATGCTAGTAGAAAACCAATCTTCCAACAAAATTAAAATCTTCCAATGTGATGGAAGCGATGAGTTTGCCAAAAATGAATTCTTGTCTAGACACTGGAACAAAATGAGGCTGCCGAAAGAAAGCACCACCATATTGTAGAAGTGGGCCTCACACTATTATTTAGAGAAAATTTGCCTCTTCAATTCAAGGTTGAAGCTTTCCTAACTGCGGTATTTATTATCAATCGATTGCCAACAACAGCTTTGGGCTCCGATATCCCCTTTCGAAAATTGTATTTTAAGGATCCTGATTACTCACCCTTAAGAGTACTTGGTTGTACATGCTTTCCATACCTACCAAAAAAAATTTCAACAAGTTTGTTCTGAAATCCTATCCTTGTATATTCATTGGTTACAACGACCTCCATAAAGTGTATCAATGCTAGTCATTGAGGGTTTATATTTCTAGACATGTAATTTTTGATGAAAATTATTTTCCTTGTGTAGAAACAACTATGAAGACTTCTCTTATATCAGAAAACATTGTGGTCACAACTTTTTTCAAAATTTATGGATCTTTGGGATGCCTTATTACAGAATGTTACTCATACCTACTCCAACTCTAGTACCCCTCTGTACCTCTAATTCTCCTATTCTACACACAAAAGACGAGAAGATGGCAGCCGTACTCAATGAGATAGAATACACCCTAAGTGAAGTACATAGTGATTTTAGCCCAAGACCCTTACATGACATCTATCTCTCTCGCTCGCTCGCTGCAACGTTCACTGACAGTTCGCTCACACCACCCCGGCATCCACCGCCCTACCGTCGGCCACCTCGCCGACCCACCTCCACCCCCCCGGCGACGCAACAGTGACAGCGACCAACCACCGCCGAACACGCGCTGCACCTCAACCCTGACCCCGAACCCCCACTGACACCAAACCACCACACCTAACCCCACCCAACCACCACACCCACCTCTGACGTCGCACTCCGCCACCGCTCTGACCCACCTACTCACCTCTGACATCGAACCACCCACCCCAACCCAGGACCGGCCTCTGACATCGCAACCCGGTACTAACATCACAACCTTGCACTGACACCTAACCACCCACCCGCCACTGACACCGAACCACCCACCCCACCCACCACCACACCCACCTCTGACACCGAACCATCCACCCCAACACACCACTTCGCCGCACCCTCCACTTCGACCCACCCACCACCACACCTACCTCGGACACCGAACCACCAACCACCGCCACCCAACGACAAAATCGCAGCCGACCAAGGTAAGCTAAAATCGGTCGGCCCCAGGTCTGATTTCTACTCCTTTCTCCTTCATTTGCTTTTGTGTGTAGTGGTAGCCAGAGTGCTTAATTTTGGTGGGGGTATTACTAGTTGATTCTCTTACTTCCACAAACCAGTTGATTTTTATTTTATTATAAATTTTCTTTTTGTCTTGATAGTGGATATATTTATAGGGATAGGGGTGCATGAACGATACTAGACATGGAACTCAAAATGGAAGGCCATCTATATAGGGGGTGGGAAGGGGGAGAAAGAAGCCAAAGAGGGAGGGAAACCTAAGAATATGGACATTAAATATCGGGACATTGATATAGAAGAACAATGAGGTGGCCCAAATGATGATGAAAAGAAGGATCAACATCCTTTGCCTGCAGGAGACTAGATGGGTGGGCACGAAGGCAAGGGATGTGCAAGGATATAAATTGTAGTATTCTGGCAAAACCAGAGAGAGAAATGGAGTGGGCATTATCGTCGATAACAGTCTTAGGGATAAATTAGTCGAAGTGTCAAGGACTGGGGATAGGATCATAGGCATCAAGATGATACTAGATGGGGAGGTATGAAATGTCATCAGTGCCTATGCACCACAGACTGGACTACCAGAGAATGAGAAGGCTACATTTTGGGAGGACTTAGACAAAATGATGCAAATCATACCACAAGCTGAACAAGTGGTGATTGGCGGGGATTTCAATGGGCATGTTGGCGCCACAGAGGATGGATACGCGTCACACCACAGGGGATTTGGATTTGGAATTAGGAATGCAGAGGGGAAATCCCTTCTAGACTTTGTGGTCACCTATGAGCTAACAATTGCCAACACCTTCTTCAAAAAGCGTGACGAGCATCTCATCACGTATCAAAGCGGAGGGGTGAGGACTCAGATCGATTACATACTACTGAGGAAAAGGGCACAAAGAGAATGCAGGGACTGCAAGGTCATCCGAGGAGAGGACCTGTCTAAACAACATCGGGTGGTGTGCGCGGATGTAAAGGTCAAGAAGAGGGTCAGAAGAAGCAAGAAATCCATTTAGACACATACCCGATGGAGGGATTTGAAGGGAGAAAAATATAGAGCTTACAAGGAAAGAGCAGATTTGGAGCTCGATTGGGATGGGGAGGGAGATACAAACAGAATGTGGAACGAAATGGCCCAAAAGATTAGGGAACTGGCACGCGAAGTCCTGGGAGAGTCAAAAGTTAGGGCAATTATCAACAGAGAGTCTTGTGGTGGGGCGAGGAAGTCCAACAGAGGATTAAGGCAAAACGAGACTTCTTTAAGGAGTGGGAGCGTAGTAGAGAAGAGGAAAAGAAGTGGCAATATCAGCAAGCCAGGAAGGAAGCAAAGAAAGCAATCAGTGAGGCAAAACAAGAGCATATGAGGAGTTTTACAAGAGGCTGGATACCAAGGAGGACAAGGCTATATACATGATCGCCAGAGCAAGAGAGAGGAGGACGAGGGACTTGGAGCAAGTGAAATTCATAAAAGGTGAAGATGGACAGGTGCTAGTGGAAGGGCATCTAATTAGAGCTAGATGGAGAGCCTACTTTCACGATCTGTTCAACAACCAGAAAAATGCAGAGATAGCTCTAGGGGATCTCCAGAGAACGGGGGAGGATCAGAACGAATGCTATTGTGAGCGAATTACTCCAGAGGAGATCAAGGAAGCCCTAAAAAATATGGGCAGGGGAAGAGCAATTGGTCCATATGGGATACCCATTGAGGCATGGAAATGCCTCGGATAGAGGGGCATTAGCTGGCTGACAAAATTCTTTAACCAAATCCTTATGGGGAACAAGATGCCGGATGAATGGCGGAAGAGCACACTGGTCCCAATCTACAAGAACAAGGGCGACATCCAAAGCTGCGCCAATTACCGGAGGATCAAATTAATGAGTCACACTCTCAAGCTGTGGGAGCGAGTCATAGAAAGGAGACTACGACAACAGACAGAAGTGATCGAAAACCAGTTTGGGGTCATACCTGGGAGATCAACAATGGGAGCCACCCACCTCTTAAGGGGAACAATAGAGCAGTACAGGGAGAGACAAAAGGATCTCCACATGGTCTTCATCGATTTGGAGAAGGCATATGATAGAGTGCCAAGAGAGGTACTGTGGAGGGTGTTGGGTAGGAGAGGCATCCCAATGCCTTATATTTGGGTCATTAAGGATATGTATGAAGAGGCACATACTAATGTGCGAACAGGGGAAGGGGAGACAGACACTTTCCCTATTACAGTTGGGGTGCACCAGGGCTCTGCCTTGAGTCCCTTCCTGTTCATTCTAGTGATGGATGAGCTCACTAGACACATCCAAGGGGAGGTACCTTGGTGTATGCTTTTTGCAAACAACATAGTTCTGGTAGGGGAATCCCGAGCGGACATAAACCAGAAGTTGGAATTGTGGAGAGGTGCTTTAGAATCTAGGGGTTTAAGGATTAGCAGATCTAAGACCGAGTACTTCGAATTCAAATTCGGCCATTCCACCACGACTAGTACAGAGGAGGTCAAGATCGAATCGCAAACCGTACCGAGTAAGGAGAGTTTCAAATACCTGGGATCCATGATACACCAGAATGGTGAAGTGGATGAGGATGTCAACAATAGGATTAAAGTAGGCTAGCAGAAGTGGAGGATGGCATCCGGGGTGCTGTGTGATAGAAACTTCCCGCTAAAGTTAAAGGGAAAATACTATAGGACGGTAGTAAGACCGGCTATGCCATATGGGGTAGACTGTCGACTAATGAAACAAAATCAAACACAGAGGATGAAGGTGGCAGAGATGAGGATGCTGCGCTGGATGTGTGGTTACACAAGGAAGGATAGGATTAGGAACGATGTAATACGAGGTAAGTTGGGTGTAGCCTCAATCGAGGATAAATTGAGGGAGCACCGCCGAAAATGGTTTGGACATGTTAGCAGGAGACCGACTACAGCCCCAGTCAGAAGGTGTGAACAGCTTCACACGACGCTAGGCAGAAGAGGGAGGGGCAGACCAAAGAAGAGTTGGCTAGAGACGATTCGTCACGAACTAACCCACCTAAACCTAAGAGAGGAGATGGCCTCAGATAGGGCACGATGGAGGGCTAGCATAAGGGTAGCGAATGTGGCAGAGTAGATTAGTGCGGAGAGTGACTTGTAGTTTAAGATTCTTATGCAGTCATAACCTCAAGTGAAGCACTTATAGGCTAGTTTAATCTCTGATCATCCTTTTTTTTTTTTCAAAATTTATTGGTATTTAATTAGTGGTTTTATTTGCAGGCACTCAATTACTTCAGGTTGGGGGTCCTTGGAAACAGCCTCCTTTCCACTCGGAAGGGGTAAGGCTGCGTCCATCACCCCTCCCAGACCCTGCTTTTTATGGGAGCCGCGAGACACTGGGACTGTTATTGTTGTTGTTGTTGTTGTTGTTGTACCCTTACATGAAACAAGCCCAGATCCTAGTCAAGACCAACAAATTTCTTTGCCATAAAAGGACCTCCACATCCCAGAAAGCACCACCAACCCAATTTCAGAGCCAAGATCACCATGTGATCTTACCCAGCTTAAGGACATTAGCTCCCAAGGTCCAAGCTCATGTGGCCCACCTCCGAAAAGCCAAGGCAACCCAACCTTGAGCCCATGCAATGCTACTAGTTCTGCACCCTCTCCCGACCATGCCATAACAATCCGTAATACTTATTTTCAAGCTCCGACCGAAAACAATAAACATCCCATGGTAACAAGATCCAAGTCCATTCATCAAGTTCATGCAACTAAGCTACAAGATCCAAGTCCATTCATCAAGTTCATGCAACTAAGCTACAAGATCCTACTGCTGAGCCCACATCGTTGAAGTTTGCTCTCTCTACTCCATACTGGCATAATGCAATGATAGAAAAGATGAGGCACTTGTAAACAACAATACTTGGGAGCTTGTTCCTTATGAGAAACACATGAATGTAATCGGATGTAAATGGGTGTTCAAGATAAAGCTTAAAGTCAATGGAACGGTAGAAAGATACAAGGCCCCTCTAGTTGCTAAAGGTTTCAATCAACTCCAGGAGTGGACTTTGATGAAACCTTATAGTCCGGTGGTGAAACCCATCACTATTCGCATTATTCTTGCTCTCACCACTACATTGAGATAGCCCACTAGACAATTAGATGTTAAAAATACCTTCCTTCATGGTCAACTTCGGAAGACAGTTTTTATGGCTCAACCACCTGAGTTCCAAGAGACTAGTCAACCTACCCACGTGTGCCGCCTCAAAAAGGCACTTTATAGGTTTAAATAAGCATCTAGAGCATGGTTTGATAGATTCAGCTTCTTTCTTCTCAACTTGGGCTTCTTCTGCAGCCAGGTTGTTTCATCACTCTTTATTCACAGATCATCTGAAGGTATCATTCTTCTTCTCTTGTATATTGACGACATAATTATCAACGGGTAATGGCGAGTCTCTTTTCCAAAGCCTACTTCATCACCTGCACTACGAATTTTCAATGAGCGATTTGGGTCCTATCCACTTTTTTCTTGGCATTGAAGTGAACTATTTTGATGGAGGAATTTTTCTCTCCCAAAGCAAGTATGGCAAGGATATTTAACACGGCGCATCTATGCTAAACTCTAAACCCGTCTTGACTCCAATGCGGCAAAAGCATAACCTTTTCTCCATGGATGGTGAATACACTGATGCCGGCACATATTGAAGCATTGTGGGAGCCTAATACCTCACCTTTACGAGGCCGGATCTTGCACACACTGTGAATTTTGTATGCTAATTTATACGTAAGCCAAGCACTATTCACTTTCCAAGCAGTAAAATGAATTTTACATTACCTCAAAAGTACACTAAACTATGGGATTCGATTTCTATTTTCATCTTCTCTAAACATAATGGGCTATTCAAGTGCAGATTGGGTCAGTTGTGAACTGATGAGATGTTTCACTTCTAGTTATTGTGTTTTTCTAGGTTCTAATTGCATATCTTGGTCCTCAAAGAAGCAAAACATTGTTTCCCACTCCATTGCAGAAGCTGAATATCGGCCCTTACATCCACAACAACAAAAATCAAATGGGTCACCTACCTTTTACATGATATCGGGATTCCAGTGACACGGCCACCTACCTTGTATTTCAATAATTTGAGTGCACTATATCTCACAATCATACCCATCCTTAAGGCTCGAACAAAGCATATAGAAGTGGACTATCACTATGTACAAGAGCAAGTTGCATTAGATCTCAACATCAACTAGTTGATGTCTTCACTAAGCCACTCTCCAAGCTTGAGGAGGAATGGTAAGAAAAAAATGGCAAGCATGAAATCATGAAATCACAACTGTAAATCAGCATAAAATCAAGCATGATATGCCAATCTCTAGCTACACGCATTTCATTATTTCTTTACTTCATTAGCTTATGAATATATGTAAATCTTTATTTATGTAATCTTTTTTTTTGTAAAGTCATTGTAAATATATTTAGAGCAATATACAAAACTATGGGTAAGGGGTTTTTAGTCTCAATATTCAAAAATTTCATTGCCTTCTTCACGTATCTGCCCACTTCCTTCCATAACCGTTTTTGCCTTGATTGTGCTCGAACTTTGGCTCTTTCATATCCTCCACTTTCCTAATTGTGGCCGGATTTCTTGCCCACAATCCTTAGCCAATTCTAACTTGCACATCAAGTATTTTTTTCCTACAAATACCATGCTTTATGGTGTTGTTTAACACACAGAAAATACAAAAACATTCTCTTCTTCATCCTTTTGATATTCTCTCTGTTCTTACTCTGGTTACTGAGATAAGTTGCAGTGTACTCCAACCCATCATCCAAAAGTGCACTCCTGTGTTGGGTACCATGTTAACCTTAGGAGTCGGAGTGCCTGACAATCCCATTTGTACCATAGTGGGGGCATAAACGACTTAGGACAGTGGTGAACTCCACGGCGTGGCGACTTCCTTTTGTTCAATATTTTTCCCTGAATTTTTTATATTTTAGTCATCTAATTATCTTGTCTTAAGTCTAATTGGTGTAATAAGAGGTTTATTGAATTCAACTTTATCTTTGTGTCGTTTCAGTTTTATTTATCCCCATCTTTAGTTAGTTTTGGTGTCTTGTATTTGAGAATTTGGTTGCTCATTTTCCCATATTTTCCAACAAAAGCAGCGCTCTATTATTTCATTTGCCTCCTAACACTCAATAATAGACAAAATCGAGCCGAGTTTCCATTATTTAGACTCGTTTACACTCAACCTAGACTCATTTTGACTAGGCTAGGCCAGAACTTGGATTGATTAGGCATACTAGGGCATATAGAATAATTAATAAAATTAAATTAAAAGATAGATAATATATTAATACTATAATAACTGTCTCAATTAGGCTCGTTTGCACTCGCAAGCTTATAATCGTGATCTTTTTTTTCCCGATAAGTAGCGACAAGGTCGCGATACAAGATCGGTCACTCAACCAAAGCGAGACCTAGGACACCCGTAAAGAGATGGGGATGAAAGAAGGAGAATCACAAACAACAAGTCAAAACAAGAGAACAGAAAAGCACAATAAAATACAAACAGGCCTAGGAAAATGCTAGAAGACTATGAAAACTGAAAATAAAAATAAAATTATAAACAAAACAGAGCGTGCCAAGATCGGCCAAGGAAATGAAGCACAGCATCGAGACCAGGAGGGATGAGAGGTACTCAAATTAGAGATTACCTAGTCCATCAATGCAAATCGCTCGATCATGTACGCTCTCCCGCAAGACATTTTTCAGCCGATATTACCTTTTGTTTATCCTTTTTCCCATCCTTCCTTGTTCTTCTTTCAGTACTTGAAGGTTCAAGTAACCTCTTCGTATTGCTACTGGGTAACATAACTTTAAGAAATTCGTGTAGATCTCGCTTAGCTTGTTCTTTTTTCCTATCTTAGATGGGGCTTATGTCGTTATGCAAAATGAACCTGCTCATCTTGACCTAAGTTCGGCTTGAAGCAATCAAAATTTTGAGGATTATGACAAGTTGGCTCGCTGGCTAACCCCTAAACATGATTATAGAGGCCTATGGAATTTGGTGGGCATTTTGGTCGATTGTGGTGTACTTCCAAGTAGACTGACATGAACATATGGCGAGGGCCAAATGAACTTTTTTTTTTTTTTTTTTTTTTTTTGAACATGAAAACACCCATAGGTAGGACTAACTTCTCATTGAATCAAAGAAACAATTGACAATAGTTGAGTGGAATCCTAGTCCATCAGAGATGATTAAAACGCTTATCAATACGGCACCTAGCAACCCAATGGGCTACCCTATTACAGTTCCTGGGGATCCAATTAAAAGACATGAAAGAAAATGGACTTGAAAGCAACCTAATATCATTGACAATAGTACGAATTGACCAAGGACAAACAGTCCGGTTAAGGATGGAATCAATAGCACAAGCCCAAATGGTTCATATATCTATCTTTTTTCCCATTATATATTAAGAAAAATATTAAAAGTGGATTTAAAATATTATTATTCAATCTCATAAATATTTGCGAACTACAAGAAAAAAATTATTTTGTGACGGCTAAAATCACCACAAAAACAGTCTCAGAGTTATCAGAAAATTAGTTTGAAACAACTTAGAAACAAGTAAACACTTGTTGCAAAATGTTTGGTCGCAAAGATTTAGTGACGGCTTACAAACCAATTTGTGACGAGACATAAGATAAATTTTTGAAATATTTGGAAAATTTTACCCTTATTTTAACTAAAAATTTTTCTTTACCCTCTTCTCGTTACCCAATTGACCAAATAAGTAACTTATGCATCCCTCTTTGTCATTACCCCTCTTAATTTAAAACATTCAAAAAAAGTAGTATATTATCTTACCCTTTTCCTCTTTATCCTCAAATTTTTCAAAAATCCACCCCAATTTCCTCATTATTTCTCCGTAACTTCTCTCTCTAAATTCATCCATTTCAATTCTTGAATTCTAATTCAATCAACCAAATTCACAGATCTCTAAAATTGAATCCAAAGGATCCACCCCTGCAATCACTGATACGATTTAAAATAAAAGATATACTTAAACTGAAGAAAAGGGATAAAATAAAGAGAGATAAAAAGAAAAGATAAAGATGATATTTATTTTCATTGATAATTTGTGAATACAATGACCTCCTATTTATAGAATAATCCCTCCCTAGGTGAGATATACTATACTACATATTAGATTATTCCAATACTAAAGATCCTAATACTACAAACCCTATATATCTACATATCAATACTTTCCCATTCAAGAGATCCTTGTTCTCAAGGTCTAGTATGATAATTTCGTGTGAGAGCAACCCCAAAATTAGGATTTGGGGTTGCTCTTATATGAAATTATCATTTGCACCGTTGGTCCCTCATGTTTCTAATTTTGTTCAAATTGGTTTTTCGTCGTTTATTTTGTTCAAATTGATCCCTCATCTTTTTAAATTGTTGAAATTAGTTTCTTTTGTTCAAAATGGTACCTCATGCTTTGTTTTGTGACAAAATTAGTTCCTCATATTTTTAATTTTTACCTAATTTTGGTCACAATATGGGGACTAATTTTGTCATAAAAGAAAACATGAGGAATCATTTTGAACAAAAGAAAATATAAGAGACTAATTTGAACAAACTTAAAATGTTAAGGAACCAATTTAAATAAAATTATAAAGGGACTAATTTGAACGAAATAAAAGATAAGGAACTAATTTGAACAAATTCAAAAAGATAAGAGACCAATGGTATAAATAACTCTAGACTTGTGCCATCTCCAAGCCCTCCTCAAAGAACACGGCGTAACCCTAGCTTGAAAATATGCCGACGCCACCGCTTCCACAGCAACAGATGACGTCAAACGATGGTGATGGAGGCGCGACACCCATCGTGGGCGCCCTCGTCGTCCTCCAGAGCTGCCTTGACGTGATCGATACTCGAGTTTTCAGCCACCGTTATTTCACCACCAGCGCAGTCGGTGGCTTGTGTTCACTCACCAGCGACGTGCGGCGGAACTCGTGGTGGTTTCTCCTCTTGACTGGGGTGCTCCTTTCCCCTACCATGGCCAATTTTCTCACTATAACTTGTTGGAAAAATAAATAAAAGTATTACCTTAATAGCGTGGAAATAAAGAATTACCAATGAAGTAGAACCGAGCGAGGCACCAATCACGCTCTCTTTAAGATGGTTTCCAAGCTGCATTGATCTAAGAGGCTAAAACTACACTATCTAAACATCCTTAACCCAAAATTATAAAGAAGCGAATTATAGGAAAAGTAGAAGGTGGTGAATAAGATTAAGATAAATTCTTGTGTAATGTAAAATTATGAAAAATACTAGAAATATTAGATGGAAGAATGAATTACCTTTTATTGGATAATCAAAGCATACAAGCAAGCTCCTAATTTATACAATACTACTAGCTAATGGAAGAGCCCAACACTTCCCAACACTTTCTCTTCCTCTCTATGAGTTACAAGGCAATAAACAAAGCTATAAACCACTCAGTGAAGGCAATAATGAGCCGGTTACAAGAAGATGAAGAAATAAACATGTGCACTAATTCTACCACTAATTGTCATCGCTAATTGCTATACTAACTACTATGTATAAATTCCTATACAAGAAAAATACGTGAATTATACAAAATGAATACATAATATTTACAAAGGGCTAAATTTAACAATCTCCCTCAAGTTGGAGCATGTAAATTTATGATGCCCAACTTGCAAAGGAGAGCGGTAAAATCTGCAGAACTGAGCCCTTTAGTGAAAATATCAGCCACTTGTCCCGATGATAGAACAAAAGAGGGCGCAATTTCCTTGGACAAAAGCTTCTCTCGAATAAAATGACAGGCAATTTCAATATGCTTCATTCTTTCATGGAAAACGGGATTTGAGGCGATGTGAAGAGCGGCCTGATTATCACAAAATAAAACAGAAGCATAGTCAATGGGAACCATAAGATTAGTCAATAAGTAACGTAACCACGCAACTTCACTAGTTGCAGTCGCCATAGACCGATACTCTGCTTCAGCTGAAGAACGGGAAACCACACTTTGTTTCTTGGAACGCCAAGAGATTGGTGCACCACCTAAAATGTGACAAAACCTGTGGTAGAACGTCTCGTGGTTGGGCATCCCGCCCAATCTGCATCACAATATGCTCTCAAACGTAAATCACTATTGGTGGGCAAAAAAATGCCCTGTCCCGGTGTCCCTTTCAAATACCGTAAAACCCGTGTAGAAACTTCTAGATGAGGAGCTCTGGGATCATGCATGAACTGACTCAAAATACGAACAGCATAACTAATGACTAGTCTAGTTATGGTCAAGTAAAGGAGATGACCCACTAGTCTTCTATACTGACCTTCGTCCTTAATCTTATCCCCAACCTGATCTGCTAAACCATGGTTCTGGACTATGGGTGTAGGACCTGGTTTCGCCCCCAATAAACCAACCTCACTCAAAATGTCCAATACATACTTTCGTTGGCATAAAACAACTCCTTTAGGAGACCGAGCAACCTCGATTCCTAAGAAGTATTTGATGGGTCCTAGGTCTTTAATTCCAAAAGAAGCATTCAAATTCTCCTTCACTTTGGCAATGTGATTTTGATTATTACCAGTGATTATAACATCATCCACATAAATCAAAACCCCGCTGAAAATGCCATCATGATGATACGTGAAAAGTGAATAATTTGCTCTGGATTGTTTAAAACCAATACTTAGCAAGGTAGAAGTGAACTTATGATTCCAATTACGTGAAGCCTGTTTAAGCCCATATAAAGATTTTTGTAAACGACATACTTTTCCTTTATGTTGTTGATCAAAACCTTGTGGAAGTTTCATATAAACTTCCTCATCCAAATCTCTATGTAAAAAGGCATTATTCACGTCTAGTTGATTTATTATCCAACTTCTTGCAACAACAACAGCTAAAATGCAACGCACCGTGACTAATTTTGCAACAAGAGCATATGTATTGTGATAATCTATACCTTCAACCTGAGTGTAGCCTTTAGCTACCAACCTTGCCTTGTATCGCTCAATCGACCCATCTGAGTTGTACTTCACTCTATAGACCCACTTCGAGTCAATGGCTTTCTTTCCCATCGGTAAGTCTTCTAATGTCCAAGTTCGGTTCTCCTCCAAAGCACGAATCTCCTTTTCCATTGCATCCCTCCAATATTTGTATTGTACCTCCTGCTTGAAGGTTTTAGCCTCATCACAAGCCGTGATGGCACTCAAAAAATTGCAATGAGCGATAGAAAAATGCACATTAGAGACAAAATTGGAAATAGGATACACTATACCAGAATTGGCTGAAGGAGTGGTAGCAGGAGCATGGGCTATAGAAGATGGAACGTCACATATGTAGTCTTGGTATTTTACCGGTGCAAAACGCAAGCGAGTGCTCTTTCTGATTTCCAAAGTACCTTCCGTATTACCCCGTGAACTTGTGGTACCCAAGACACCTTCTGACACTTCATTTGAGGCGGTACCGAGGTCACCCTCGGCTGGTGACTGGCTGACCGAACCAGTCTCTGCTGGTTCGGTTTGGTCCTGTTCGGCCCGCTGAACAGCAGGTCCTGATTCAGCCGGCTGCGCAGTGATGGCCGGTGGATGATCCGGCCCTTCGGCGTAAGCAAAAGACATGTAAAATTATGAAAAATACTAGAAATATTAGATGGAAGAATGAATTACCTTTTATTGAATAATCAAAGCATACAAGCAAGCTCCTAATTTATACAAAACTACTAGCTAATGGAAGAGCCCAACACTTCCTCTTCCTCTCTATGAGTTACAAGGCAATAAACAAAGTAATAAACCACTCATTGAAGGCAATAATGAGCCAGTTACAAGAAGATGAAGAAATAAACATATGCACTAATTCTACCACTAATTGTCATCACTAATTGCTATACTAACTACTATGTATAAATTCCTATACAAGAAAAATACGTGAATTATACAAAATAAATACATGATATTTACAAAGGACTAAATTCAACATGTAACAATACAATAATCTAATCTCCTAGTTATAGGATAGAATTAAGAGTATCACCAAATCAAAACATTGATACCATACAAATACCCATTGAGCACCAAATCAGCTTACCGTTGGCAATTAAAAATGGGCTTTCAATGACATGTTGACCCAACAGGTATGATTCTCCAGCACATGCACAACGATATAATTTTATTGATTAATATATTTAGTTTTTTTTTTTTTTCAAAAAACTGGGTATTGTTAATATTATTTAGTAAAGCAACCAAATTTTTATTAAAGAAAAATTAACAATTCCCCACCTTTTACTAAAATTTTGGGTTAAGTAGAGCTTTCATATATCATATGGATGGCCTTGTCTTGAAACCCTTACTAGTTTTTCAACATTTCTCATACTAGAGTTATAGTGGACTAAGCCTTGAAACTTTAACTTCTTGAGAGCATGTAGAACGCATCACACACACGAAAGCTCAAAATGTATGTTAGTTTTGGAAGCTCGCACATTATGGCCCTGTGCATTACCTGGATTTCATGAGTGCTCTAGAGAACTAGCCCGAGTTCTCATAAAAATTGGCCTTGACTTCTACACTCATATAGGTGGGTCCGTCAAGGATGTGCTCTTGGCCACACATCCCACCTGTATGGGCTACAGACCACGTTAAGAGCCGTGTTAGCTCGACCTCGGTTATGGCCACAAGTGAACATGCTTGACACCATAGGGATGAGCTATCAATTAATTTTAGATATGAAGCATGCTACCCGAATTACTCCATAATTTGATTGTCCCTTTTCAGAGTATCCTCATGGGCAAATTATTCTTCTTTGGGCTTCAACCCCAACTCCCTCGGTATCATCTAGATCTTATCTCTAGCTAGAGCTTTTGTGCACGGGTTAGCAATATTATCGTGTGAACTCACATGAACAATATTTACGGCACCATTAGTAAGATGTTCTCTTACTATACTATGTTTTCTTCTCACAAACCTGGATTTTTTATTATAATATTTATTATGCACTTGTCCAATCGCTGCAGTGCTATTACAATGCAACTATATAGAAGGCATTGGTTTCTCCCACATAGGGATATCATACAAGAAGTTTCTCAACCATTTTGCCTCATCACATGCTATAGAGAAAGTAATAAGCTCTGCCTCCATTATGGAATTTGCTATAATAGTTTGCTTCTTTGATTTCCAACTTATTGCACCGCCACTTAAAGTAAACATAACCACTAGTAGACACAGCGTCTCCAGTGTGAGAACTCCAATCTGCATCACAAAAGCCTTCAACTATAGCTAAAAATCAGTCATAACATAAAGCATAATTCATAGTCCTTTTTTAGATATCTCATTAAACGATTAATAGCAATTCAATGATGGAAGGACAACCTGCTCAAAAAACCAACTGCATAAGCTATATCAGGACGTGATGTATCAGCAGCATATTTGAGGCTACCAATAATTTTAGCATATTCACTTTGATGAATGATATCCTCATTCTTTTCAGTGAGAACTAAGTTAACATTCGAATCTAATGGTGTGCTAGCAAGCATACAATCAAAGTATTTGAATTTTTTCAAAATCTTCTCCACATAATGAGATTGATTGAGTAAAATGCCATTACCAAATCTATTTAATTTCATACCAAGGATAACATTAGCCACACCCATGTCTTTCATGTCAAAATTTTGTTTGAGCATAGTCTCAGTAGAATTTATAACATCTAGATTAGTGTCAAAAATAAGTAAGTCATTCACATAGAAACTGATCATCACATGAGAAACACCAATGGACTTATAGTAAATACACTTGTCACTCTCATTTATTCTAAAGTCATCATCTACTAGAAAAGTATCGAATTTTTCATGCCATTATTTACGGGCTTGCTTAAGCCCATATAAAGATTTTGTTAATTTACACGCTTTGTCTTCGTTATCGAGTTCTACAAATCCTTTAGGTTGGTCCATGTAAATTTTCTCTTCTAGGTCTCTATTTAAAAAGGCCATTTTTACATCCATCTGATATATTTCTAAATTAAGTACAGTGGCTATGGCGACTAAGACCCCAATAGAAGAGACTTTTGCTACAGGAGAATACGTATCAAACAAGTCAATATCTTCTTTTTGTGTAAAACCTTTTGCTACCAACCTAGCCTTGAATTTATCTACGGAACCATCAGGTTTACGTTTTCTTCTAAGTACTCACTTACACCCTATAGTTCTACAGCCTTTGGGTAGATCCACTAACTTCCATGTTTTATTAGCATGTAATGAGTGCATTTCGTCATTATCGCTTCTCTCCAAAATTCAGAATCAAGTGAGGCGAGAGCTTCCTGTATAGACCTAGGTTCATCCTCGACTAAACATATGACATCTTCAATAATAAGAGGATGTTCTTGTATATCATAAAGTAAATAGTCAGGGGCAAAATCCTTTTGAATCCTAGGTCTTTTACTTCTTCTAGGTTCTAAGGATGAAAAATCAACTGGAAACGAACCATCAAGTTCAACCTCTGAGGAATTTTCACCATGTCCATTAATTTTAGTTCTAAAAGGAAACTTGTTTCCATGAAATATAGCATCCATTGTCTCTATAACGATATTATGCTCTAAGTTCAAAAACCTATATGCTTTACCATGAAAGGCATATCCTATAAAGACAAACCTAATAGCTCTTTCTCCTAATTTGGAAATTTTGGGGTCTACTTTCCTAGCAAAGGCTATACAACCCCAAACCTTTAGGTAATTCAAGTTAGATCGTCTCCCTCTCCATAATTAATAAGGCATTTGGAGTATCTTTTTTCGAGGCACTCTATTAAAAACATAGTTGGAAGTGAGTATAGCCTCCCCTCATAAATTCTTAGGTGCACTAGCGCTAACCATCATAGCATTTGTGTAGCCAATTACTTACGTTCAGCCAACCTATTTGAGGGCGGGGGGTAAGGGGGAGTGATTTCATTTACTATCCCTTCCGAACGAATAAAATTTATTAGTCCTAGAGTTTCATATTCCCTACCTCCATCAGTTCTAAATTTTTTAATCTTTTTATTGAAACGATTTTCTACTTTTTTCACAAAAGTTTTCAATTTTTCAAATGCATCACTCTTATTTTTAATTAAATAGACATACGTGTATCTAGAGAAATCATCAATAAATGTTATAAAGTATCTTTTACCCCCACGGTGCAGGCCTACCTTGCTTCCCATCTGCAGTGTTTTCGCCAGACAATCTTTGCCAGTAGTGCCATCCTCCCTACTGGCTTTCAAATTCGCATATGTCATAATGTATAAGTTCTAATAACTCGGTACTCCTATGAACCGACTTGTGAGGGCTTTTACTAATCTTGGTCAAGCCACAATTTTCACAATTTTCAAACTTATTGCTATGTCTAGAAATTAAACCAAGAAAGCACATAGAGTTCATATACTTGCTATTATCATGACAAAGACGAGCATGCCAAATATTCGCACAAGAAACAATATAAACAGAAACTTATCTTTATTCATTTCAACGTTTAATTTAAACATACCGTCACATGTATACCCCTTTCCAACGAAGATATTATTTTTGATGATCACATATTGGTCAGACTCAATAATTTGTTTAAAACCCGTTTTATTTAGCAAGTATCCAGACATTAAATTTTTCCGGATTTTGGGGTATGCAATACGTCCTGAAGGGTCAAAACATGGCTGGAAGTAAATTTAATTTCAATTTCACCAGTGCCTAAAACTTTAGTTGTATATGAGTCACCAAGTAGCATTTTTTTCTCAACCTCCATGGGGGAATAGGTCTTAAACAAATTTTGGTCATGACATACATGTCTAGAGGCACCCGCATCAGCCAACCATCCATCATAATTTTCTAACAAATTAATTTCTGTTAACATAGCCACAAGTGGCTCTTCGGTCACATTACCTTGAGATGTGGGTCCATTTTTTCTAAATCAGCACTCTCTAGCAAAATGACCATTTTTCCACAATTGAAACAAGCGACATTGATACGTTTATGTTGCCCTTGACCATTAGGTGGATTGCCTTGTTTTTTTGACTTTTGACCGAATTTAAAACCATTTTTAGGACCATTTTTATGAGGTCTATTATATTTCATTCCATTCCTCTTAGGCTTAAGATAGGCATTGGCTTTGTTATTTTGACCCTTAGGAGTGTTTTCACTAGTAGAGATAAAATTTACCTTACTACGATCTACATTAGTTATCTCATTGTTGTCTTGTTATCTTGTTTCTTCTTCACATTGTAGTTGTACCATAAGGCTCTCAGTTGTAAGCTCCTTTTGTTTGTGACGAAGCCTTTTCTGGAATTCTTTTTATGATTTCGGGAGTTTATCTATTATCGCAGCTACTTGCATTTGTTCATCTATTTTGACACCTTCAGTTTTGATGTCATTAACAAGATTGAGGAGTTCTCAAGTTTGTATTTAGACGGATTTATCCTCCATCATTTGGAGGCGAAAAAATTTGCTACAAGCATACTTTTTTGCCCCACCTTCTTCAGTATCATATTTTTCCTGTAGTACTATTCAAATTTCTTTTGCACTTTCGTAGTTGATAGAATAATAATCATAAAGATCATGGGAAAGGCAATTGAGAATATAATTTTTACAATCATCTTTATCATTTTCCCATTTCTCTACCAATGTAGCATGTTCCTTTTTTTCCCTCATCATTCATGTTATTGACATCTTTCTCATTAGGGTTGTCATTATTGAGAATCCACACTATCTTCATGAGTTTTAAATAAAATAGAACCTTTTTTACCCTTCGTTTGAAATGCTCACCATAAAAGCGAAAAGGCTTGTTAAGATCATTGGGGATAGGTGTAGTACTAGTAGTGTTGGTAACAGTTGTATCCATGGAACCGTCTCAAAATTGGAGAAGTATTACCTCAATAGCGTGGAAATGAAGAATTACCGATGAAGTAGAGCCGAGCGAGGCACGGACGACGCTTTCTTTAAAACGGTTTCCATGCTCCTACAGATAAACCCGATGCAATAGGTATAACAGCGCGCCATTCCCAAGATACAACACTTAGCAATTGCAATCACTCTTGGACCCTAGACTGATCTAAGAGGCCAAAACTACACTATCCAAACACCCTTAACCCAAAATTATAAAGGAGAGAATTATAGGAAAAGTAGAAAATGGTGAGTAAGATTAAGATAAATTCTTGGATAACAATACAACATTCTAATCTCCTATTTATAGGATAGAATTAAGAGTATCACCAAATCAAAACGTTAATACCTTACAAATACATGTTAAGCACCAAACCAGAGCTTACCGTTGGCAATTAAAACTGGGCTTTCAATGGCATGTTGACCCAACTGGCATGATTCTCCAGCACATGCACAACATATAATTTTATTGATTAATATATTTATTTTTATTTTTTTCCAAAAAAGTTGGTATTGTTAATATTATTTAGTAAAGCAACCAAATTTAAAGCAAAACCAACATAACCTGTTTCAGTTTAGTGGGCGTCTTCAATTCTGGTAGGTCTTCTTTCGTCGTTCTTCTTCCTCCTTCCTCTTTGGTTTTTTGTGTAGCCGCCACCGGCATCTCGATCTCGGCCAGAGGTGGTGGCTTCAATTTTTTGGCGGTACTATTCACCATTGATTGCGGCACTTGGACTGGGGTCATCGCCGGGGTCGTTTGCACTTAGCTCCATGCCATTGGAACAAGGCTCCAGTGCCTAATACCCAGCAACGGCGACTTCTTAATATTAGTTGGCTCTGGTGTTACTGGGGTAGCGTCACTGGATTCTGACTAACCACAGTCGAAAACCACCACCACCATTGACATGGGAATTTTCACTAATTTGAACTGATTTTTGTACCCCTATTGTATTTCATCAAGTTTCTACAATATTTTTGCTATTGTGTTTTGGATTACGGCAACGGCTAACAGATCAATTGCCATGGTAATCAGAGTTCCGAGGATGGATAGGATTTGATACCAATGATACAATCTAAAATAAAAGATATACTTAAACTAAAGAAAAACAGTAAAATAAAGAGAGAGAATACAATGACGCCCTATTTATAGAATAATCCCTCCCGAAGCGGGACCTATTATAATACATATTAGATTATCCGAATACTAAAAACCCTAATATTATAAACCCTAAATACCTAATTTGGGTATGTATCAATCACATAGCTAAATTCTGAAACCCTAATTCCCAAATTTCTATTACAAATCCTAATCGATCAAAAATCAACCAATTGGGAACCCCAATTTCCAAATTCAAATTCAAATGGAACCCTAAATACCCAGTTCAAGATCTTCATTGGGTATGATCCAAGAGAGGACCTTGCTTGAGGTATGTAAATATTCAATCTTGAAAAGAAATTCAATCTCAATTGAAATTCACCCAATTGAACAATGTGAATTGAGAGAAATTGGATTGCATTGGAGAGGAAGGGGGAAACTTGAGAGTACTGAGTTCTCATTTAGTAGATTTTTTACCCTAAAATTAGCCAATTTTCAAGGTTGGACCTTGTTTGTAGACTGTACAACAACAACAGTTCCAGTGCCTTGCGGCTCCCGCAGAACGCAGGGTCTGGGGGGGTGGTGTACGCAACCTTACCCCTTCCGGTAGGAAAGGAGGCTGTTTGTAGACTGTGATTTCTTATATTTATGTGATTTTAAAGAACTTGCAGATTTGATTGATGAAAAGTATGAAATAATGTGTGTGATTACACACCTAAAGAAAGTACAAAAATGGATGGTGTTGTTCAAAGTGTTTATCCAAGGAAGAATTGGTCTACAATGGTTTTGTAAAATTGTGGCCATCCAAAGAATAGAGTTTCAAGCCCTGAGGCTGTAAATTGTGAGTCGGGTGCAATTCTGCATAGGTTTTTGTGGTTGGATGATGATGAAATTAGGGAGATCTTGTTCATTTGGGACTTCCTTGTTGATCATAATCGGATTATTGAGGGTGATTTGAGTACGGTTCCTAAAGCGATACATTATACTTTGGGAGGGCCGTGGTTTGATTCTTGGAAGGATTGAATGTGTTGATTTGTGGGTTAATGAGATGGAGAGTATGTGAAGAGCAAGGAGAAGAACACGTAAGTTTATGGAACATCAATCAGTTTCAATCATTGTTTTAGGGAAGCTAATGTGATAGCCGACTGGGTTGCGAAACAGGGTTGTTATATCGAGTCAGTGGTTCATTTATTTTTTCAGCCTAAGCAAGATCTAAGGCTATCATTATGGAAGGTGCGTTAGGGGCGTGCCATTCCTAGGAAACACCCTTAATGCCTACTTTCTTACTACTGTAAACGGAAAAAGAAAGTTGATATAATTCATTCTTGTTGTTTAGAATGTATCAAATTCTTTGATTCATTAGTTGCTATTTTTAATTTGTGTTTAGATCTGTAATTTTAGAGTAACGGTGATTTGTAGTAGAATTGTAGAGATTACGAGGATATATGATAGTATTCGAGTTGTAATATTCCTTTATGTTCGTTATTCTTTTGTTAAGATCGGAGTGTAATGTGACGTATTTTGAGATGAATGCAGTAAGGAGATTAAATAACTGATATTGTTGGTGAAATTTTTGTTGTTTTGTTCTTATTGTGATGTTAGCCTATGCCATGTTCATTGTCATAGGAAATGTTGTTCTGAGGCAGATACCCCTCAATAATTTATAGGCCATTTGATAATTGGGTAGAGAGGGGTATAAAAGGGTAAAGATGGGGAGGTAGATGGTAATCTTACCCTTGTTTGGGTCAGTTAAATAAAGAGGTAAGGGCTAGGGGTAGGGGTAAAGAGGGGTCGATGGTCTATTCTTGTTTTACAATTGAGTAAAAATATTAGGATAAGGAAAGTTATCGTTAAGATAGAGACAAACCATCCAAACTCTTAACTTTTACCCTAGCCAACATAACCCCTCAAGAAAATAGCCAAAAAATGATAAGGGTTTACCCCTCATTACTCTTACCCTTTTCTCCATTTTACACTCTTGCCAAATAGGAAGTTAAGAATAAAATTTTCAAAAAAGCTTCAGTCTCTCTCCTCCCTCAACAGTTACCCCCCCTCATCCACGCGTCACGCCTACCGGCGCGTCCGGGCCCGTGGCCACTCACCCAGAGGCCTGTGCACCAGTACCGAAGTCGACAAGGGCCTACCTTTCAGGTCGTGCAACTTCCGAGGCCGTTCGCTGACCTCCTGAGGGACCACCATTTTCACCCCTTCGTCTTCCTCCAAAATCTCCGGCACCGGTCTTCCCCTACCACCACCAGCCCTCCACCCGTACACCATCTCCCATCATCCCAAATCATCAAATTCCCCCACCCATCATCGGCGGCCATCATCACCCACCTACAATTTCAACCACCCATCATTGGTTCCATTATCTCCTACCATCTTCCACCTCCAATCTCAACCACCATCTCCAGCTCGCACCATCTCCCATCAACAACTCCACACCTCAAACACCAGCCATCATCAACCCACCTCCATTCACCGCCATCAACACTTGTTCCTCCTTTCGGTCATCAACTCGCTCCCGCTCCATCAGCACTGCTACTTGAAATGCCGAGTGCCAATGTAGGGGTGTCCACCTTTGTTGATGGCCTACTAGAAAAACCGACAAGCTCATGGTTTAGGGCTATTTTTAGTGATTTCAGGTCAATCTATGACACCTTTGTTCCTATGAGGAAAGAACTGAGATCTAGATGGTCTTATGGCTTTGTTCGGTTCCATGACTCGAATAAAGCTACACGGGCAGTTACATCCATGAATGGAAGATGGGTGGTGGGTTTTAAGCTTAGAGTGCAATCGGTAAACCTAGACAGAAGAACAGTACCTCCATCCGCATGAAGCCAACCGCAAGAAAGGGTTGTCCAATAGGCCAGAAGCACAAATGGTACTCAGGAACAAGGAACACACCACCTAATCGGGGTGGGGAAGATGTCAGCACAACTATTCCGAGGATTGTAGTGTCAAATACCAACAGGAATGTCGAAGCATGGCTTGAGCAGTCAATCATTGCCCATTCGTCTAATGAGGTCAGTCTTGATGATATTCTTACATTTATCACGGAGAATGACCTCTACGGGCTAACGCCTAAAGGCTTAAACAACACTACTTTTATCCTGGCATGTGACTCTGTTGACACCATGGACTCCTACCTTGGTCCCTATAAGGAGACTCTTCTACGGAAGTTCAGAGAGGTGTACAAGTACTTTAGAGAGACCCTTGGATCCCTTAATAGAAGAATGTGGCTTGAGATTCATGGTCTACCTGTAAAATGCTGGTCCAATGACTATTTTGTTGACATAGCCAAAGTATGAGGGAAGTTCGTAAGGGTGGATTCGAGAACGTCCACCATGAGGTGCGCTGACGTGGCTAGGAAAATGATTGACAATTGCTACACAACATACATCCATCAAATAGTCGAGGTTCAATTTAATGGGGGATCCCGCTTGGTCTTCGTTAAAGAAGGCAACTCCGTATTGATCCCATACTACTCTCCCTCAGTTTTTGCCTGTGTGGTCTCAGTCAGATTGGCTAGGGAGCAGGCATCATTTTTGACACAATCCTATCAAGAAAGTTATTGCACTGCTGTAGCACGGCATACATCAGGGGTTCGACGTTCTCTTGAACAGATAAGGGATTTCTCTATTGTTAGTGAGAAGCCTGGAACTCCTATTCCAAGGTATGTGAATGAAGGGCTGGGTGTTACTTCACAGCCGTTAGGACAGGTCTCCTTCCATCTCAATGATCAGATCATTGGAAGGCGGGCCTTGGAATGCTATTACCCGCACATCACACTGCATCCTTGCGTTCTTCAGCCTATGGCTCAGCCTCCTCTTTTACTCCCATGGACTCAAGATGATGAAGTTATAGCAGTTCAACAGCGTGACTAGATAGCATCTCCTGACAACGATACTCCGGGAAATAGTAGTGATAATGATTCCGCAACCTCTGGTCCTGAATTCCCTCCAGGCTTCGAGCCCAATGCATTGAGAAAAAGCTCCAATGCAGAAGGTAGTATGCTCGGGAACCACCAAGTACCAAAACCGTCCATGGAAGGACCTAGCACAGATCGATGGAAACAAGAGAAACTTCGTACAACAAAAAAGGGCAGAAGAGCGGTCAAGCGTAAGATTAAGGAGAGAGAGAAGCGGGAGCTACATATATTCCTAAAAGACATGTCACTCACAAATAGCGCAAGGAAAACGACAAAGACCACTGGAAAGAAGAAAAAGACAAATAGGAACAATCCAGGAGATACAGCTACGGATGCTAAGAAGATCCTAGAATCGGAGAGAACAATAGATATGGGGAAAAGGTTGGGCCTTGACTTTGATGGCTTCGGTCCACCTATGATAAAAGCCATGCTCAATAGAAGATGAAGATGGGGAGAGAGTCCTTTTCTGCGGAGTTCTCGGTTTCTTTGTTCTTAGGCGATTATTATCCTAGTGGTATTCTCGGTTCTTGTATGTCTGGTTGAGTTTTTCAGTGTCTCTTTGTCATATTTTGGGGCTTCTATTTTCCCTGTTGTTTCTTGCTTGTTTGTTGTGTTGTCCTATCCTCTTGCTCCTATACTGGTTGTTTTGGTCCCCTTTTTCTATCAGTTGGACTCAGGTCGCTTGGCGAGTAGCCTTCTTGTATCATGACTATGTCGCTAATTATCAAAAAAAAGGGAAGTTAAGAATTCGGTCCATTCCTTAGCTTGTGCATATCATCTTTGGATGGGACCCATGCAAGGTTCTCTCAATTTGGCCATTAGGTCTTGTTGCTTCTTTATTGAATACAACAACAACAACACAGATCCAATGCCTTAAAGGACTCCGCCAAAGTAGGATTTGGGAAGGGTGAGATATACACAACATTAGCCCTTCAGGGTGCTACCCTAATGAAAGGTTTCTGAAGGGAACCCAAACCTAAAACAATAAACGAGACAATAGAGCAACAATTGAAGCATGCAAGCAACAGCAAGGTGGCAGTAGTAGCAAACATGTAAGTCTAGGGGCGCTGTGAGCTAGTTTCATTGTACTCCTCTATCTTAAACTACTACGTCAGCTACACTCATTTTTATTTACCACTTAGCTCTATCTAAGGTCATATCCGCATTTAGGTTTTGGTGGGTGGGGTTATGTCTAATAGTCTCCATTTAACTTTTTGTTGGTCGGCCTCTTCATCTCCTCCAATGCGTATGATGAAATTGTTCATATCTTCTAACATGTGATATGGTTGGTCTCCTCCTAATATGCCCAGACCATTGCAGGTGTTGCTCCCTCAACTTGTCCTCTATTGGAACCACACCTAATTTGCTTTTTATAATGTCATTTATGATATTATCCTTCCTTGCATGTCCATATATCTACCACAACATCCTCGTCTCCACCACCTTCAACTTTTGTGTGTGTGGTAATTTAACTGGCCAACATTCTACATCGTACTACATAACTGGTCTCACTATCGCCTTACAGCATTTTTCCTTCAACTTTAAAGGAAACTTTCTGTCGCATAGTACCACAAAAGCCATCTTCCACTTATGCCATCCTACTTTAATTTGAATGTTGACATCCTCGTCAACTTAGTTGTCTTGCTGCACTATGGAGCCCAAATATCTAAAATATTCTTTTTTCCATGTGCACTCAAACCAATGTTCACACCTTCTACCCTTGGTCTAGTTCGTGGAACATAACTTAAATTCCATATACTCGGTTTTTGATCTACTGAGCTATAAGCCTTTCAATTCCAAGGTCCTTGTCCAAAGTTACAACGTCTTATTTACCTCTTCTCTTGGCTCGCTTGCCAGGACTATATCATCTGCAAAAAATATGCACCAAAGAAACCCCCCCCCCCCCCCCCCCCCCCCCCCCCCCCCCCAAAATGTGCCTAGTAAGCTCATCCACAACTAGAAGAAGCAGGAGATGGATTAGGGCTAATCCTTAATGCAACCCGGCTATAATAGGGAAAGTGTCTATCTCTCCTTTCATTATACAGACATTGGTCAATGCGTCCTCATGCATGTCTTTACTGGCTCGAATATAAGATACAGCGATGCCTTCTCCTCCAGGACCCTCAATAGAACCTCTCTTGGCACTCTGTCATAGGCCTTTTCCAAATCAATGAAAACTATATATAGATCCTTTTGTTGATCTCTGTAGTATTATATAATACAACTTAGGAGATGGATTGCTTCTATCATAGATCTACCCGACCTAAATCCAAATTGATTCTCTTAGACCTATTTGTTTTCGTAGCCTTCTCTTTGTGACCCTCAATAGGACTTCTCTTGGCACTCTATCATACATCTCCTCCAAATCGACGAAAACTATGTGTAGATCCCTTTGTTGATCTCTGTAGTATTCCATAGTACACCTTAGGAGATGGATTGCTTCTGTCATAGATCTACCCGACCTAAATCCAAATTGATTCTCTGAGAGACCTGTTTGTTGTCGTAGCCTTCTCTCTATTACCTGCTCCCACAGCTTAATAGTGTGGCTCATGAGTTTGATATCCCTATAGTTGGCACAACTCTTAATGTCATCTTTATTCTTATAGATCGGTATTAAATTGCTCTTCCTCCATTCATCAGGCATCTTATCGCTTGGAAGAATTTGGTTGAATAATTTAATCGACCAACTTATGCCCTTCCCTCCAAAGCATTTCCATGCATCAATGAGTATTCCATCTAGAACGACTACTTTACCCCCTACCGATCTTCTTCCAAGCTTCCCTGACTTCCTCTAGTCTAATGAGCCTATAATAACTATAGTTCTGATGCTCCTCAGATGACTGGAGTTCTCCTAAGGATATAATTGTATCCCACTTTTCGTTGAACTAATCTTACGAGCACGTAACCGGCCTCATTCTTGATGCACTTTATCCAATCCTAGTTCCTTGTTCTCTTTTCTATAGCTTTAGCAATATTGTATCAGTCCCTTGTTCCCTCCTCAAAATCCAACCTCTTATAGAAATCCTTGTAAGCCTTGGATGGTGCCTCTCTAACTATTATCCTCACTTCTTTCTTAGCATGTTTATATTATTGTTTCTTGTCCTTGTCTGGACTTCAATTCCAATCCTTGAAGCGGTCTTTTTTAGCCTTAATCTTCTCTTAGACTTCCTTGCAACACCACTAGGATTCTCTGTGTTTTGGTGCCCTGCCCTTTAATTCACATAGTACTCCATGTCTTGAACATCTGATCCTTTGTGCCATTCAGTTCCATATGTGGCCAACATCCCCCTCGAAGTCCCAATCGAGCTCAGTCTCAACTCTTTTCTTAAAGGTTTGATACGCATCTACCTTCAAGTCCCACCAGTGAGTGCGTGGGTACGCGAGTTTCCTAGTTCTCTTGACCCTTTTTCTTGGCCTTGACATCGACATACAATACCTGCGTGGATAAGTCTTCTATGGGGATAACCTTACATCGATGCAGTCTTTATAGATTCTCTTCCTTAGTCATATATAGTCAATCTGAATCCTTGCTCATCACTTTTATATGTGATGATGATGTGCTCTTCTCATTTCCTAAAAAGGATGTTAACAACCATTAACTCACAAGCCACCACAAAGCCTAAGATAGCTTTAGCTGCACCATTTCTAGCACCAAACCCAAAGTCTAAGAATGTGTGAATTGGAAGCACGGTAATACTTAAATTATCAAAAATGTGACATTATTGGGAAATGACCTGTTTTGATTTCTTGTCTAGGAAATGATTGTTAGCATAGAATCAAATTGCAGTTCATATTTGAAATCACAATCATATGTTGTTGCAAACATTATATAATGAATCGCAATGATGACATTCAATTATTTAAGAGAACATTAGTTAATTCGATCTCTTCCATTTGCAAAAGTTTGGATGAATATCTAAACAATTAATTATGAACCTTAATATCCTTTTGATTGCTTAATACATTTGTAAGTACATTTGGTAAATGTAACGTAATACACATTAGAATGAAGGTCATGACCATGGTAAAGTTACATAATGTCTAATTAAATAATAGTTACTGCAAAATTTGTTATATAATAGCCTTTATTTAGTCCATGCTCATTAGCTTTGGTGAATAATTGAGGCATTTATAAAAATATTACCACGTGGTTGTTAATCACGTGACAACTGGCAAAAAAGTTATGTAACAGTAGTTTGTTGATTAATGATCGTTTAAATGATAAAGAAATACATCGTTTGTTTCAATGGATGTACTTTTTCCATAGAAAAATTTTTTCTTTGGAAAAGGTTTTTCATGAAAAATGCTATTCCTGTTGAAGTTTTTCATTGTATGTTTCAACGAAAACATGTTTCCATATTTTGATATTCCTTTCTTATTTTAAAGGAATCATCTTTTAGCAATCATTTTATTCCTAGTTATAGGATAATATAAGTAGTAATACAATATATTTAAAATTATTTAGACTCTGTGTGGTTAAATAATTCTTACTAAGATACCCTAAGGTTTTGAGCATTTATTACATATCATGACATTTGAATATATACAATGACGTACCCTGAAGTTGAATATTTTATCCTTCACGTACCATACATCAAAATTTGATGAATTTTTGTAAGAATCTGACCAAATATACAACAACAACAACAAGGACGACGACAACAAACCCAGTACCTCCAAGGGCTCCCGCCTAAGCAAGGTCGGGGGGATAGATGTACGCAGCCTTCCCCTTTCAGGGGGCTACCCTGAAGAGAGGCTGTTTCCGAGAACCCCCAACTTAAGAAGTTGGTCCGCATCATATGGCATGTGACCTGGCAGCAGGAGAGCATCACAGCATAAGTAGGGCAAAACACACGGCGGCCAAAACAACAAACTACCACAAACAACGTATAATATTTATAAGTCATGTCAATGTTTTTAGCAATTTACGATAAAAAGTTCATCGTATATTGATATAAAAACTACCTAAATATGGCCGAAATCATATGCCGTGTTAGCATTTTTTAGGAAAAATATAATAAGAATACTTATATATTGTCGCAATCATGTTTCTAGATTACTCGGAATGATGACTTCCCCTCTTTTAAAAGGGAAGTCATTTTTCCCCATTTGAAGACAGCAAAAAAGGAGAAAACTACTTCCTAGAATGTGGTTTCCCCCTAAACAAACGGAGCCTTAAAGGTTTAAAACTTGTATCATCTAAGTAACCTATAGGGTGATCAAAGAAAAAAAAGTCAACTTATGTTGAAATCTTGTGGAATTCAACAAAACTCACCTAATTCCGCTTAGTCAAGGATGATAAAATTTTTAAATCTCATAAAATTTTGCCAAACTGCAACAAAAATTCACCGACTTTCGATGAAACATACCTAGGTTATAGAATATTTAAAGTCTGGTCTCGTTACATATATCGATGTGTCGAAGGATATAAATACTAAAAGTTCCAAACTCCATACCATCTTTTCAAGTTGTAAACCTTGCTGGGAATGCCTTTTTCATTTTATCTGCTCTTTCTCTTTCACTCTTTTTTTAATAATTATGGTTCTACATCAGTACAATTAGGTGCTTAGGAATGTAAACAATATAAATAAAGTCTGCTAAACTCACCCATTAGACTGCATGTCTGACCTATTTAAACCATTAGAATCAACCTAGTTCAACCCTCTACAAATGAATTTAACTCGGTTCAACCTATCCAAGCTGCTTTACTGTAACAGTTCTAAATTATGTCATTTCTTTTCTTTTTTTCTTGTATGGGAAATTTAAAACTTTTATGACTTGTTTTTGAGTTTTTTTCCTTTTCTATACGGAGGTTCAAAGAACATTACGAAAATTGTCGAAAATGGGAGTTTTTAAAGTTTTGGGGGAGTGAAAAATTCTCTATAATATATTTAAAAAAAATGAAAAAAAAGGAGGAGAGATTGCAATTGAAAAGGATGTCATGATTGTTACATAATACACTATGACAGCCATATTGCATTTTTGTATGGAGTATTAGTAATTTATTACAAAAGTTTAAAGAAATAGTTATATAATTATAAATTAAAATGTTCATTTCATAATTATTTAACATAAAAATACATTGATGAAACAATTATTAATCTAGACATAATATTTTCATTTTGAGTGACATTATAAACCATCATTTGCTTATAGACTTAGCTCAAAATCTTCCATGAAACGTAAGAACCATTTAAAAGTGGGCAAGGATTCGACTTATTTGTTAAAACAAATGCATTATATATTTTATAGTATTAAATAATATATACATGTATATATAGTTTAAAAGTTACCTAATATTGAAAAATACATGCTGCATTCATTATAAACAAATTCATAAGATCCTTGCCCGTCAGATTTTGCCACTTTGCTTCTCTTTAATGTACAGTGGGATTGGTAAGTTTAATATAGTATAATTAACTTACATACATCTAAAAGATTGGGATAAAAATAACCACAGGAATGAGCACGAACGAATTGAAAGAAGTGCTTCGTGAATGCAGTCATGGCTAGGCTCCGGGAGACTTGCACACGATGTAGTGTGAGAAGCACAACAAATGGAGAAGAAGAGAGCTCTTTTCTCTCAAGGAGAGGAAGAAGCAAACCTACTTTTAGTAAACAAAGAAAGAAAAGTTCTTTCCTTCCTTTAATCATCCAAATAAGTATCTATTTTATATCTCATATGGAGCCAGCATCGCTTCGAGGCACGTATGATGGGGACCACCACTCCCCTAGAGCATACAGAGGGGGGATGTACCAACTTTTAGTTCACACATCCTTAATACCGCCAATCACAACCGTCTTGTCTACTCTCGATGTGGTATAAGCCAAGAAGTACCACTTGTTCTCGCACGGAGCTATTTGGGAAAGGTCTAGTCTAACCCATGATGTCTCCAGGACCGAGAAAGGTGCCCCATTTCAACTTCAGAGTGTTCTATGTTTACATGCGCATATAATATATGGTATTAAATCAGTTACTAATTGTGAGCTCCTTTTTCTACTAAATAAAACAAATATAGGTCAATAGAAAAGGGATGATGTGCAAGTTTTAAAAAATCTGGATATTAAGAGGACAAGATCTCGAAAAACCTCATTTAACTGCTTAACGACAACTCTATTCGAATCAACCAATGGTTGCACACTATGTTCCTCCCAGTCCCCCAAAGCTCTGAATCGAGCACCAAGGATACGTGGCTAAACATTTTCTAATAATTAAATTGATGCTCAGTATTAGACCATGGTGGGCAAAATAGACAATAGACAAACCTGCAATGCCTATTCGCGTGTGTTTTTCCTACTCATTTGTTACTCTCCTGCTGCCAGGTCACATGCTCATTGCGGCGGACCTGCTTCTTAGGTTGAGGGTCCTCTGAAACAGCCTCTCTTCAGGGTAGCCTCCTGAAGGGGGAAGGCTGCGTACATCTACCCCTCCCAGACCTTCCTTGACAGGAGCCCTTGGAGGCACTGGGTTTGTTGTTGTTTTTGTTGTTGTTGTAGAAAGAAAATGCAAAAGCACAATAATTCAAGATACAAAGAACATACTAGGAAAGAGAACACCAACACGAACTCTTCTCTTTTTTTGGGTATTGTTAAATTTAGAGCAATTTTTGTCATTGTTAAGGCATCTAAAACATTACACTCCATAATTGTTAGAAAAGATGCCCCGACAGTAACAAAAATTACCCTGCAATTAACACCACGATTTCTTTAAACAAATTAATGTACATGATATGCTTTATAGTGATGATAAAAAATAGTAATAATAATAATAATAATTAATGTACATAATATAAGAGAATTTACACCATAAACCAAGATTCAACTATAAAATTGCACATTATCTTAGCTTCCAAGAATAGGGTTCCTGCCTTCATCAATTTCAATGAGGAGTGTGTGATTGGGATCCGATCCATTTGGCCCTTCTGAGTATAATGTTGGCAGGTATGCTTTGTATGCTGGCAAGTACCTTGACACAAAATCCCTTACCTGCATAACACAAACCCTGTTAGAGTATAAAATCATACATGAACCTTCACAGACAAACTTAAGCTTTTGGGATAGTTAGCTCCTTGACATGGTATCGGAGTTTTGTTGACTGAAAGGTCACGAGTTCGAAACTCAAGCTCTGTTAGTAAATTACAAATGGAAATTACAGGAGGATCCAGTACGTCAATGTATCATTCGGCTACATAAACGAAAACTTTGGTCAAAAGTTCGTTGATTTACAAAAGTCAAGGTAATGTTAGTCATAGTAACAGTAGCAGAAACAGAAACATAACACATAGGAAATGCATAGGCTACAATCAATAATTTGATTGTTAAAGGGATAGAATTACTAACATATAAAATATGGATATTTAATCTAGTTGTTGGTAATCATTCAATTATCATTTTGTTTTTAAATGGAAAAATATGTATACCTGTTATAATATGTGTCATATCAATAATATCAAGAAAGTGCGTATTTTACTGTATTATTAGCAATGAGATGTAAACACCCTTTTCAAAAGGAAAAGTATGGATGTGTCCAAAACGCGTATCATACGCGAATTTTACTACCAAAGATCTCAAGAGCCATTGCTTCCAATATAATTCAGCACAACGTATAAGATTGGCTTGTACACTACACACTTCAAGCATAATGGACACTAGTGAAAGGGGTCATAACAGAGTATAAAACCAAAAATGGACCTTCACCCCATAGCTTACACTTTTGGAATAGTTGGTTCCTTAATAACTCCACAACTTGTCAATTTTAGTATTAGGGATGTAAAATAAACTTTAGTGTAGGAAAATCCTAAGATACTAACATTTCATGTTTGAAAACGTGATTCGGCGTTTAAAAGCCATATTCGCGTTTCCAATGCGTATCAAACCCTATGGAAACACTATTCAAACAATCATGAAATCATTATCATAATAATATACTTATTAGATTATTTTTTAGCTAACTATATCATTCGATTTAAAGAATGATTAAACTATGTGGACATGTTGGAGTCAATTTTCTAGGTCTTATTCATTGGAGTGCTTAAATTTCTTGGTTATTGCTTACTATTGACATTGTTTTCATATTTATGCTTCAGCGGCTAAATTGATAACATTTCATTGCTTTTTCTTTTATATCTAATATATAGTAATATAAGTGTTCCCTCCACACTCCCAACCATAGAAACTTCTAAGACTATATGCTCCCTTGTTCCCGCTTCCGTTTCCATTTCCGTTTCCGCTCCCGCTTCATGCAACTATGAAACAAACCAAATTAGCTAGCAAAGATTGAGGCTCGTCTGGCCAACATCTGTCTCAGCTAAGCTTGGCTCATAGCTCACCGAGCTTCAACCTGTCATGACCTCAAACTCAGCTCAATTCATTCACCTGGCTCCGCAATTGAAGATATTAATACTTCTCTATTTTCACTCAGAAAGGCTTTTTTTTCCATTTATTCCCTTGCACCTTTTTTTTATCGAGTCTCAAGGGCGTAGTCTAATCATGAAGGTAGTATGTCAGATCCTAAGTTTTCCTGGATTCTTCTTCATGACCTCTCTCTTGAAGACGGAGCAGCAACATGGCATATTAAGGAATACTCTTTATCTCATACTACTCTCTCAAAAAATAATCTAGCCTTTAAAATACCCAAAAAAAACAAATTCTCATATGAATTGAAAGCATCCAGGGCCGAAGCTTCTATTCTAACAAGCAAAAACTATCTGGCATCAATAGAGATCGTCTCCTTTAACTGGGAGATTTTTTTTTTTTTTTTTTTTTTCCAAATTTGGGTTCAAAACTTCTGAAAAAGACACTAAATTAAGTTCTCTCTTAGGCGAAGGTAATATGCATGATCGATCAATTCGAGAAGGTTCATTTGTCCAAAATGAAATGCACTAGACCTCAATGTGAGTTTTTCAATTCTAAGTTGCTCCTCTGCCAATAGAAGGAAAAGGATAGAAGCTTCATTTTCGAAGCTTTAAAAAGAGCGAAATTTTTCTCAGTAGGGTTCTTTACAAGATTATTTAAACCCAATTCATAGTCTCTAGGAAAAATTCCTTCGTCTTTTCTAGTTTTTGATTTTTTGTATTTAGTTCTCCTTCATACTAGAAAAATTTAAACCAAGAAAGCAAATGCTAGAAAAAAACTGTTTCTAGAAGGTTTATAGTTTCTAAAAACCTATAAATTGCATACAGAAAACGAAACTAAATAAGCCCTTAGCTAAACATGCCGGCTCTATTCGGCTTAGTCCTTCAAGTCAGGCTTCCAAGCTAAATGACAAGCCAGATAGCGAGCAACTTGACTCATTTAGACTGCTATCTATACCTTCAACTAAGAGAAGGATGCACCAAAGTAGTATGCAGAAAGGTACAAAGTAAGCCCTACCTCATCATCGGACATCCCCGGTTTTCCGGCTGCCCTCATAGCCTGCTCTGCCTGCAAATTCCCATACAAGCCAGTCCAAAAGTTTAAGGAGAAGAGTGCCAAAGAAATTGAAGAATGGGATAACAGTTTGAAACGTAATAAAGACGGATAACAGTCTGAAACAGAATAAAGATGGATAACAGTCTAAAATGGAATAAAGACGATTATGTAAAGGATTTTGAACTAATTGTTTCGTAATATAGGTACTTCTATAATGTCCTTCACAATGCATAGGTATTGTAACTATTTGTCAACGACATAACTTAAAAGTTTTGACCTAGTTGTTAGGTTATACGATTGCCACAACTTGTTTAGCGACAAATATAATATAACACAAGACTACGAACTGCGATATGATTGATGGCATTAAATAAAGGATCTGCATGGCCATTCACTTGTAATTTTTCCAAACATATGGCTTAAGATTCACTTATATTCCCTAAAGAACCAAATGCGATTGGCACAACCCATTATGTAACATCTGTAGCTAACCTGGAGTCTCCATTGGTAGACACAACTTGGGTCCTTGATCTTGATAACTACCCATGATTTTATGAACTTGTCCCACGCCTCATAGTAAGCTTCCAGATTTTTGTTCACTTTCTCCAGCTACATATGAAGTGAAGTAGCGTTAGCTCCTAAAAGAATAATCAGATTGTAAAAAGTAATGTTAAATAATTACTTTTTCATAATCTAACGGTTCTACCCCATGCATATTGACATTTCAGAGAGCTAACCTGTGGATCAACGGCTTTAACCACTTCATCTGGTAGGGGTTTGAATCCCAGCATCCAACCCTCAAAAAGAACAGCCTACATCAACTCAAAGTAAAACACATTAAAGTGCTGTGGAGAAACTACTTGACATTAACCTCATATATAATGCAACTCGCCTTTTAGGAATCAAAGAGGAAGGAAGGATTCAACGAACTTCCTTAAATTTAACTTGCCAATGCAAAGTAGAATTCAGGGAACACTCAATCGAGGAACTCACACACAAGAGAGAAATAAAAAGTCAATTGATTAAAAAAGGGAAAAACTGTCAATTTGGCTATTTACGAGCCTATTTATAAAGCTAGTCTCCTACTTGCTCTACAAATCTCTTCCTAGATGATTTTCAAGGCAAACAATAAGAAATAAGAAAAAAATTCCAGGGCAAAACTGAAAGCAATCTAAGCTTTGGCCTTCTGGAAGGAAAGACTCCTGTTGCCTAACCAACTCTCCAACAACCACCACCACCACCCGGTGCCTCAAGGGCTCCCGCAAAAGCGGGGTCGGGGGGGGGGGGGGGGGGGGGGGGGGGGGGGTTAGATGTACGCAGCCTTCCCTAATAGAGATCATAGAATTATTTCAAAACATTATTCTCGTAGAAACAAAAATTTGTGGATAGATTTTGATTTTATTTAGAATTTTAGTTTATCTAGAATCTTTATTTTATTAGGATAGTTATTGTCTTATTATTTATTAGGATATTTGTTTTGCCAGATTAGGAGTCCTTTTCCGAATAGGACTCTAGTTTCTATTTTCTATATAAACTATTGTAGTTTATGTCAATGGCACTTAATATCAATAATAATATTCTCAGTTTCTATTTTCCATAAGCACGGGGCTGCTTAAACTAGGCACGGAGCTGTTCTACCAGTTCTTCCCATTTTTCCTTGCAAACTCCATCAAATTGGTATCAGAGCAGTTTCGATTCAGCGTTTCCGTCAAATTTTTTTTTTTTTTTTGCAAATCGTCGTTGCCTTAAAAATAAAAATTAAAAATTAAAAAAAAAACCAAAAAAAAAACAAAAACAACCTGCTAAACCCTAAATCAGCGCCGCCATCCAAAACCCTAGAGACTGCTGTTCGACGACCTTCGACCCAACTTGCGAACCATGATCGTGTTCTCCTGGTCGCCAATCTCTTGGATCTAGCATTGTCTCAATTCACGGAGGTAGCTTGAGCAGTCAACTTGGCAATCGGCCGTGAAGAACATTGCTTAAGCCCCTTTTCACTTGCGGCAGGATTGGTAAGGACTCTTATACCTCATAACGTGTTTAAATTCCTTCTTGAATTTAGGACTTAAAATATATTGGCAAGTTAATTAAATTTGTTTATAATAATAAATAAAATACAATACAATAAAATACTCCCTTTGATTGAGGACATATTTCTTGTGCGCTTCTGCCAAAAAAATATATATATATTTTATAACTTGACTTACTTGTGTTGTTGACTCTAATATTGGCACTTCAATTTACTTCTATAATTTGATGCTCGTGACTGCTAGAAGGATCACAATGGATCAAAGGGTAGCGAGTCTTGAACAAACTGTTGAGTCCATGTGACAATCAATAGAAAAACTACTGGCTGACCATAACATATTAGAAAAGGTGTCTAAAGATGGCTTAGCCTATGACCAACAGAAGTCCCAATATTTAGAACAAAGCATTCAAAATCTAGAAACCGAGCATGCTAAGTTACAGGGCATCTTAGACACACAAGTACTCCAGTACAATGGTAGTAATTTAGGTGCTAGCGTCCCTCACGTTCCTCCAACTCCTAATGCTGCCGCGTCGGTCCTAAATCAACCTAACCCTGGCTTTGACCATAGGCCTCCAGATCGTGACAAAGTCTCCAAAGACCCTTATTTCTCTCAAACTCAAGACCATAGAAGCCCTAGGCACTACCCTGAGAATGACCTGAATAACAATGAAGAGGGTATTGATTTTTATCCGGATAATGATTATCAACCACGTGATAGAAATAGAGATAGACGCCCTAGATACCCTCCCGCTAGGGCCTACCATGAAAACCACCAATATGGCCCTCTTGATGACCCGTTTGACATAACAAGGAAAGTCAAGGTTGATGTTCCTGATTTTGACGGGACCCCTAATCCCACTGCTTTCCTAGACTGGTTAGAACGTCTGGAGGATTACTTTGATTTCTATGGGATGACTGGCATACATCGAGTTCGTTTCACTAAAATGAAACTCATAGGGTCTGCAAAGAAGTATTGGTATAGCGTTCAGAATGGCTTAGACTATCGAGGTGAACCGCCTATTACTCTATGGGTTGAAATGAAACAAAAGCTGAAAGAGAAATATCTTCCCACCATTCACAAGAAACAATTTTTTTGATGACTGGTTAAATTTGAGACAAACAAATTCTGGTGTGACTGAATATTACAATCGATTTGAGGAGTTGAAACGTAGATGTGGGATACGTGAAAGCCCTTGGATGACCGCCACGAAATTCTTAAATGGTCTTAAACCCCACCTTCGGAAGGAGGTAAGCTTACACTCACCTGAGACCCTTATTGATGCTTATCATAAGGCTTTAGAGGTTGAGAGATACTTAAAGATCTCTATTTCTAGTAGAGTTAATTCCACTCTTGGGGAGTATAGTCATGCTAGATTTGGTCCAAGCCAAAAGCCTGCCTTATCATTTCACAGTCAAGGTCATAACCAAAGTCAAGTTGTAAGCTCCAATGGTGTAAAGTCAATTCCCTCACACTCCTCCGCTTCTGGCATTGTCTGTTTAGAGGTCATACCGCTTCTCGTTACCCCCATCGTGCCTTAGCAATTGGTTATGAGTATCCTATAGACCCTGAGCAATTAGATGAAATTGTTGAGCCATTAGACCCACCTTCAGATGAGGAGAATTTTCAGGGTCAACAGGAAACACTGGAGAATTTAAGGGGAGCACTAAATGTTATGAGATGTGTATTTTCGTCTACAGTTGGCCTAGACACTTGGAAGAGGACTAGTATATTCGAGACCTTTGTGAAATGTGGGGATAAAACGTGTCGACTTGTTATTGATGGGGGAAGTTCCATGGATGTCATTTCTGAGTCCGCTGTTAAAAGGTTCAATCTGAAGACTGAACGACACCCTACTCCTTTTAGGGTATCTTGGGTTAATAAAACCTCTTTACCAATCTCCCATAGATGCCATGTTCCCCTCTCATTAGGCAAATATTCTAACAAAATTTGGTGTGATGTTCTGCCAATGGATGTAGCTCATGTGCTTCTAGGACGTCCTTGGCTTTATGATGTAGATGCTACCAACTTCGGGCATGAGAAAACGTATGTATTCAAACATAATGGACATAGGATTATCTTAAAACCTGCTAGGAACATTGATCCTGTGAAAGGAAAATCTGACAAAGCCAACATTCCTTCTACATCAACCAACTCTTCAAGTTCTAGAATTCAACTCTTAAACTTAAGGGATTGTGAGAAAGAAGGTAAGAAGTTAGGATCCTTGATTGCTTTGGTGTCTAGAATTGAGCCTGAATTTCCATCCATATCTCCTTTCACTTCCTCCCCTGCACTTGGCAACTTATTAGAAGAATTTAAGGACATTGCTCCCGAGGATTTACCCGCTGAACTACCCCCTCTTAGGGAAATCCAACATGCTATAGATTTCATTCCTGGGTCTCCGCTACCTAACTTGCCATATTATAGGATGAATCCTAACGAGAGAGAGGAATTGAATAGGCAAGTACAAGGACTTCTAAAAAAGAGTTTTGTTAGGCATAGTCTTAGCCCTTGTGCTGTTCCGGCCCTTCTAACCCCAAAGAAAGACGGATCTTGGAGAATGTGTGTTGATAGTCGCGCCATTAACAAAATCACTGTAAAGTATCGGTTTCCCATACCTAGACTTGATGATATGTTGGACCAAATGTCTAGATCTATGTGATTCTCCAAGATTGATTTGCGTAGTGGATATCACCAAATTAGAGTTCGGCCAGGTGATGAGTGGAAAACGGCTTTTAAAACTCAGGATGGACTGTTTGAATGGCTAGTCATGCCCTTTGGGTTAACCAATGCCCCTAGCACCTTCATGAGAGTGATGACACACATTTTTCGAGATTTCATTGGAAAATTTTTGGTTGTCTACTTTGATTACATATTTATCTTTAGTCGCTCTTCGGATAAGCATTTAGAGCATTTAAGGTTAGTTTTTGAGACTCCTAGAACACACAAATTATTTGCTAACCTCAAAAAATGTTCCTTCATGCAATCTCAAGTGATAATTTTAGGCCTCACGGTTTCTGCCAAGGGAATTTCTGTTGACCCTGATAAGATTCGAGCAATAGTAAAGTGGCCTGAGCCAGTGACCCTTTCTGAGGCTCGAAGTTTTCATGGGTTAGTGTCTTTTTATAGGCGATTCATTAAAGACTTTAGTTCCCTGATGGCTCCCATCACTAATTGTTTACGAAAGGGGGAGTTGAAATGGAAAAAAAATGCTAGCAACGCCTTTGGAATCATCAAGGAGAAAATGACTCAAGCTCCAGTTTTAGGTCACCCTGATTTTAGTAAAGTATTTGAGGTAGCTTGTGACGTCTCGAAGGTCGGCATAGGAGGAGTGTTGAGTCAAGAAGGACACCCCATTGCTTTTTTTAGTGAGAAGCTAAATGAATCAAGGAAAACGAAATATTCCACTTATGAGAAGGAATTTTATGCTATAGTACGTAGTCTCCAACATTGGCGTTACTATTTGTTACCTAAGGAATTCATTCTTTGGACCGACCATGATGCTCTTAAGTTTATTAATCAACAAAGAGCATTGAGGGAAAAACATGTTGTATGGGTTGAACGCCTTCAAGACTTCACTTTTGTTCTCAAACATCGTTCTGGTACTGAGAACAAAGTTGTTGATGCCCTTAGTCGTGTCACATATCTTTTACGCCAATAGCGCACTAGTGTAGTAGGATTCGACCAAATCAAGGATGCTTATTCCTCTTGTCCAGATTTTGGTAACATTTATGATGAGGTGGTTAACGATAATCATAGAGACTATGATGAGTATCTTGTCATTAAGGGCTATTTATTTCGAGGGTCAAGGTTATGCATCCCACGTACTTCCCTTCGCGATTTCTTAATTTGGGAGTTACATGATGGGGGGCTTGCTGGACACATAGGTCGTGACAAGACTATTTTGTTAGTTTCCAACCGGTTCTTTTGGCCATCTTTACGCAAAGACGTTACTCGCATCATTTCTCAATGTCGTACCTACCAACTCAGCAAGACACAGAAACAACACACTGGATTATACACCCCTTTACCAGCTCCACATGAGCCATGGAAAGACCTTAGTATGGACTTTGTGTTAGGTTTGCCACGAACTGCTAGGGGTACTGACTCCGTTCTTGTAGTGGTGGATAGGTTTTCAAAGATGGCCCATTTTTTACCTTGCACCAAAACTTTTGATGCCTCCCATGTGGCTAGGCTTTTTTTTAAGGAGATTGTTCGACTTCATGGATTACCTTCATCTATTGTGTTTGATAGAGATGTTAAATTTGTAAGTCATTTTTGGCGAACTTTATGGAAGTTGTTTGGGACACACCTCAAATTTTCAGCAGCCTATCATCCGCAAACTGATGGTCAAACCGAAGTGGTTAATCGAAGTTAAATTTTCAGCAGGCTTTTTTTTAAGGAGATTGTTCAACTTCATGGATTAACTTCGATTAATCGAACCTTAGGTAATTTGTTTCGATGTCTAGCTGGGGAAAAGCCATGCACTTGGGATTTAGTCTTGCCCACCGTAGAATTTGCTTACAATAATTTGACCTCGAAGTCCATAGGAAAGAGTCCTTTTGAAATTGTACATGGCATGGCTCCTCGCATACCCATTGACCTTGTGTCTCTTCCCTTGGACTCACGGCCATCTGAATTTGCTGAAACTTTTGCTAAACATATTCGCGATTTGCATGCCGATATACAGAAGAAACTTGAGCAAAGTAATGCAAATTATAAAATAGCTGTAGATGCGCATCGAAGGAATGTAACATTTCAAAAAAACTACGTGATGGTTCGTATTCGCCCTGAGCGGTATCCTTAGCACTCATTTAAGAAATTGTTTGCTCGTGCTATGGGACCTTATCGTATAATTCGTAAACTTGGTTCAAATGCTTATTTAATTGACTTGCCTTCTGAAATGTCTATTAGTCCTATTTTCAATGTGGAGGATTTAACACCTTATCGAGGCAATTTTGAGCCTCCCACTTTTGCTGCAAGTGTTTCAGGTGGATCTGCTACTTCTCACGTGTCGGAGCCTAAGTTACCTTCTTTCGAGCAACCGATTGTGGATGAGATTGATGCAATCCTTGAGGACGAACTAGTTACTACAACTGATGGAGCATCCCGCCGCTTCCTCGTACGCTGGAAGGGTCATCCCATGTCTGATAATTCCTGGCTCCCAGAAGCAGATATTCACCAATTCGCTCCTGAACTTCTTGACGAATACACTTCCAGTCACTCACTAGGGGCGAGTGTTTTGCCGCCGGGGAGAGTTGATAGAGATCATAGAATGATTTCAAAATATTATTCTCGAAGAAACAGAAATTTGTAGATGGATTTTGATTTTATTTAGAATTTTAGTTTATCTAGAATCTTTATTTTATTAGGATAGTTATTGTCTTATTATTTATTAGGATATTTGTTTTGCTAGATTAGGAGTCCTTTTTCGAATAGGACTCTAGTTTCTATTTTCTATATAAACTATTGTAGTTTATGTCAATGGCACTTAATATCAATAATAATATTCTCAGTTTCTATTTTCCATAAGCACAGGGCTGCTTAAACTAGGCACAGGGCTGCTTAGTGGGAGAACACAGGGTTGTTCTACCCGTTCTTCCCGTTTTTCCTTGCAAACTCCATCATTCCCCCTTCTGGGGGTTGCCCAGAAGGGAGGCTGTTTCCGAGGACCCCCAACTTGAAAAACTTATCCGCTTATCCGCAGTAATGTAGCCTGACAACCTGGCAGCACGAAAGCCACTAAGCATATAAGCATATAAGCAAGGCAAAGATAGTTAAATAAAGGCAAAGACATAGCAGATCGCAAATAAGCCAATGAACAACTAGTCAATCAAGAGCTCGGATCGCACTTAAGCGCGCCAGCTCTGGACTACCCCAAAGGCCTAGAACACTAGAGATAGCACAAAAGCTGGACTACCCTACTCTACTCCGCTACCTCTGCTACTCCTAGGCTAGCCCTCTGTTGGGCTCTATCTAAGGTCATCTCCTCCCGAAGGTTTAGGTGGGTAAGGTCTTGTCTAATTGTCTCCAACCATCTCTTCTTTGATCTGCCTCTCTCTCTCCTGCCCAGCGTAGTATGAGGCTGCTCGCATCTCCTGACTGAAGCGGTGCTCGGTCTCTTCCTAACATGTCCGAGCCACCTTAAACGTTGCTCCCTTAATTTATCCTCGATGAAGGCCACACCCACTTCACCTCTTATGACGTCATTCCTGATCCTATCCTTCCTTGTGCGTCCGCACATCCACCGCAGCATCCTCATCTCCGCCACCTTCATCTTTTGTGTATGATGTTGTTTCATCGCCCTACACTCCTCCCCACAGGACATGGCCGGCCTCACTACTGTCTTATAGTATCTTCCCTTTAGCTTTGAGGGAAACTTTCTATCGCAAAGTACCACTGAGGCCATTCTCCATTTATGCCATCCTACCTTAATCCGGTTGTTGACATCCTCGTCAACTTCACCGTTGTGCTGTATCATGGACCCCAAGTACCTGAAACACTCCTTTTTCGGTATAGTGTCCAATCCAATCTTGACGTCTTCTCTACTAGGCGTGGTGGTGGGATCGAACTTAAGCTGCATGTACTCGGTCTTGGATCTACTGTGTCGTAAGCCCTTCAATTCCAATGCCCTTCTCCACAGTTCTAGCTTCTCATTAACCTCCTCCCGTGAGTCCCCCACCAGCACTATGTCATTTGCGAAAAGCATGCACCAAGGTACATCTCCTTGGATGTTTCTAGTGAGCTCATCCATTACCAGAATGAACAAATAGGCGCTCAAGACAGATCCTTGGTGTACCTCGATTGTTATCGGGAACGTTTCTGTCTCACCTTCAGCTGTGTGTACCCTAGTTTGTGCATCCTCATACATGTCTCTAATGGCCTGGCTATAAGGCATGGGGATGCCTTTCCTATCCAAAACCCTCCATAAGACCTCCCTTGGCACCCTATCATATGCCTTCTCCAGATCGATGAAAACCATGTGTAGGTCCTTTTCTCTCTCCCTGTAGTGCTCTATCGTTTGCCTTAGGATGTGGATAGCTTCTATTGTTGATCTTCCGAGCATAAATCCAAATTGGTTTTCGGACACCTCTGTCTGTTGTCGTAACCTCCTATCTATGACCCGCTCCCACAACTTCAACGTGTGGCACATTAGTTTAATACCCCGATAGCTGGCGCAGCTCTGAATGTCACCTCTGTTCTTATAGATCGGGATCAATGTGTTTTTCCTCCACTCATCGGGCACCTTTTCCCCCCTGAGGATTTTGTTAAATAGTTTAGCCAACCAACTGATGCCCTTCTGTTCAAGGCATTTCCATGCCTCTATGGGTATATCATCTGAGCCAACTGCTTTACCCCTTCCCATATGTTTCAGGGCTTCCTTGACTTCCTCGAAGCTAATTAGCCTGCACTCCCAGTGGTTCTGGTCGCCAAATACGCTATGCGCCAAGTGACTTGGCAAGTTGTCCTCTGAACTCGTAACTCGGTTTGCATCAATATGTCACGCATTTTCCCACTTTGAAAGGGATGCAACCAAGAATTTCCTAGGGTTGATCAATAAGCTTCGAAGTTTTGATGGATCCAACTTTAGTAGAGGCATTGTGTGGCGCTGACAATATTGGTCCAAGGATCCATGAAAAAAGATCCAATAAAGTTATATGCTAATTGTCAACTACTAGATACAACTCTCCTTTGTACTGGCTTAGGACTAGCTATTGAAAGCAATCAATCTGGTTCTTCCCTTTGTGAAGGATGTCGGATAAGTGGGGTATACAATGTAGACTTTCAATAACTTCCGGTAATTTCACTTCTTTTATATGGTAAGGAAGCCATGTGGAGTGCACAAGGGGTTCAATCCCAAGTCTTGAGCACCACCTCCCCGATACCACCTTCATTGGGTAAATTCACATAGTTTACATGATAGCATGCATGACCATAGATTTACTAAAATTAAGTTCTGCAACTTCTCATTTTGCCCTAAAGTACACATGTTGGATAAGGGTACTTGGATGTTGGTATTGACACCTAGACACTTCAAATTATACAAAAACAAAATCTTTAAAATAGCCTAGTCTGACCTTCGAATTCATACCCATGTTTCAACTCTTTTACCTGAATTTGCGTAAGACAGCAAAATATCATCTTTGGTAAACATGTTCTTTCAACAAGTACATTCAACCAGGACAAAAGAGGAATGCCAGTGATATTGCAAGTTCGATAAAAATTAAGCTCATGGGTCAAACACCATAAACAAAGTTCTTACCGTTAGCGGTCCTTCAATTTCTGGCCACGTTGAACGATCAGATCTGTCACCTCTTCCATTGTATGCAGACTGCATGGGTATATAACTTTAAAATACATGAAGGCAAATTCCAAATTTTCTATTTCTACTTCTCAAAATGGTTTTATGAGACTGAAAGATTGAGAACACTTGAAAATTTTAGAAAATACGAGGACAAGGAACCTTGATGTACAAAACATAACCTAGAAAATGAGGAAGAATGTTTTCTAATTATTGGGTTTTTGACTTTTTGGCTATTATTTATACCTATACTATTTAATTTTCAGAAATTGAAAATTTCGAATTGCTTGTTCGCAATTACCAATTTTTTTTTACATTGGCAAATTGTCAACAATTTTCCACTCCTGATCATGTTTTTCAAATGAAAAATAAAAAAAGAAACTGGACATCCAACATACGACATCAACAATAATAACACCACGACGACCTAGTGCCTCAAAGAGCTCCCGCCAAGGCAGGGTTTGAAGAGGGTGAGATGTACGCAGCCCTACTCTTACAGGATAAGTGAAAAGGGAAAATAAAAACTGTTTTTTGTTTCTAAACAGGGCCAGAGTCTCTTGATCGCAGTTTTCTTAGAGAATTTTCTTGTCAATTAAAATTTTTCATGAAGTGAACATAGTCTAATCTCAGGAGTGAAGGAGAGGGGGGGGGGGGGGGGGGGGGGGGGGGGAGAGATGGGGGGAGGAAGGGGGAACTTCAATAGAATCTCGTGCTTACTTTGTCATATCGAGGTACCTTCATCTTCATACCTAAACACGTTCAAAAATTTCAGAATGGATCTGTGTAGGTAGCAGGTAGTCAAAGCCAAACACAGAGAGGAGAGCACAACAAAAACAAACAGAGAAGAAATGATTCAAGTCATAAGCAAATGATAATCATTATGGAACATAATAGCTATCCAATGTACCACAACTTGCCACTAAACAACAAAACTTAATTTTACTTTTCAAAATCGAAAACTAATGAATTACAAAGCTCTATTTATAGAAAAAGTTAAACCCTAAGATAATATTGAATTATAGAAGATTAAATCTTAATTTAAATTGAAAATTGTTTCCTAAAATAAGATAAGATAAAAAGAACTAAACTAAATAGAACTGTGCTGCATTACTATCACTTAACAAAAATCAGCCTAGCCATTCCAACACAAATGCCCCTCTGACCCATTACATTACATCCACACCACCCCATTTTTGCAACTCTGCAACTATAATAAAAAAACCATGATTCTAATGATAGCAACATGTGCTAAATCACGATTGTCAATCATGTGAAAGTCACGATAGTAGTGTGGCAAAATCGAGGTGTCATAAACGTTATGTAATAGGTTGCAGCAATTGCTTTGGACTTTTAAGAGAACATAAGCCGTTTTAAGCCCACTTCGACAAAAATTTGAACGAATATTTATACAATCATTTTTGTATACCCGTTGAAGCATTTCTAGTACATGAAAGACAATATCTACAGATTATGAAAGCCGTGATAGAAGTATTGTTGCGTAATGAACTAATCGTTTTCATGTGTAACTAAGATAGCACAATACCTTCTTTACTCAATTTGCTCAAGCCGGTAAGTGTTTCAACGGAAAAAGATAGATCGTGGCTTCCAGCATTTCCCCGCAACTGAAATATGAGTAATTTTACATCCTAAGTGCGGAAACATTCATTTATCTGGTGTAATCTGTACAAACAACTAAAGCATGCTGGTTTCTACCTCGAGAAGTCTATTTCCTGCGTTAGCTTCCCTTAGTTTTGCCTACAGTAAGCATTAAATTTCTTAATATCAATTAATCAATATAAAAAGGATGAATTGACGAAGGAAATTTGGTTTAGAAGGAAGTAATGAGCAAATACCTGATCTTCCGCTGTCAAATAGAAATCGTCAATTGATATTGTAGCGCATTTCCTAGTACATTGTTGTGTTATCAGTCGCAAAAGATATTTTTATGCTCTTCTAATTAGGGGTGTAAATGAACCTAGCTAACGAGGTCAGCTCTCCACTATTTTGCTCAGCTCAAACTCAGCTTGAAGCTCAATGACTCTACAGAGTTTGCAATTAAGCTCAGCACAACGCAACTGAGCTCAAACCAAACTAGACAAGTTCTAACCTATTCGCTTCATTACTCAGTTAAGTAGATATAGGCTTGTTTTGACTCTAGTAAGCTCAATTGGACATATTTAGGCTTATAGTTTATGTTGAGACTAGCCCTTCAATGCTCACAGGCCTCCAAGTTCGAACTTCACCAAGTTCATGCTCGCTCTTTAGCAAAGGGAGCTTGGGCTCTACTCGATGTGGAACAAACAAAAGCTTTTTATCTTTCCATGAGTCGGATCACAAGGCTCGTGAGATGGCTTAACTCATTTACACCCCTACTTTTGATCATTCTTTTGATAAGATAATATAAATTGTATATAAATGTACCTTCCATTAATGCGGAAAAGGAAGTCTAATGCAAATACGAGTGTCGTCTTTCCACAACCTTGTGGTGCACTAAATCCAATCTGCAAATGTAAGGCAATATATCAGATAGTAATACAAAGCTGTTTGTTTATCACATCACACAAACAGTTGTCCATTATCAGGGCTCTATTTCGTTGGACGAAAGTCCTCTTCACCTCCTCGTTATTGCTTGCTTACATGAATCAGAAGAGAAAATATGGGAGAAAATGACATCTGAAGGATAAAGGAAAGTCATTTTCCTTCACATCACTACTATTGACCTACCAAAGCCTTATACTCTTCCCATCCAAGTCCATCCTCAAATGCGTAAAACACCAAGTGCATACAAAGTAATGCAATGAATTGCCAAAGGAAAAGAATTTTTGAAGAATACTTGGTTAAAAATATCTTGGTAAGTATATTTTGAACAAAATTGTTTTCCATTCAAACAAAGCCAAAGATGGAGAAAATGGAAAGAAAGAAAATGGAGATGACATTATTTGTACCACCAAAGGAGGAATTTCATCACCATCCTTGAACTTGGATTTGTGCTCGGATATTTGATCCTCGCACCACAAGAAGACGGGCACGTAGTAATGGTAAATTCTGATCTTTTGAGCATCATTTAGGTCCAATTCATTGAGCTGAAACACTCTGCAAAGTTGTGACCCATATACCAACCATTTGTCAATGGACTCAGCCATCTTTTCTGAGGATAGACCCATTTTGTCTAGGAGAGGACCCGAACAAATGAACTCGAAAAGTCCCTGCACAGAGGAAACTGTTGCCGGTTTTGTAGGAAAAACCGAGCATAATTGACTGATTCTTCTTGCATTGCTGGCCATTTTTTGGTGGGTCACAGAATTCTCCACCATCCATGAACATCTACAACCTGCAGGGAGAAGAAGCAGACATAGGACCAGAACATGTAATATATGAGTACCATAAGACATTCAACAAATAAAATTGAAAGAAGGTTATCATGTATATTTCCGGTATGATCTCAGGGAAGAAGAAAAGCACAATAGTGATGAGGACATAAAATCCTATAAAGAGAACACCATATTTAACATCATTAAGGCTCCACTTGTTTATAAAGAAAAATAAATTCTTGGAATTGATTTTCCTATAGAAAAGATTTTCCAAAGAAAATTAAAATCAGATTGAGGATTTCCGTCATTTTTTTTCAAAGGAAAACTTGCTTCCATATAGCGATGTTTTCTTGTATGGTTTAAAAACCATTTTTCACCAATCATCTACATCTTATTATGGGACTATATAAATAGCTATGCAACATATATGAAAAGAAATATAAAAATAAATTAACTAATAAAGCCATAAAATGGAAAAATTATTTCTAAAGTAGCCTAAAGTTTGAGCATTTACCTCCTAAGTACTCTATTATTTTAATATACACAATGCGGTAACTGATGTGCCTCATATTTACGTATTTTATTTCTCATTCCTGCAATATATTCGGCTTTTACATGTGTGTTTTGTTGCAATCTAGATATATCTTGGCTTAGAGTGCAACGGAGCAAACAAAGGTTGAAAAGTGGTAGAATTAAGCGTAATCGAGGCATAATTAAAGACTACTTTGAGAAACCCAACAACGTGTGGAAAAGAAGGACCAACCAAGTTGTAATTAGGTAACTCAAATGGGTCTCGTGGATAGCTAATATATATATTTCATAATATTATATAATATATTATATTATTTTATATATATACATGCATATATATACATACATATATGTATGTATATATATGTATATATGTATACATATATACATATATATACATATATGTATGTATATATATGTATATATGAGTTGACGGGAGAGACAAAGGGGAAAAGAGGAGACGCACACGACGCCGCACATGCACCCGATTTAAATACCGAAAACCTAATCAATTGGGGGATCTTTTTGCCACGCCTCCTCTCATCCTCCTTCCCAAAGCCGCTACGAGATCCAAGGCGTTCTCAAACGCCAAAGCACAGGTGGTCGAAGTACTAGGGGAATCAAAGCAAGGATCAACGTCAACGTCAATTGGGGGAGTCTTCAAATCCTTAGTTTTATCATTATTGTTTTCTTTCTTGGATTTCATGATGTTTAGAACCCCCATGAAGGAGTAGACTTTTAGTTAGGGATGAAGGACGGGTAGCCGTCCGTATCCCAGATTTATATTTATTGTAAATAATGGTTTTGTTATGTTATATATGCACCCCTATGGGGAATTTATGACCATTGTTGGTTTTCTTTGTGTGAGCTTGTGGCCATGTTAAGATTTCCAAATTATTAGCGTCAGTCTACGAGCTTGTAGCATAGCCCATAACATAACTAGTTTTCACACTTGGTTAGGGTTGAGGTTATACCCAACCCTAAACACAATCTTTTATAAAAATTAATATTTAGTTAGGAGTGACAAAGGAATTTGTTAGTACTATTGAGATAGTCTATGCTATACCTAGGGTGATATGATAGGTTATGCCCTTCGACTAGATCATTGCCCTAAACTCTAACTTAAGTATTAATTCAGGTTTAATATTGAATTAGGAGCAAGAAAGGAATTAAGTAGTGCTACTGAGATAATCTATACTACATGTGAGGTGATATGATATGTTATGCATTTAGACTAGTTTATTACCCTAAGTCCTAGTTTAAATACTAACCCAGACTTAATACGTGTAGCCTAAGCCTCCTAAACCATTGTCATAGTAGAATATAATGACGGAATACGAGTAAAACTACCCTAAATTTATTCCCTGAACTAACCTCAATTGAATTGACATTTTTAGTTTATCGTTAGTTTTGCTATTTTAGTTAACAAATCATTTAAACCAACTCAAAACTCGATTTTAACCGCTCGTTAATATCAAAATCTGACTTAACTCCGATTCCCTGCAGATATAACCTGTATACCCGATTTAGCTACGACAATCTCGTACGCTTGTGAGTAGACGGTTTTAAAACACACTTTAAAATCATATCAGTACCCAGAGATATGAAATTTTTTTACTTAGATATACCCTATGTAGACAGATCACATCTATTTTATTTCAATCGAAGCTTGGGTCACTCGGAATGGCGACCTCCCTCATTTTACAAAGGATTTCCACCAAAGGAGTAGAAAACCCTTTTTCCTTAGGAAAGTCTTTTCCATCATAAAATAGAAGCCAAGCAAGGAAAAAGAGAAAAAAATCCGGTTCCTAGAATTAAATTTTGGCTCTTGACAAATGAAGCCTAAAACTAGGATCTGGATCAAGAGGCCCCATAAGGTCGACGACCAGTGTTACTTTGACTGTGCACAAAATTCCTGAGCTTCCTCATATCAAAGAAATCAAAGTATCTTCGACGATTGGCTATGTTCTTATTATCACTATTGTCACTACTTAACCATAAAAAATAAGATAAAAATAAATATTTCTTGTATCAAGATACATTATCCACCATATAAAGTTCTTCTGAATCAAGAGGCAAGGTCTAAAGAGAACAGGCTGGTAATGGATCCCTCATATCAGACATATCCCTAATTTCAACGGATCCATCATTTTTTCCAACAGGAATCCTCATGGATATAGCCTAAAGTCGGGGCCTGACATTTTCAGGGTTGGAACAAACCTTTCAAATGGGTCCCTTCATATATTGTAATATTTTTTACCAACATAAATACTAATATAATAAATAATAAAAATTCTAATCATAAAATTTATTAATGTTATTAACAATTGAAGCTTCAAAAATCACTACAAAAATAAAACAAGTAAACTTGCATGTATTTGCCTTTGGAGTCCCCTACAATTTGGAGCATAACCGGTTGCTTCGGTTGCTAAGAGTTATCGCCCCTCCCTACCTAAAGTTCTCACAATTGAAGAACATGAGCTCTGCAAATACTTTCATTTCATAACTTGTGCAAGCCTCATCTTAAAGAACAAGCAACACCTATCTGATTATCAAAGGAAATAGAGACTAGATTACCCTTCTTATGAAGCAATATAAAACATCAACCAAATATATTCCGCTATCTGTTTCAATCAGCCACTTGAACAAGATGTTTAACACAAATCTACCCCCTCCAGTAAGATAATATTAGTCATCTAACATTCATCTTTTACACACACTGAATAAGCTGAAACCGGATTAGAAGACAAATTGCTGTCATTATCATCTAAAAATATGAGGAAACTAAGGACAAACAATATGCCAATTGTGAACCTCCAATCTAAGATGTCAGCCAAGCTTGCCGTTTATCATTATCTACAAGAATCACAACGTATCCACTTTAGGTATTCATTTAGAACCACCTAGCATCATCTCATTCAGCTTCCTCAACTGGACATTAAGGTTGGGGATGGGGAATCCAGGAAATGTTATGGGAACGGTAAATAAGAAAATAAAAGAACCAATTAAAATCAAGTAAAGTCATGAGTTTATCAATTGTGTTGTCCCCAAAGCAACAGAAAGCTTTCACTTGTTACATGATACAACAACATTCCCGGTGCCACACCGGCTCCCGCTCATGCAGGGTCCCGCGGGGGGGGAGGGGATGTTATACGCAGCCTTACCCCATTAGGATGAGACCCTGACAAGAGATTGTTTCCGATGACCCCCAACCTGATATTTGAAAGTTATGAGTACCTGAATACAGAGCATGCAAGGCAATGAGATTATGCAAAGCATGTATGTATGTAAGCATGTAAACATATAATTGAAGTAGGCAAAATAATCATGTAAGCGTTTAAGAACCATGTTTTGAAATTGTTTTCTTTCTTATGGTTGGTCATGTGTTCTCAATTTTCACTCAAAATCAACAAAACAGATTGAAACTATATGTCATAGATTCTTGTTAAGAACATAAAGCAATCAGAAAACCAAATAATTCCCTGCAACAACGCAAAATTACTGTGTGCCCCATTCATAGCTGTGCAATGCAAAAGGGAAAGGAGATAGCACAAAATTGACAAAGATACATCATTTTCTAACCAAAAACTACAGCAAATTCAACACAAGACAATGTTCAAATGCCGTTCCTCACTTCCCATCAATTTCAATGAATAAGAATTCTTAGCCCACCAGACCAAGAAAATCACACTCCAAGAAAAATAAAACAATAACAATAATATATGAGAATTCAATCACCAGAATTCATATCGACTAAGACCTCATTTGGTTACAGGAAATAAGCGCAAGAAATCGGAATTCATGAGAAGTGGACATTTGCCCTATTGGTTAGTTATTAGGAAATCGGCAAAACATGAGAATTGGAAATTCCTTAGCAATTTTCTATTCCTTTAAAGCATAGAAAGTGACTTACTTGGCCTCTAGGTACATTCCAGTTCCTTGGTATTTACCTGATCCCCCTAAGAAGTTCTATTTCTCATCCTGACAATCAAAATTGTGTATGTACTTCCTGAAAAGGTGACACAAGAATTGAATCATACAACTTTCAATAGGAATTAAATTCCTGTGTCAACCAAAGAAGGCCTAAATTTGCTAGGAAGATAAGCATATTACTCCTAGGGGAGGAAAGAAAAAAAAAAAAAAAAAAAAAAAAAACCTAAGGCCTTGTTTGGTTGCTATAGTAGTTGAATTCCTATAGGAAGTTGTATTTCCCATGAATTCAATTTCTATGTCAACTACTCATGAAGCAAATACAAAGTGTTTGATTGTCATGATAGGAAATAGAACTTCCTTGGTGGATAAGATAAAAACAAAGCAATCAGAACTTACCTATGGGGCTAAATAAGTTACTAACAGCATTTCGAAAGAATTGGAACTTGTAAAAGAATTTTCACTCACTATGTTCCACCAATTTCCGAATAACCTAACAAGAGGGCTAATCCACACTTGCCTAAAATTTTGATTTCCTCCACTTACTTCTTGTAAGCAAACAAGGCTTTAAAACTTAGAAGGCTAGGTAAGTCACTTCCTACGTTTTTGAAGGAATTGTAAATTGTTAAGGAATTTCCAATTCAATTTCTTGGTAATCAAGTGGACAAATGCCAACTCTCCATGAGTTCGAATTTCCCGTACATACTTCCTAGTAACCAACCAAGGCTTAAACAAAAACACACACACACAGAGAACGTGAAGAGAAATTACAAGAAGAGGAAGAGAATTTAGAAAAACTAGGGTGAAGCTGGAACTTAACATTCGGCGGAGAAAGTGACGTGGCGGCTGGATGACGTCACCGCCGCCGGAGACAACAAGATACTAATATATTGTCGGAATTGTATCCATTTTAACATCTCTCCACGAACATCTATCGAATTTATAGCACATGATCAATAAATTTTAAAACTTTAGGACACATCAGTGACAAAATGTTATCCCGTCATATATATTGAAACGTACGGTACATAGGTCATAAATAATCAAATCTTACGTTACCTAAGTCATAATTACAACAACAACAAAACCAATGCCTCCAAGGGCTAAGTAGGGTCTGGGGGGGTAGATGTACGCAGCCTTCCCTCTTCAGGGGGGCTACCCTGAAGAGAGGCCGTTTTCGAGGACCCCCAACCTGAACTCAAAATCACCATCAATTTACTCAAAATCACCACCTACTTATTTACTTAAAATCATCACCTAATTACCTACTTACTCAAAATCAATGCAAAATTACTCAAAGTCACCATCTACTTACTCAAAATCACCACCCAATTGCTCAGAATTGCCACTCAATTACTGAAAATCATAATCCATTTACTCAAAATACCCACTTATCCAAAATCACCACCCAACTATGTAAAATCACCTAATTACTCAACATAATGAGTCACTTACTCAAAATAACCATCTACTTACTCAAAATTACCACATAATTACTCAAATCACCCACGTACTCAAAATCACCTAAGTACTCAAAACCACGATCCACTTACTTAGAACTACCACTCAATTACTCAATATCCTCTAACTACAAAAAATAACCATCTACTTATGCAAAACTACCCATTCACACAAAACCACCACAAAATTACTCAAAATTACCTAATTGTTTGTTTGCTGCAACACCCCTTAAAACAAACAATAATAAAAGTTGAAACATTGTTCCTTTCTAGTTTAGTTGAAAGTATCTTTTAGAGGGAAATTGAGATTATAGGTAGAAGAGCCTACTTCACAACAACCTAAGAAATGATTGACAACAATAACAAGAAGAAACCTAGGAGACAACTAACTAATAGAGCATCATCACCTCCACAATTACTTCATGCCTACTTAGCATTAAGAAGGCCTAATGTCATTAAAATTAGAAATTTCTCTTAAACAATTGAGAATCGACAGGGTTTATAGATAGAGTTCCGGATTACCTTTAGCATTATAGGTCGACAATGAGATCAAGTCCTACAACGAGAAGATAGGAGTGAAGAAAAGCTGCTATTTTGTGTCCTTTGTTTTAAGTTGTGCAATGTACAAGAGTGGCTTAATCTTTTTTAGTCATACTAGTAAGGTGTAGGCACCTACAACTTGTTGGACGTGCTTCAATATTAGTGTTGAAATTGTGTCCCAATATGTGAGGGGAGCACATACACTCGATATGACTCAGTATATTTTCATATGACTATTGTAAACATTTAATAAGGGACTACTAATTTGCCTAATTGAATTGGGTCCTTAATATCCCCATTTATTAGTGACCTTACATAGTCATTACTTCATTATATATATGGTCATTTTCACTAATGAAATATGATAATGACCTTCTACATCTATATGTATTCTTCCCACCTTGTTCCTTTCCATGATCATCATATTATAGTTCTATTTCCTATCATGGTGACTAGACAATATTTGGATGTATAGTCCGCTATTGTAGAGTACACTAGAGTGGTGGACTACATGTTAAACCTGGGAATTGGAGTGCCATTCGGTCCCGTTTGTATCATTGTGGGGCATAAACAACTTTAGAGCGCTAATAGGCTTGACGGTTCCACCACGACCTTCGTCTTTTCAGGTAAGTTTTAATTACGCCTCCCCTCATTTTTTCCAACAATCTAAAGTTGTTTATATGAGTGATTAGAGCATGATTGTGTGGTTAGATCTAGGAAAAAAAAAATCTGGCTATTATTGATACGATCCCAAATTTGGTATTTAGAATTTATAGAATTCGGTGTTTAACATTATAATAGTTTAATAGCAAGTTTAGTGGGCCCCACCTAGAGGGGACTTTAGTCTATAAAGAGAAGGTATGTATTCTCAAATGAATTAAGCAAATAAAATGTCATCTTTCATGTTATTTCTCTCTCTATCTTTTTCTGCTTTTCATTTAGTATTTAGTTTATTTCGTTTTAGGTTCGTAACATTGGTATTAGAGCTCATCGGTACTCGGACCGTGGGTAATGTATACCAAGAGCTGGGCCGAGGTGGACCCACCATGGGGCCACCAAGGCGGACCGCCACAACAGGCAACAGCCGCCCCTTCTGCCGCCAAACAACCACCACCAGCTGACCCCCAAACCTACCACCAGACCACAATACCCACAACCCCCAGCCACCATCCACCCCTCTACCCAGCCCCACCAGTTGACTACCACACCCCACTACCCACCCCCAGCAGTTGACTACCACCACCACCACCACCACCACCCCACACCACTTCACTACCACCCCCACACGTACACCAGCACCATCAACCCAATCCACCAACACTCACCCCTCCTTTACTACCAACAACCACCCACCACATTCACCCCCACCCATCTCCCCACCAACCACTATTGAGAACTCCACATTCACCCCCACCTAAGTCATAAGTACCCAAACAATAATACAAAGAATGCAATTATTGAGAACTCCACATGTGAGTCCACATAATAGAATTCCACGTTGGAATAGTAAGAGTGAATGGATCAATTTATAAGCGTAATGAGTTACTCCTATAGCTATAGAAAGGCTATTTCTTAAGGACCCCAGCCCTAAAAAGAACTCCACTAAAAGAACCACGACAACCACCCAGTGTCCCTAAGAAGCTCTCCTGCCAAGGCAGAATGCAACCTTGTAGAAAGTTTATCTCCGATTAACCACAACCCAGAAACAAACTCAACTCAAGTAAAAGGAAAACATACATATGTAAGGCAAATGGGAGATTACCATACCAGAAGGAGGAGAGAACTGAGAGAAACTGGGGGGTTGAAACTGGAATTTAATTATCGGAGGAGAAAGTGACGGCACAACCGCGGCCTGAGACAAAGAATTCATCGTCTTCTTCCTTATCTCTCTACACAAAATCCAAAATTATCAAGAATTTTGGATCGATTTTGGAGGTAAATTCAAATTAATTTCATCCAAACATCACAAAAACACAAAATTATGTATGATATGATATCCTCGTCAATTCAATTGCTATGAGTAGCGATGGGGATGGAGATTTGAGTAGGGAAGGTGGGGATTCAAGTGGTGTTTGATCTTGGCCACAAGGTTAGGGTTTGGATTGAATTCAATGTCATTTGGAAGATTTAGTACTTACAAACCAACAACAGCAACAGCAACAGCAACAACCCAGTACCTCAAAGGGCTCCCGCATCAACAAAATCTGAGAGGTAGATGTATGCAGTCTTTCCCCTTCCAAAACTGCCATGAAGGAAGGCTGTTTCCGAGGTTAGTACTTACAAACCAAATATGGATTATCTTGTTCAAAAAAAAACCAAATGGATTTTTTTTTTAAAGGTCATTTAGATATTATTACCTTAAAGTTTAGTTATAATTTTTTAGTTCATAAATTTTGTGAAATAATTTTTTAATTGAAAAGGTCCCAAATACTTAATAAAATAGTCCAAATAGCGGGTGTGTAAAGGTACAAAATAAGTATCACTTTTATTCTTTTACAAAATTATTTGGATTATTTTATTAAATATATTTAATTTTTTGGACAAAAAATTATTTTATAAATTTGTAGATTAAAAAATTAATACATTAAATCTCAAGGTATTAATATGTAATTTACCCTTTTTATTAAAAATTACCTAAATTTGAGATGTTGCAAAAACTACTAATATTACTAGGGATGTGGGTCAGGTATGGTCAGGGTTTGCCTTTATCCAGATTCAATCTAGAAAAAACTCAACCCAGCTTAAATCCGAAAAAGACTCATTTATTCTATAAAAATTCAATCTAGATCCAAATCTATCACGCGAAACAGATATTAAACCTAAATCCATAACTCATTTAAATCAGAACATAATATACAATTTATTATTAATATATATAACAATAATAATATAATAACAATATCTTGTTTGGTTGGTGGGAATGAAAGGGTCGTAGTGGAAATGGACAGTCTATTCCCACTTTTTGGCCGCTTGGTGCACGAGAATGGGAATGAAAGGAAGGGTGGGAGTGCAAATAAATGAAAATAAAAAGCTTCTAAAATTTCCACATTTTCATACACACATTTTCATACCCAGTTGGGCTTGGATTTAGAAATGTAAGAATTGGAATTAAAAAAAATTGGGGTCCAATTATATTTTTTTTTTTAACTACTTTAATCTCAATTTATTTTGTTTTATGTAATTATCTTCAAATGATAGAATCTAAAATTATTATTATTGTTGTTGTTGTTGCTGCTGATGCTGCTGTTATTGTTGTTGTTGTTGTTAATATTATAATACTAATAATAAAAATATTATAGCTATTTTTTTTATCAATACCAATAATAATAATATTATAGCTATCACTATTATTGTTATTATTTTAATATTAATACTATTATTGTTGTTGTTATTGTTGTTGTTGTTGTCGCTGCTGCTGTTGTTGTTATTATTACTACTACTATTACTATTATTATTATAATATTATCATTATTATTATATTATTATTATTACTTTTTTTTTTGGTAAATATATTATTATTATTACTAATACTATAAGAAATTCTATTTGAGGATATTTTGTTAAACTATTTTGTTTATATACTCCGACCTGTGCATACCAAAATATGGGAATGACTATTTCGGCCATATTTCCATCTTCATTCTACCATATACCAAACGAAGGAATGGGAATGATTAGTCTATTCCCACTCCCAAAACATTATTCATGTTTCCTTATTCTCATTCCTACAAATTCATTCCCACTAAACAACCCATAAAAAGTTAATATTTAGCCAAATTGCTACATTTTTTCCTCTTTGTCATTTAAAATGTAGGGAAAGTTATATACTAGTACCATAAGATTTGGTGAAATAATTTTTTAGTCCACAAAATTTACAAAATAATTTTTTAGTCCACAGGTTTATGCAAAATAATACTTCAATCCAGCTGCTGTTAAATCTTTCACAGAAATTTACGAAATGACAAGATACCCTTACAAAAATATTGTTTACACTAAATAAAAAAAAAAGAAAAATAAGTAAAAATCCTCAAATCCTAACCACCCGACCCCACCACCCACCCATCGTCATCCCTTGCCGTTGCCCACCCTCGCCGGTCCAAGACAATGCCATCCAACCTTCACATGTTGCCCCACCTTACAACTACCGATCTCTCATTCGTCATTCTCTCTCTCGTCGGCCTCTATCTCTCTCCTTCCAAAGAGGGGAGAGGGGGTTGACAGGTGAGTGGTAGTGTTGTATGGCGACCAAGGTCAGCTTTGGTGGCCAATGGTATAGTGTTTAAGTGGTTGTGGATTAATTTTTTGAGAGATGATGGTGAAGTGGGAGACACATGAGAGAAAGGGGGAAGGGGGCGAGGAAGGTCAGAGAGAGTGAGAGGACAAGGCTAGGCTATGGCTGGCGAGGTGAACATCGACCTTTGAAAGTGGTAGTGGGGAACCTGTGACAATGGGCAACAATGAGGTGTTGGTCGGTGATGAGCTAGCAATGGCAACCCAATTCCTCGTTACCCAAAAAAAGATGGCAAGGGGGCGGTGGGGCAGGATGGCTAGGACTTGGGATTTTTATTTGTTTTTTTTTTTTTTGGTTTAAAAAATAATATTTTTAGTAAGGGTATTTTGTTCATGTTGTAAATTTTTGTGAAAGATTCAATGGCAGTTGGACTAAAATAATATTTCATCCAAAAAGATTCAATGGCAGTTGGACTAAAATAATATTTCATCCAAACATGTGAACTACAAAATTGTTTCACCAAAACGCATGGTACCAATATGTAATTTACCTTAAAATGTATAATAATAAAAATGGAACATCAAGCAATCATTCAGAAACATCTATAGCTAGTAATCTTTGTACATAAATTCGTTATATTATGGTTTTTACATATTATAGTGCTAGAATAAACTAAAAAATGTTGGCATAATAAGAAAATGTTGAAATCAGGTTTGCAATGTTAAAAACTCAAAAGTTAGTAATTCTTTTGATTTAATGTCATCTAAATCCAACCCGACCCAAAATCTATTTATCAACATTCAAATCCAAATTTATTTAAAACTCATTTTTTAACCTAAATCCATCATAAGTGGATCGGGTTGGATGGCAAAGAATCTGGGTGCAATTGCCATTCCTAATTATTACACATAATTTTTTAAAAATTTTTCAATACCATGCCTTAATGTGATACTGTTAACATCCTTTAATTTTTTATGACATCGCATTTTGAAGAAAAAAGACAAAATAATTTTAGAAAATTGGAATTTACTTTCAAAATAATTTTACAAATTTAAAATATTGGAAACACTTAAAAAAATATATTTTTTTTGGATAAATGAGGACAACCCCAGAAATACAAGTAGAGAACTTCAAAAAAGAAACAAGTACACAAAACTTATCAAAACATATCAAACACATAAATTTTTAAAGTTGAGGACTCAAGTCATTCCCTTAGAGGTGGCCAGTGGGCCGAGCCGGGCCCCGTTTAGGCCGGGCTTGGCCCGGCCCAGCCATTAGATGGGCCAAGCTTCAAGCCCTCCCAATGGCTGGGGGGGCCGTCGCTCAATTTAAAAAAATAATAATAATTTTTTTCCTATAAATACTAATCTAAATTTCTCATTTCATCACATCAATTTCTTATCCAATTATCTCTTCTCTTGCTCTAAATTTGCTCTAAATTTCTGAAATTCGAAGTTGCAACTTGTTATGCTCGTAGAATCTTATAAAAGTTTAAATTTTAGTTTTCGCTTCGGTAAATTTAGTATCGAAATTTTATCTGTTTGTCATTTTTATTTACTGAACTTGCATTCTTAGTTGCATTTTTTAATTAATAATCAACAATACTATCATGGCACACAATTCTTCTTCATCTAGAGCTGGTAAATCTAGTTCAAGCTCTTCAAGACCCCCTAAAATTCCTAGGACGGGTAGAGTTGTCAAACTTAATACCCAGGAACGAACATTTTTAGAATCAGGTCCTTCTCCTTCCTACACAGACACTTTAAATTGGGAGGAGCAAGAACAGTACTACCAAGACTAGAATTTACCTAAATCGGGGGATGCTCGAACTTCACAATTCGAAAAAGAACCCACACCCACCAGCACTGAGACCGAAACCTACGACACCACTAGTAGTAGGCGTAATACTAGTGAGGTATGAAAACACTTCACACTAGATCGGGAACTTAATAAAGCCTATTGTAAATTATGTGAACCCCCTAAAGTTTGTAGTCATTCACGTGGTGGTGGAACAAGCACGTTAAAAAGACACCTAGTGAAAAGCCACCTTGAACTAAATCCAAATAGATCCCAACAACATTTAGTACAACAAATGACCGGTGCACTTGCTAGTTTTAGGTTTTCACAAAAAAAAATAATAGATGAGAATTAGTAAAATATGTCATTGGGGCTGAAAAGCCATTTAACACCGGCGAAAACCCTAGATTCGTCCACTATTGCCAAAACGCATTAAACCCCGCCGTCGTACGTAAGGGTTCCTCGGAACATTTTCCAGCGGGACGCATTTACAGAATTTTATAGAATGAAAATGGAGCTTCTAGACATTTTTAAGACGAACCCGAGCATGTTCTCGTTGACGTCCGACACGTGGAGGTTGAAACCCGGTGTGCCTTTCATGTGCATAATGACACACTGGATCGATTCTTCCTTCATTATGCAAAAAAAAAATTCATTTTTTGCATTTAGATTATTCCAACTCTGCTAAGATAATCACGAGTGCCATTATGGCAGCATGCCGTGAGTGGGGTATAGAACGGAGAATTTTTAGCATTACTTTTGATAACACCACAAACAACAACGTATCCGTAAAACAATTAATTACGCACATGAGACCCATCTTAGATGAGAAATGTTTTCACTTACGTTGCATATGTCATATTTTGCATTTAATAGTAACGGATGGTTTGAACCTAATACAAGCTTCTCTTGAGTGTTTAAGAAAAGTTACTATAGCGATCAAATCATCCGGAACTAGGAGGAAAAGATTTAGAAATCTTTGTGACATGCATGGTATACAATATAATCAATTTAAATTAGATACACGAAATAAGTGGTCATCAACAGTAGAAATGTTATAAAGAATATTACCATAAAAAGATATATTAATTGAATTTGTACATAATAGTCGTTCAGATCTTAGGTCTTTTAATTTTGAAGCAGTAGATTGGAATGCAATTAGCGAAATATGTAAATTTTGTACTATGTTTAGAGACCCTACGACTTTTTTTTTCTAGTTTTTATTATCCTACCATGCCACAAGCAATATCTAGATTGGTAGATATTTTGCTTGGATGGCAAATAACTAATCGAACTCCGTGTTGCTGGCCTCAGTTGCCGCAATGAAGGTAAAATTTGTTAAATATTATTTTGACCTGCCTCTTACTTATTGTTTTGCCACCATTTTGGATCCCCATTGTAAACTTACATGCTTGTAATTATTTGCAAAAATTTTTTACAAAAAATTAAACCCAACTTTTGGTAACGCATCTTTTATTGCAGAAGTCAATGCAGACTTACATGAATTATTTTCTTTGTATGCTCGTAGATTATCAGGTGATAATTCACACGTTTCTTCCACATTACATGGTTCTTCCTTATGTAGTAGTAGTAGTTTCGGAGAAAAATCATATGCTTGGGAGATGTTGGACCGATTCAAGCCTAAACAAAATCCCACATCATGTGACGAATTAGATTATTACTTGCGTTCACTAATGCTCCAGTTCTTCTCGACATCGGTGACTCCATGCTTTAATATTTTGCCATAGCACGGGATATACTAGTGTGTCCGGTGTCTTCGATAGTATCAGAGTGTGCTTTTAGTGCCGGTGGCAGGTTGCTTGGAACCAAGAGAGCGAAGTTATCATCGTCTAGCTTGGAAATGTCGGTATGCTTGAAGGACTGGCTGCACTCAGCGGATAGGGACCAAGACCAGCTGAAGTTGGGTTCATCATGCGAGAATGAAGACAACTGTACTACTGATATGTCAAGTTCCGACTTACCAACCCCTGCCAGCTTAGACTAAGTAATTCTTTTTTTTTAATCAAAAAAGCCCGAAGGCGCATTATAATTCTATTTCTCTATAGTATATTTTTGTATAGAATATATTTATAATTTAAATGGTGTAGTTGTATTTGTTAATAATTTACGACACATTTAATTTCATTAGCTATATTTACCATTATTTATGATTGTGTTGTACTGTACTTGTATGTTATATTATTCATCAATGAATTATAATTATTTTTTGGACAAAATGAATACGTATTTTACATATTTACAAATTGTATTAAAAAAAAAAGAGGAAGGGGAAAGTCGAGCCAACCCGGGCCCGGTCAGAAATCGGGCCTGGCCCGGCCCTGCCCATTCGAGGGCCAAGCCCAGCCCGGCCCATGGCCACCTCTACATCCCCTCCACAAATAAAAAAATTGTTCTCGGGCTCTCCCACGGAGCCTTTTTAGGGTTTCATACCCTTGGCTTGATTCCTTGAATTTTCATGTGAATCTCTCATTTTTTTCTCACTTTGCGTGTGGTGGTGCTTTGGTAAAGGAGGAGTACGCTGGGGTTTATACTACTAGTGGTGGGTGGTCAACACTGTAAAGGGTGCTTTCTATGCTAGTAGTGAACGGCCGATAGTGGGGTGATTGGTCGTTGGTGGTGGGGGTGAGGCCGCGCGCGGGGGTGGTGATTTAGCTAACAAGGTGCTCATTAGCCCCCTTTATCTCTTTCCTCTTCTCTTGACTCTCTTAATGTGAAAAGGGATTCTCAAGCCAGAGTGCAGAACATTCCCTCTTCCTCTGAAAATGTTCATGATGCTTTGACTTCTGATGTCCCACTTCAATTGAAGGTTGATGGTGTGACTGGTTTGATTGTTAATGTTGCTGATGGGCAAAACTGCCTCAAATGAATCTCTTATGTTGGAATTGTTGGGGTTGTGGTTAATCCCAGAATGTTCGAGCTTTGAAAGAGCTCAATAAAAAGCATAGGCCAGGTATTATATTTTTTATGGAGACTAAGCAAAAGGAAGGTAAAATGGTTAAAATAACATAAAAGTGTGTTTTTGTGATTGTTTGTGTTAGCCCTATTGGGACCAAAGGTGGTTTGGCCCTTTTTTGGAATGATTCTATGAAAATTGATGTGCTTTAGTTTTGTGAAAGGTTTGTTCTCATGTTCTTGATGTGCGGTCCAACTCTTCTTGGTCTCAATTGTTTGTTCATGGGGAACCTGATCAAAGCAAGAAAAGGGAGTTTTGGAGTTCAATGTCTTCAATGTGTAGTGGTCTGTTTGGACCGATTAACGTTGCAGGGGAATTTAAAGCCTTTGCTCTCACTTCTCATAAATTTAGCTACACTCTGCCCTCTCTGTCACAGTTAAATTGGCTTTAAATCTTTCTATGACGCATGCTCATTGATGGAATTGGATTCGAAGGGATGCCAATTTTCGTGGTCGAATAAACAAGATGGGGCAGGACATGTTAAAGAGAGACTGGACAAGGTGGCTATCAATGCTGAGTGGCTTGCTCTTTTCCCTTGGGTGGCAGTTCATCTCCTCCCGGCGATTGAATCAGATCATTCCCCATTGTTGGTGTTCCCTATTTGGAATAGTGAAGCGGCGCCAGTATCGATTTAAATTCAAAGCTAAATGGATTCATCATAGTAATTATTCTAATGCTATTTTGGATGGTTGGATGGCTCATTCAAGATCGGGGACCATGTCTAAGCTCCTTTGTAAGCTTTCACTTTGCTGTGCCTGTCTTTCAAAGTGGAATAAATCTTTGCGTCATGCCTTAGCTACTGAAATTGAGAAGATGATGGGGAGATTGCAAGAAATCCAAAGCAGGTTCCAAATCCCAAATGATAGGATTGAAGAGGAGGAGATTTTATGTAAGCTGATTAAGATCTGGGAAGAAGAAGAGCTTTGTTAGAAGGAAAGACCTTGTATTGATTGGCTCACACTTGGGAATCATAACACCCACTTCTTTCATGTGTCTACCCTTGTTAGGCAATGCCGAAATCATATTCTCAGACCAAAGGATGTGAGGGGTAATTGGGTTGATCAGGAAAAAGACATCAAGGAGATGATTTTGTCTCATTTTAAGATTGTTTTTGCTGCGGTGGGTTGTAGGGGACTTGCCGAAGTTCTGTCGGTTTTTCCCGGGATGATCTCTGAAGATTGTAATGGAAGGCTCTTTGCTCGTATTTGCTAGTTCGAAATTAAAGCGGTTGTTGATGGTATGGGTAGTCTCAAATCTCAAGATCCTGATGGCTTTTTAGGTATTTTTTTCAAAGAATTTTGGAATATTGTTGCTGATGATGTGTATGGTGCCGTATTTTCATTCTTTAAGACTGGAGTTATGTTAAGATCCTTGAACCAAACCAATATGGCCCTTATCCCAAAGGTTAACAACCCCGAATTCATCACTCAATTAAGACCTATTAGCTTGTGTAACTTCACATATAAAATCATCTCAAAAGTCCTAGCTAATAGACTTAAAACCCTTACTTCCACTGATTATCTCCCCTAGTCAAGGGGCCTTCATTCATGGTAGAAGAATTTAAGACAATATCATTATTGCTCACAGGGTCTTTCATGCCTTAAAAAGGAAAAAGAAGGGGAAAAAAGGGTATATGGCCATCAAAATTGATCTTTCAAAAGCTTATGATCAGGTTAATTGGGAATGTCTTGAGGGTATTCTTCGTCGGTTTGGCCTTCAGTCTAACTTTATCTCATGGATAATGGAGTGTGTTAGGACAGTGTCAATCAGCCCGATGGTGAACGGAGTTCGTTTACCTTCCTTCTTTATTTCCTGGGGGCTAAGGCAGGGGGGCCCTCTATCTCCATATTTTTTCATTCTTATTATGGTGATATTCTCGTGTTTGATTCAGGATGTGGTGGATAGGGGTTCCTAGTGACCCTTTGTTATCTCGGCACATTCTCCTTCTCTATCCCATCTATTTTTTGCTGATTATTTTTTACTTTTTTGCAAAGCAAATTTAGATGTGGTTAGGGAAGTTAAGCAGATTATCCAATTGTTTTCCAATGCTTTGGGGCAAACTGTTAACTTTGAGAAGTCAGCCGCTTTTTTCTCATCTAATACTCCGAGAGATGTCCATTATGATTGTTTAGCTGAGTTGGGTGTTCCGTCTCTCAGTTTTGATGATAGATACCTAGGCATCCATGTATTGCGGGGTTGGGACAAAAATAGCACTTTAATGTACCTTGTTGATCGAATTAAAAAGAAGGTCCAGGGTTGGAAATCATCTCTTCTTTCTCATGTGGGTCGAGAAGTTCTTTTTAATTCAGTTATCTTTGCTATTATGCAATATGTTTTTTGTTGTTGTAAAATTCCTCTTTCCTTGGCTCGTAAAATCAATAGTTTGATTGCTAAATTTTACTAGAGAGGAAACTGTGGCAAGGAAAGACAGATACATTGGGTTAGCTGGACAAAGATAGCAAAACCTAAAATTTTGGGGGGTTTGGGATTTCGTGATATGGGAGGTATGAATTTTGCTATGTTAGCCAACCAAGCATGGAGAGTCTTGAATGAGCCGGACTCCTTTTGGGTTCGTGTTCTTAAAGGTCTTTACTTTCTTAATGGAGACTTCTTAGGGGCACGTATTGGATCCCGCCCTTCTTGGTTTTGGAAATGTATCGTTGAGGTTCGTAATTTTCTTAAAAAGGGCCTTGCTTGGAATATTCAGAATGGTCGATTTGTCAAGGTTTGGACTGATGACTGGGTGTCGAATAAGGGTTGCCTGGGGCCTACTACAGGCCTTGATCACTTATCTTTCTTAAGGGTGTCTAATCTTATAATGCCAAATTCAAGATTATGGAACCTGAATGCTCTTGCAAGCCTCTTCTCTGTGGATGTTGCCAATGATATTTGATGTATCCCCATTTCTAATCCCGGTATGGATGATTGTATGATTTGCAAGTTCGATTCCAAAGGTTTCTATTGTGTTAAACAAGGATATGCCCTATGGAACCTGTCTTGTTCTGCCCGTGACCAAACTTTGCAGGCTTTTCCTTCTAATTCTCCTGAAAGGAAATGCTTAAGTAGGTTATGGATGGCCCCTGTTCCTCCTCGTTTATGTGTGTTTCTTTGGAGGCTTTTTAAGAAGGCTTTCCGGTGGATTGCAAACATAGCAAAAAGAATTCCTGATGTCTCCAACCTTTGTCCTAGATGCAAACAGGAACCGGAATTAGCTAATCATATCAATTTTCTTTGTCCATTCGCTTGTGCTGTTTGGTTTGTGTCTGATTTAGGGTTGAAGCTGGATGTTGTTCTTCTTTTGATGATGACTTTTTGATTACCAAAATTATTTATGCTTGCTGGTGGATTTTGAAATTTTGTGTAGATTTGTCTTTGAAGGTTCTGTTGATGATCCTAAATGGGTTGTGGATTATGCATTTTTTGAGGACGTTAAGGCCTTTTCTGCTGCGGGTGATACCCCAACTGTTTCTCGGCATGCTGTTTCAACGGATAGGGGACGGTCAAAGCCTCCAATCGGTTGGGTTAAGTATAATTTGGATGCTCGTTAGTCCTCTTCCTTTGTGGCAGTAGCTCTTGGGATTGTTGTTCAAGACAAGCGGGGGACGGTTCTTTCAGGTTGGTGTGGCTCATCTTTTGCTTCTTCCGCTCGTATGGCTAAGTGTCTTGCTTTGAGGGGTGCATCCTCCCTGGCTATCCGATTTGGGCATGAGCTTGTCATTTTTGAGACTAACTGTCAAGATATGATTCGTGCCTTTGAAGAAGAGTCTCCTCCCCCTAGGAAAATTTTGCCAATTGTTAATTATGTTAAACTTATATTATCATCTTTTACGTCTATTCGTTTTTATTGGTGCCCTAGATAGGCAAATGTTGTAGCTCATGAAGTGGCGAAGTTTCATAGTCGGGGAGACTGTTCCCATGACTAGGTTGATTCCCCTTCTCCCTTCATTTTGTCTGTTGTTGTTAATGATCATGTTTTATGGAGCGCCTTCGGGCTTTTGTTGATAAAAAAAAAACCAAATAAAATAAAAAACTTACGAAAATAACAGTAGGGGCATGAAGAATCAGCAGAGAACAAGAGGCTGCCATGCGTTTGCTTTTGCTCCCAAGTGATGGTCGACCAATCCAGATGCGTCCCCTCATCCCGTAGAATCGATTCGGCAGATCAGATGAGGGTACGAACTCGGCTAAAGACATCTAGCATTGAGATCGAGACTTATAGGATTTGATGCTTTCAATATTTCGACCAATCTCTTCTAGACTATAAGGGAATTCGTTACACCATGCTATTATCCAATATCCACGCCTTATTTTAATACACCAAAAAATGTCATCATCCTCCTAAAACTCACCCTTAAATATAATCTTATCCTCTTATTCCACAAAGCCCAAACGGTCGCAAAAACTAGGGTTGCAATTTAGCCAAAATTACAAGTCTGCCTCTCTAATTTATCACAATTACTAGATTACCATTTACCTAAATTTTGTAAGAGAGAAATATATGGTACATTGTAATAGTTTTACCCAAATTAATTTAGTAGAATTCATCCATATTGTATTTGATTGGGGAGGAGCGAAACAAAAGAAGTATCTGGTAATAAAAATGGCAGACATGAAAGTCTATCTATGTTTTTTTTTTTTTTTTTGAAGCTATAAAATATTATATTTGAACCCTAGAGGATAAGGGTTTCTCAAATTTAGAAGTATTGATATGTGACTAAAATAAGTGTCTGGGTCTATAGTAATACGATAATCTAATAGGTAATGGAGTAGGCCCAACCTGGAGGGGGACATTCTATGTATAATACTAGTCATTATAATCTAAAGCATGAATGAATTCAATTTACTACAAAAATACAAGATATACTCGACAATAAAAAAAGGGGTCAATTACAGAAAATCCCATGTTTTTTGCTTCAAAAATAGAAAACCTTTTTCACAAATAAAAGCACTCACAAAACCCCTTCGCTTTTAAAAATTTATTACTTTAACCCCTTGCAACTTATTTTTAATCATTTTACCTCTCAAAAGTGAGGGAGTCAAATGTTTAATTTTATTTTTAGAAGAGGGTTTTATATTATTTGGCAAAAATTAGAAATTTTATGCTTTTAGCAAAAGAATTAAAGAGATTTTCTATATTTATAAAAATATAATTATTTTAATTAATTATAGTAATAATATTATAAGTTCAAAAGATAAAAAGTATTTCTAAAATTTTGGTAAAAAATATTATGAGATAAAATATAATATTTTTTATTGATATTATAATATCATTGATATAATTAATTAAAATAATATTTTTATAAATACAAAAAACTCCCCTTTTTAAAAATATAAAAAAAAATCTTTATTTTTCTTCAAAATATAAAAGCCCTACCTAAAAATAATATCAAATACTTAAATATTTTATTTTAAGGGGCAAAATGGTAAAAAAAATTGTTTGGGGGCAAAGTGATAAATAGTCAAAAGTGAGGGGGTTTAATGAATGATTTTATTTATGAGGGGAGTTTTGTATTATTGAAGCCAAAGTCAGAGAGATTTTTAATAATTTACCCTAAAAAAATAATAAGAAACGTTGTTTGTTATTTCTTTTAAGTGATATGATATAATACTAGACCATTGAGGATCAAGGTCTCTCAAAAAGAAAAGTATTAATGAAACAAGTGTCATCTTTTAGCTATTTGAGTTTATAGTATTAGAGTAACCCTAAGTATTATAGTAGGTCCCATTTAGAGAGAAATATTTTATAAATAGAAGTAGTCAATGTAATCCAATTAATAAAATCAAATGTCATCTTTTATATATTTTTTTCTCTTATCCCTTTAATTTTACTACTTTATCACTTTCCTTTAGTTTCAGTATATTCTCTAATTTAGATTACATCAATAGCTTTTATCAAAAAATGAGAAAAATGACAGGAAAAAAAAAAAATCTCAGAAAATTTGTTATCAATTTTCCATGTCTGCATATGTTTTCGAAACAAAAAATAAAAAGGAAAAATTGAAGATAAAAAAAGAAAAATCTAATATCACAATTAGGGTTTAATAAGAGAATATAAGATGAGAGAAGAATTTTAGAGAGAGTTGAGATGAGAGACAGAAGGGATATGATATTTCGTTAATCAATTCAATCCATACAAAGGACACTTACAACCTTATTTATATGATCTAAAAATAAAAGAGAAGCAAATTGGACAAACACCAACACAATACGGAAATAACAGATTTTTCTGCCAAATTTGCAACAGAATTTCCCACCAAAATTCCAAATTGATTTTCCCGCCAAAATTCAATTTCAAAGAATGTCCAAATGAACTTATTTTCTTAAGAAGTTCATGACAAATACCCTCCCCAACGGCTCAAGAATCAAAGTGAGGAAATTCGCTCTTAAGAAAGTAATAATCTTCCCAAGTAGCCTCATCTTCACTTAGGTTGGACCATTGAACAAGGACCTGTGTGATAGCAACATTATTCAAGGGATCATGCGCCTAATAAGCTTGGCCACTGGTTCAGCTCAAACACCACCAGTAGGAGCAATAAGAGGCGATTGGAACTGAGGGACAACTTCCTCTCCAATCTTGCGTTTCAACAGGGACACATGGAATACCAAATGGATGTTGGAACCAGAAGGCAATTTGAACTTGTAAGCTACTGACCAGTCTTCTTCAGAATCTTGGAAGGGCCATAGTACTTAGCTGAGAGTTTAACATTTCTTCTAACTGCTACTGAGATTTGCCTATGGGGTTGAAGTTTCAAATACACCAAGTCTCCCTCGCTCAATGACCTCTCTAATCTCCTTGCATCAGCAAAAAAAAACTTTGTCCTGGATTGCGTAATTTTTAATTGGCCCTGCAGCTGTTTGTTTAGATTGGTTCTGAACTGAACCATCACTTTTACCACAGCTATAGGAGACTGCAATTCAGTTTGAAGGATGGGAAGAGGAGGATGATAGCCATATAGAGCAAAGAATGAAGTTGTTTTCAGTGAATTGTGAAAATTGGTATTGTACCAAAATTCTACAAGAGATAACCACATATGCCATTGCCGTGGGTGTTGGAAAGTCATATACCTTAGGTACTGCTCCAGACACTAATTCAATCTCTTTGTTTGTCCATTAGATTGAGGATGGTAAGCTGAGCTTAACACAAGAGAGGATCCCAGTAGCTTGAATAACTCTTGCCAAAAAACACTAGTGAAGATCTTGTCTCTGTCAGATAAAATGGATTGGCGAAGTCCATGAAGCTTGTAGACATTATCCAAGAAGAATTTGGCTAACTGAAGAGCAGAAAAATGATGTTGTAAGGCAAAAAAAAGTCCATACTTTGTATATCTGTCTACAACTACCCAAATCACGTCCTTCCCTCTTGATCTAGGAAGACCCTTGATGAAGTCCATACTGATGTGCTGCCAAGCATGATCAGGTATGGGTACAGGCTGTAGAAGACCAGGATAGGGGAAGTATTCCCCCTTGTTTCTCTGACAAGTATCACAAGAGCGCTCCCAGTCTACTATATCCTTCTTCATTCCCTTCTAAATAAACCATTTCTTCAGTCTTTCATGTGTGCCTAATATGCATGAATGTCCACCTAATGCTGAGGAGTGTAGAGCCTGAAAGACCTACCTCCTCAATTGAGTAGACGAACCCATGTAAATTCGATTTCTAACCTTCAATACCCCATTGGAAAAGATAGCTTCTAGTACTGCATCAAGGTTGATAGTGAGGGACTGAATCAAATCTTCAGCATAAGCATCTTGCTTATAAGATCTGGTGACGTCTTCCATCCAAAGAGGTCTGATTGCTGAGATTGCACTGAATTGCCCGTCTAAAACAGTCTCTAGTTGTCTAGATAAAGCATCTGCAGCCAAGTTCTTTCATCCCTTCCTGCATTGGACGGAGTGATCAAGTCCCATCATCCTCATCAGTCCTTTCTTATGTATCCTGGAAGTGATCTGCTGCTCAAGAAAGTGCTTAATGCTTTCATGATTAGTCCTGATGATGAAATGGTGGCCCTCCATGTAGTGACTCTACTTATGCACTGCTAGGAGTATAGCCAAGTACTCCTTCTCATAGATGGATAGTTACCATATTGTGAAGCATCTATGTCCAGGATGAAAGGTTCACTAAAATTTGGCATTGCTCACACATGTGCAGAACACATTGCAAGCTTAAGCCTGTCATATGCTTCTTGGGATTTTACCATCCAAGCGAAAGCATCTTTTTTGAGCAATGATATTAGAGGTTTGGCTATTACACCATACCCTGCGATGAACTTCTTATAGTAGCCAGTATGCCCCAAGAAACCTCTCAATGACTTGAGATTAGTAGGACTGGGCCATTTCTCCATGGCTTGTACCTTGCCAAGATCGGTTGAGACCCCTTCACTTGACACTACATGACTAAGGTACTCTACTTTGGGTTGGCAGAGGAACATTTAGAAAGCTTAGCATATAATTGTGTTTGCGCATAGTTTCAACGACAAATTGTAGGTGGTATAGGTGAGATTCATGGTTTTGTTTGTATACTAGGATGTCATTGAAGAAAACTAGCACGCATTTGCGCAAGAAAGGTTTAAAAACAACAATTATCAGGGCCTGAAATGTTGCTGGAGCATTAGCTAAACCAAAAGGCATAACTACAAATTAAAAATGGCCATGGTGGGTACGGAAAAGCAGTTTTGTGTATGTCTGTATTGCTTACTCGAATTTGATGGTAGCCTTGGGGCAAGTCAAGTTTAGAATGGCAAATCCATAGAGTTCATCCAATAGGTCATCAATTATAGGTATTGGGAACTTGTCTTTAATGGTTCAGGCATTGAGTTGTCTATAGTCAATGCATATCCTAGATGAGCCATCTTTCTTTTTAACTAAGATGACTAGAGAGGCATAAGGGCTATGGTTTAGTCTGATGAAGTTATTCTTAAGCATTTCATCGACCTGTTTTTCAATTTCAGTTTTGTGAGCATGAGGGTGTTTATAAGGTCTTAAGTTGATTGGTGAGGCTACTGATTTTAATGGAATTGAGTGATCTATCATTCTTTTTGGGGGTAAGGCAGTTGGAGGTTCAAAGAGATCCCTATCGTTATGTAGTAGACGAAGTATGGAGGGTTCAGAAACAACCTGATCCTTGGGAGGTGTTGCTTAAATAGAGGATAGATGACCAATCCAGGCACAGCTTCCCCTCTGCAAAGCATTCTTCAATTCCTTATAACGCATCAAGCGCAGTGCACCTTGCTCCCTTACACCTTGAAGCTTGACTGTAATACCAGCACTCTCAAAAGACATTGACAGATTGGCAAAATCAAAGACTATGGGGCTTATTTTTCTCCTCCAATCAACTCTGCCACAACCTCCTAGCTTGAGGACTCTAAAGTCATAAGCAAACTCATGGCCTTGAATCTTCCACTTGAATTACTTACATTTGGTATGAGTGAGCATAGTATTTCCATCTACCACGGTAACAGACAGAGGGAAAGACTTAACCAACTCATAATCCACCTTCTTTGCAAATCTAAGATCGATGGAACTGTGGGTGCTTCCACTATCAATCAAGATCAGTAATGAATTCTGCTTGGCAAGTCCCTTAATCTTGGTAGTGTTATGAGATCCACTGCCTGTCAAAGCATGTACTGAGATAGCTATCTCCTCATCTACTTCCTCAAGAGTATCCTCTTCTGTTTGCTTAATCTCCTCAGCCTCAGTACTGATATCTTCTTGTTTTGTTCCTATTATTGCCATTAATTTCTAGTAGGACACTTTTAGCCAATGAAATACTTCTGGTTACACTTGAAGCACAGTCAATTGGCCTTCTTTTCTTCCAAAGTCATGGGCTTGCTGGCACTGCTATTTCCAAAATTCACACTACTTGCTAAGAATTGTGATTGCACTGGTCTAGAGCCTGTTTGTAAGCTTGCAGACTTGCTCTGCACCACTTCCTTAGCTAAGCATTCCATTGTCAACTCAAACAGCTTGGCCTTGGAATAAGCTTTACTCAAACTCTCAGGATTCAAGGCCTTGACTAAGTTCTTAAGCTTAGGCTTGAGTCCACTAATGAAGCTTGAGACATAATAAATCTCCTTAGCACCAGGATTTACTTTCATCATCATTGATTCCAGCTGTTCAAACTTGGACATATACTCCCTTAAAGTTCCAATCTGAGCTACTTTGTTAAATTGATCAACTACATCATTTAGATCATCTTCCCCAAAGTGATCACAAAATTCCTCCACAAATTCTAGCCAAGTGAGCTAAGGTTTACTAGAAGTAAGACCATGAAACCACATCTCCTAATCTGCTAGTAGGTAGACTACAGACTCAACCTTTTCCTCCACGGATATATTATAAAAATGAAAGAATCTTTCACATCTTCTTATCCACGATCTAGGATTTATGCCTTTGGAATTACTGATTCAATATTAGGATGTCTAAATGAGGACTGCCTAGCTGATTATGTGGCATTATAGTCTTGATTATGGAACCTAGACATAGGAATTAGAGGTTCCAAAGGTCTTACATTTGGCTAGATATTGGGAACATCACCAGCTGATCCTGATCCAGCATTCGCACTGAGTTTCTCTTGAACAACCAGAAGTTGCTTCTGCATAGACTCTTACATCTGGTTAAGGTTTCCAATTGCAGATACCAAATCGCTAAGCTGCTGCTGAAGTTGCGACATTTGCTCATTTCCAGCAAAATTTGAAGCTGCCATTGGTGCTTGCTTCTTACCTCTAGCCAGTTTGCAATCTTAGGTGCCACAATCAGAGCTTTGATACCAAATTGTTGTAATCTAAGATCACAATTAGGGTTTAACAAGAGAATATGAGATGACAGAAGAATTTTAGAGAGAGTTGAGATAAGAGAAAGAAGGGATATGATATTTTATTAATCAATTCAATCCATACAAAGGACACTTACAACTTTATTTATGTGATCTAAAAATAAAAGAGAAGCAAATTGGACAAACACCAGCACAATCGGGAAATAACAGATTTTCTAGCCAAAATTGCAACAGAATTTCCCGCCAAAATTCCAAACTGATTTTCCCGCCAAAATTTAATTTCGAAGAATGCCCAAATGAACTTATTTTCTTAAGAAGTTCATGACAATCCTTATTGCCATTTATACAAGATTTTTACAGGTTCAACAACAAAAAAAAAATGTGTAAACCACTTCAATAATTTAAATTATATATCTTGAAGTTTAACTATTTATAACCTAAGTACCCTGATATTTTAATATATACAATAAGGTCTCCTGATTATTACCTAAATACCTTATGTTAAAATTTAATAGATATTTAATAAGAATTTGATCAAATTCTATACATAAAATGTTAATATTGTACATAAACATGATAATATATATGTCATGCAAATGCTTTCAGTAAAAAATTCAGCAAATCACAATACAAGGCGCAACCTATGGAGGGTCCTGGAGGGGAAAGGCACCCCATAGCCCTATATACGAGTCATCAAAGATATGTACGAAGACGCCCAAACCAAGGTGCGCACTACGGAAGGAGATACAAAAGCTTTTCCCATTACAGTGGGGGTACGCCAAGGATCAGCCTTGAGTCCCTTTCTGTTCATCTTGGTTATGGCCAAACTCACAAGGCGCATCCAAGGAAATGTGCCTTGGTGCATGCTTTTCGCGGATGATATAGTCCAGGTGGGGGAAACTAGGGAGAAGGTGAATGAGAAACTCGAACTGTGGAGGCTAGCCTTGGAATCGAAAGGTTTAAGACTCAATAGATCTAAGATCGAGTATATGGAACTCAAGTTCTGCACGTCTACTACGCCAAGCACAGAAGGCGTCAAGGTTGGAATATAGTGCATACCACACAAAGGATATTTTAAATACTTGGGATCCATGGTGCAATAAGACGGGGAGGTGGATGTAGATGTCAAAAATAGGATTAGAGTGAGGTGGCATAAATGGAGGATGGCGTCCGCGGTACTATGTGATAGGAAGTTCCCGGTAAAGTTAAAGGGCAAATACTACAAGACGGTGGTGAGGCCGGCTATGACCTATGGGGCAGAGTGCTGGCCACTTAAGTGCCATCACACATAGAAGTTGAAGGTGGTAGAGATGAGGATGTTAAGATGGATGTGTGGATACACAAGGAAAGACAGGATCAAAAATGAAGTTATAAGAGGTAAATTAGGCATTGCACCGATAGAGGATAAGTTAAAGGAGCGACGTCTCCAGTGGTTTGGGCATGTTAGGAGGAGACCCACTGATGCCCATGTTAGGAGTTGCGAACAATTTCATATTACAGTTGGGAAAAGAGGGAGAGGACGGCCAAAAAAGAGCTGGATGGAGACGATTCGATAGGATCTCGCATATCTTAACCTAAACAAAGAGATAGCCCTAGATAGAGCCCAGTGGAGGATTAGTATTGGTGCACTCGATATAATGGTATAGGAGCATCCATCACTTGTAGAACAAGTGAGTGTCTGTTTGCCTGGTGCAACGTCGCAGATATTGGCGTTGTTAGGCTGCTCAGTGCTCCAATGGGGGTGGGAAGAGAGGAAGAGGCCGACCAAAGAAGAGTTGGTTATAGAACTCACCGCTGTTCCGGAGGGGGGGTGTGAACAACCTCATTTTATAGTCGGGAAGAGTGGGAGAGGCTGGCCAAATACAAATACAAATAAAAATAAAAATAGAAATTAGTTACTGACATTTTGGTGGGACCTTGCTGAACCCAACCCAAATAGGGAGATGGCCCTAGTTTAGAGCTCAGTGCAAGTTTAGGATAGGGTAACAGATTTAGCAATGTAGGAGCTTTGCGCACCTGTATCTACTTGTATGCCTATTGAGTACGCGCGATACGGGTTTAGTAGGCCAGTCAGTGCCCGTTCTTCTCTCTCTCTCCCTCTCTCCCTCTCGATCTCTCTCCCCCTGGCTCTGTACCTTCTCTCTCTCGATCTCTTCCGCTCTCTAGTCCCTACACGCCCTACTTCTTCATAGGTCTGTGCTGTGTAGCATGTAGGAGATCCTCTCTTACATGCGTGTTTTCTTATACCTTTTTCCCTTCACGCTTACATGCATAAATACCTGGATTAATTTCGATGCTTTTTATGCTCTTTTTACATGCTTTTTACATGCTCTACGTGCTCGTTTTATATGCCCTTCTTTCTTTCAGGTTCTTCATAACTATCAAATTATAAAGATCAAATTCCAAATTCCAAAGATCAGGTTGGGGGTTCTCGGAAATAACCTCTCGTCAGGATCCCACCCTGACGGGGTAAGGTTGCATACATCCTACCCCCCTAGACCCTGCGCAAGCAGGAGCCCTTGGGGCACTGGAATTGTTGTTGTTGTTGTTGTTGTTGTTGCTGCTGTTGTACAATACAACATTCACTGAATGTTGATGTAAACTGCGTAAATATTATTGAAATCATGTGTCATATTAGTAGTTTTTGGAAAAAAACATCAAATTCTAATGAAGATACAAATATATGGCTAGGATCACGTTCCATTTTAACAATTTTCAATGGAAATCTATCAAATTTCGTCAAAATGGTACTTGATTGATAAGTATTTAGAACTTCAGGTTATTTAATAAAAATGTTTAAAGCTCAACTTATCTGATATGGTTTTAAAGAGTGCGTAAAACCGTACAGTCGCAAGCATATGAGCAAGTCGTAGCTATGGTGGGTATAGGTAACCGCAGGATTGTTGTTGGCAATAGCAATTTTTCTGTTGGTAAAAGCTTTACCAACAGAAATTGGTCTGTTGGTAAGCTGTTGGTATAGCCTCTGTTGGTAAAAGCTTTACCAACAGAAATTCGAAGTTGTTGGTAATAACTCCTTAATAGCCATAGTTGTTAATTGTTAGTAAAAGTTATGCCAATAAAATTTTTCTGTTGGTAAAAGGTATTACCAACAACCAATCCTCTGTTGGTAACAAGTATACCAACAATAAATTCCGTATTGGTAAAAGTTATACCAACAAAAATTATCTATTGGTAAAAGGTAGTACCGACACAAGTTTTATGTTGGTAAATAGTTTACCAACAACAAGTTCTATATTAGCAAATGGTTTACTAATAAAAACTCTGTTGGTAAAAGGCATTGCTAACACAATTTTTTTTCTATTGATAGAGATTATACCAACAAACACTATATGGCGGTAAAAGATATACCAACAAAGACTGTGAATACCAACAAGTTTACATTGACAAGGGAGTTGCTAACAACATTTTCATATAACTACTCTCTTGATTAATACAAAACAAAACAAATCCATCATAGCATCCAAAATACAACTTCAATATTTATGTCTATTTTAATCCTCAAGAAAAGAAAATCATCCAAAACAAATCCTAAAAGTTCAAATAGCTAAAAGGACAAATCAATCATCTACCCAAAAGTTCTTAAGTAATATGTCCACAACAAATTTAATCAACATCATACATCTTCCTACAAATCATCTCCATCTAAGAGTTCCTCGTCTTCATGTTCCTGATTAAACTCACCATCCAACGACACGCCATTTTCCTGTGACAATGAATAATAGAGACGTTAGATTTACAACTTAAGCTCAATCTCATTCTTTTAGCATATAGGTAAGTTATACATAATTAAAATATTGCATAGAGTTCTAAAAAATGTAATAGTTATGAGCAATCAGATAAAGGAATTATGTTGTTACATTTGCACTATTATCATTTGGAATAAGAACATTATTAAAAAGAACAAAAACATATGATATGATAAAAGACAGCAAGTAGGTGCAGCTAGTTTACTAGAGTTAACATTGTAAAAAATTACCTACCAGTATTGAACTATTGCTACATCATTAGAGAAACGACCATGCGCAAACAGAAAAGGTGCCCACATGGTCCACATAATTAAAGAAATAAAATGAAGATTCAAACTTGTGTCCCATAAATTAGTTAGTTTATCTTTACTATATTGATTAACGCATAACAATTTCACTAGAGCATACGAAACAAATGCTTGAATTCCTTTGTCAAATTCGCTTGAATCTCTTGGGAACTTCACCCAATCCTTACTTTTAAATACATCCATATTGTAAATCCTACACTCAGCAACATTCACAAAACTACAAAAGATACTAAAATATTGAAGGGTCTAATGTCCAAATCAACTCATACCGTATATCTGCAATTCCTAAGCTAGTTTGAGAACCAAGGACACATCCAATTACAAGGCCAGTAGTGTAATAAGTATCCAAAATGATTGTTATTTGTCATGATCCGGCTATATTAGACATAGGATGATTTAGTATTTGTGGTGTAATAGCTAGTATTGTCTTAGTATGTTGGTTAAGTAAGTCAAAGCAAGTCAAGTTGTTAGTTAGTAGTAGTCATTTGTGGCGGCTAGAGCATTAGTAAGTCGGTTGGCATATGTCTAGGTCCAATGTTCACCGCCATTAGCTCATAACTCTATACAATGCATCTTAGCTAGTATAAGTATTAGTTCATCTCTTGTATTCTCATAAGGTGATGAATGATGAAGTGATCCTTCTCTCTCTTTGAGCTTAATGCTCTCTAATTCTTAACTCTCTCCCAATTCTCTTTGAATCTCTATCAATCTCATCTCAGTTCTTCTTAATCTCATCTAATTCTAAGTTCTCTACCTAAATTCTCCTAGTTCTCGTCTTGATTTCACTTTCTAAGTGTAAATCCTTATCAAAACCTAGGTTTAGCTTATGATTCATCCAAGAATCATAATAGTGGTATCAGAGCCTAAGAATTCGCTTCCGATTGAATAGATTTAGTTCAAATTGATTATTAAAAAAAAATTCAACAGTTGCAGATCGTGAGCATCAGGATCACATCGTGAACAATCTTTCAAGAAAATGAAACAACATATGACAATAATGCAATGAATCAAGGGAAAAAAGGAAAGATAATATGTGAATCTTAAGCCTATACATGTGAAACATTGGTAAACTCACCTGTCCCACTTCTTATCTCCATGGGGCTGTACAAAATAAAGCTTTGCTAGGGCTATTCTCTTCCAATTGCTTCAAGACTTTGTTCATTCTCTACCAATTCCTTCAAGACTTTGTTCATTCTCTACCAATTGCTTCAAGACTTTGTTCATCATGGGTCAAGCTCATAGCTTCTTGAGCCAAGTAAAAGGCCCTAATAAGCCAAGCTCAAGCCCAAGTAACCCAAACATTAAGGCATGGATGTCTCAATGGCCCAATCTAACCATGACATTAGGGGCGTCCTCTAGGCCTCCCACTAAGATGAACACAAATATCCATACTCGCCCCAAATTTCACATCACCATCCACCACAATCACCAATCTCGTTTCCTAGATTTCTCTGTCATTTGCCTCATCCATCCCAATACAATAATCAATAGAATGGTTATAGATATATCAACATGTATTCACACAGAAGGTTTGGGAGAAAAGATTGTCATGATTGGATAAGAAATGTTAAGTAGTAATATGTCCTAAAACAATCTAGGAGTATAAGTCAAATAAAGTCAAGTATTAGCTGGGTAGTTGCTGTTTAGTTGCTATGTAGTTGCGGTTGGTCAAGCTAGCATTGTCGGTTGGTCTTGTTTGGCAACTGTGGATGAAGAGTCGGTTATGACTTGTGTCCAGATGCAATGTCTAAAGTATTTAACTGCCATTGGTAGTGTTAGGCTGTATAAGATGAGTCTTTCATTGTAATGTAAGGGTGTTGAATGAATGAAATGATCTTTCTCTCTCTTTGAGCTTCAATGCTCTCTATCTCTTGATTCTCATCTCAATTCTTCTATTATCTCATCTAATTCTCATCTAAATCTATCTTCTTCTCATCTAATTCTTGTGTTCTTCATCTCAATCTATCATTTTCTAGTGTAAATCTCTTGAAACCCTAGGTTATGATCCAAGTCTGAGCTTGAATCATACCAAAGACTAAGGGAGTTCCAAACCAACCACACATCACTTGCAAGTGTTATAACATTCAACCACACTGCATAACTGAACTTACAATCAACAACATGTAAACTATACTTACTAAGTCCATCTACACTACAAATATGTAAACTAGGCTTAGTATAAAATAGTTGGATTCTCATGTAATTACATTCATGCAATGATAATGAAAATATCTTCTTCTTCCCTCTACTCAAATTCTCATCTTATTTTCTCTATTTTCTCATCTAATTCTCACGTCTTTCTCATCTCTTATTCTCTTTTCTATGTTGTAATCCAAGATTGATTTTGAATCATAACATATTCTTCAGTAACTCTATTTTGACAAAGGAAACCAGAAGCCAAACAAGACTCCTCCTTCCCCTTTCTCTATCAAGTGTATGAAACCTAGACTTCTCTAACCATAAATTCAATATAACACTTCAAAAGATATGTTGTGAAGCAAGAATCGCAAGTAGAATGTATATTTGAAAGTTGATATACAGGCCAAACCATATTTAGAAGTTACTACGCACCTCTAGCCATTGATGCAATACAACTGTCACTTTGGAAATAATTTGCTTATGTCATATTTGGGCCAACTATATTCAAATGTAATCTTCATTTTCATTGATTATTATTAATGGATTGTTAGAAGAGTGGAAAAGAATTCAATGAACAACAAAATATCTATTCACTAACAAAGGAGCAAAGTGATAGTAGTTTGTAAGATATCACGAACTTAACATGCTACTAAATAGGATTTGTATGTTGAACCAACTAAAATAACGAAATCAGTTAATTAGGGTTTATCTTTACAAAATACAATTCAGTAATTTTGACAAAAAGAAGAAATCAGTTGATTATAGAAGCTCAAAATCATGTCTAGGGTTTAATTTTCAGACATAATTAGCACAGACATGCAAAATCAACAAAAATCAAAGAGAACTACCAAAGATGAAGGCAAGATATGAGCAAGAGAGGAACGAAACATACACTAAAATAGGGTTTAGGGTTCGGTTTTGACCTCAAAACAGTGTCTAGGGTTCAATTTTAGAGATAACCAGCAAGAATATGAAAAATCAACAAAAATCAAAGAAAAAACTTACAGAAAATGAACGAAAAATGAAAGAGAGAGGTGCGAACAGAGAGAGGAGTTGTGAACCAGCAGTGACGAGCGGGAACCGGCGACTGGCGACGGTGGACGAGCGGCGACTGGCGACGGTGGACGAGCGGCGACCGGCGACGTTAAAGTCGAGGACAGAGGGGGAGGCGCGAGGAGTTGCAGAGAGAGAGAGACAGAGAGCAGGGAGGAGCGAGGTCATGTGTTTGTGTAAACTTATTTTGGAACCCTAATGTTTAAAGCGGGAGTTAGTGAAAATTTTAGCGGGAAGTGATCAATTTTTGGTAAACTACATTTTTTGATAAAAATTTGGTAACTTACATATTCATATTTTAAAATTTAGTGATTTGGTCTATAAATTTTGTTAAATATTATTTTAGTACAACAACAACAACAACAGTCCCAGTGCCTCGCGGCTCCCACGTTAAATATTATTTTAGTATAAAGTATAATATATTTAACAAAGTCATCTAAATAATGGTATATAAGAATGTAAAAAAAATTTATTAATAGTGACACAATATTACAGTTCGTGTATGTGATGAGGGCAATAGCAAGAGGATTGTAAGTTTACTAACGAATAGCAACTTTTGTACGCTTAGACATCGTAATTTTGACTATTTGATTAAAAAATTATTTCATAAACTCTAGGGACTATAAAATTAATATATCAAACTTCATGGTTTTAATATTTTAATTACTCTAACAAAAAATATCTATAAGTATAAGTTTTAATTTCACCAACAAATTTGTTTATTGGCAAATACATATGTTGGTTTATTTCTGTTGGTATTGATCTAGTTGATACCAACATCATTTAGTTCTATTTGTATTGATCAGGTCGATACCAACAACATTTAATTCTATTGGTATTGATCTGGTCGATACCAACAACATTTAGTTCTGTTGGTATTAATCTGGTCGATACCAACAACATTTAATTCTGTTGGTATTGATCTGGTCGATACCAACAATATTTATTTCTGTTGGTATTGACTTCATCAATACCAACAGAAATTATTTTTTGTTGGGATTAGGTCTTTTTTATTTTCACTTTTTATCCCTTTTGAGTCATTAGCAACAGTAAATATTTGTTGTTGGTAATGTATAACCATTACCAACAGAACTTGAAATGCTATTGTTGGTAAAGAGCACTTTTTTTGTTGGTAATGGCATGATTTCCTCTACATCTCTTAACTTATAAGCATCATGTACTAACTCATGCAAATTCATATGCATTCTAGAGCTATTCATTGGTAAACAATCATAAGAATGTGAGCTCCCAATTAATATAGTTATTAACTCATAAGCATCAATAATGTCAATGTATATTTCCCTCAAATGCAGTTGTCTCTCAAGAAATGTTCACCAAACCGTAGTATTATCACATGAAAAATGAATTGATTATACTTCATAAATACATCTAAAACATCATACATACACACAAACAATTAAACTATATATATCAGTATCCGCATCTAAAACCAATTATGTATAGACGGTTTCTAGTCTTTGCTAGTTATAAAGGACGAGTCTTTCAAAAGTAAACCCAATCGAGCAGGCACAAACATATCTGAAAATCTTTATTTGCAAACCCTATATAGCTTCCAATGTATCAAACACATGAAGAAAAAGGTTTTGTAATCTATCAAAATCCACCAAACTACATAACAGTTTGCTTGGGTGCCTATATTCACGAACTTGAGAAATACATTTTCCAAAATAATGGCTTCTTAAACAGGGAATGAACACAACCAACATGTCACTAGGTTTCTCCTTGGCATCAAATTAAACAAAAATGACACATAACTACCTTGAGTACATCTATTTCACTATAACCATTTACAGTACATTTCAGAGTTACTTAAATTTGAGTCCAATGGATAAAATGTTTCTAAGAAGCAACAATAGTCAATATGATTCACTCAATTATATCACAGAAGAATAAAAAAGCCAAATAAATGATCCACTCAATATGATTCACTCAATTATATCACATAAATACTAGTTAATATACTTATTTGCTAATGTTAATCCATGAAAATCACCAGGAATTGCTTCAAAAAGGGGTGGAAGGCTTCTAAATCCTGTCAACAAGACCTACAACATGAGCATCACTAGGAGTTGCTAATGTTAACCCTCCCACGATGGCCTAATGCATCGATTAATACAATAATTGTAATGAAATCTGAAAAAACAGCAACTTACAGCTGGAGGGCAACTTTTTAGCTCAATATTTCTTTATTTTTTTTTGACTAAATACATTGAACCAAAGCTTAAATAAGTTATTTAAACATCTTCTTAACATGTTTTAGCAGTATTTGGGTGGAGGATTTAATAAAAAAATGAAGAAAAATGGTAAAGAAATCAGCTTGACAAAATTTGTTCAAGAAACTTGCACAGTTCACTTCAACTTGCAATTTGGGGTGGCAAAATGCACAAATAAAGTAAAAGAACCTCTTATACACTTCATTAACATGTAAAATTTGATGTTAGGACTGAATTTCGGGGGTGCAAAGTAAAAAAAAATTGAAAAAAATCAGCAAGTTACAGCCAAATCTGCAGAAGTGGGTTGTGCTGCAGGAAGCTCAAATGGGAGCTCATTTTTGAGATTTTTTCTAAGTTTTTTATTCCAAACTCTACTTGTATAAATAGGGGGTGTGTTGGGGTGTTTTTTGATCCAAATTTGAGAGCCAAAAACACACTAGAGTCAGGTCTAAGAAAGGGTCAAAGTTGGCTAGTCGTGCACTGTCAACAGCCTCTGTTTTCTGTGTTTTTGGTATATTTTGCTTTTTTTTTTTTTTTTTTTTAAGTTCATGAAATTTATGTTTGTTATGTATTATATTAAGTTTAGTATGAACCAATTTTGTCAACACCCTTCTTGCTTCACATCAAAATCACCAACAAAATAAAGAAATCAAATCGGGTTTAAGTAACTTAGAATCAGAACCCTAACTTCAAAATGCATAATGTAACAACCCATGCATATCATCAAGTGGATCATCTGACTCACCATCATCAATACTCTCATCATTAACATCGGTAGATAATAACTTATCTCCATGAAAAATAGAAAAATTTGTATGAACCCCCTTCCAAACTAAGCGTTCACGAACAATGTTTGGTTGAACAAATATCACAGAACCACATATATTACATGGGCACTTGATCCTACCATTTAAAGATGTAGTACTTTTTGCAGTGCTTATGTATTAATCCACTCAATTCATAAATTCTTGACTAAACTTGGGCAAATTTATCCAACTTTTTTGACCATCCATCCATCACTTCTCCAATAGAAGTCAAATTGAGAAGCATCACAAATTAGTTAATTCTTATAACTATATTAAAGTCTATATTCATAATACAAAAAGTTTCCTAGTATAAAATCTTCTTACATAGAAACGTATATTAGTGTCAATATATCAACCATCTATTAACATAACAAAGTACAACAATATCACAAATGTTGCAGATCAAATAATAATAGATAACAACATGTCACATTTAACAAACTTGTACCTCATTTACATCATCTTCATGAGTATAATCAATTACAAGCTCACTTTTCAATTGAAATTCCACTTCTAATTTCCATATTTAATATTCTCAATCTCTAGTTTCTGACCAAAAATAATCAAAAATTAATTATAAAGGAAATACCGTCACCAACATAACAAATTTCCAATTACTTTCTCCTTTCTCTCACTCTCTACACACATATTGGCATCCCAATAGAGAACTCGACTAAAATCCAAATGAAAAATTCGGAACTTTTTGTTGTCCCAATAAGTGAACATTACCACCAACAACTAGCAAATGAACATTCACGCAAAAGTAACAAGAAATTTCAATAGTTACCAAAACCCCTAAAATACACCAAAAACGTGCACTTAGCACCCTAATTTCAAGAGCTTCATTCACTTCTAAACCCTAATTTACATCAAAATCCAATGAAGTTAACAAAAAAATTGGATAAATTGAAGAACATATCAACAAAAAAAAACAGAGACGAAATATAACAAATAGCATAGATTAACTCACTGAAAAGGCGACGAGAATGGAAACGTGGATAAGCAAACAGATGAAGAAGAAAAGGAAGAATGAAGAAAGTTAAAAGAATGAAAAAATCGTGCTATTTAAGTAATTTTGGAGAACAAAATTTGAGCGGGAGCGGATGAATGAAATTTGAGAGAGTTAGAGAGTGAAATTTGAGAGAGTGAGATGACAAATAAGGGGGAAGAGGAGGGGAGCAGGGCGGCAGAAAAAAACCGCGTCAATAAGACGCGGTTTTTTGACATCTGAACTGCGTTTCATACCCTCGGTTTATAGATAAACCGAGTCTTAACGACGCGGTTTTAATTCGAGTTAAACGCTTCCATAAGACGCGGTTTTATTTATGCAATTTTATTTAAATGTTATTGGGCGCTGGTAATAAGCCGCGTTAATTAAACGCGGTTTTTTGAAGCGGTTTTATCTGAAAATAAACGCCTGTTTTTAACGCGGTTTTATTTGAGCATAACCGTGTATTTTAAATGCGGTTTATTTGTTGCCAAATGATCCACACACAAGTAAATATTTTGTTTTCAATATTATTTCTTTTATTTTTTTTTATTTTTGAGGATTATTTTGGGAACCGGCTCTAATATATATTTGATAGTCTAGTATCGTAAAATATTCGATACAATAGGATAACAGCTCAATTGTATCGAAAAACTTTAGATACTATAGAATTTTTAGTATCAGTTATAAAATTTTCCGATACAATAACAATTTTCCCTCTACAATGCGCCACCATGTTGTTTTAAGTGTCCATAACCTTAGTATCGGTAGCATGTATCCTATACAATTAATGTCTTTTTGTATCGGTTCACATATCCGATACTAAAGGTCATTTTTCTTGTAATGGTCGTCTCCGGGGCGTGGTAGGAGGTGAGAGAATTTGGGGTGTGGCGGTGAAATGAAGTGAAGAGGGTCTAGTGCCATTTTTACTTGTCCGCCTCTTTTTTTTTTTTATCAATTACTAAATTTATTTAACTATTAAATTAATTTTAGGTTAGAATTGTAAGTAATGGAGGAAAATTTAAGATGGAAAATAAAAATTTGAGAGAAAAGGGGAAAAATTAAAGAGGAAAATGAAAATTAAGGAGGGAAACAAAAATTGTGTAAAAATAGTGACTTTGTTTGTTGATAATGATATTTTTAATATTATAAGAATAACACTAACAATAAATTTATCTGTTACTAAATGTCTCTATTAGTATTGGTCCAATACTAAAACTTTATTTGTTGGTAATATGATTTTGTCCTTTGGTAATAGTTATTAGTAATGAGTAAAGTACAAATATAAAAATGAAATAAGTAAATAACATTAAAAAATGGAGGGAAAATGAAATTGAAGAGGAAAATAAAAATTTTTGAAAACATTATTATTATTATAATATTTAAAAACAATATTATTTAAATATATGTTCAATCATAGCTTATTCCGATTATGAGGTGTACTAAGTTTTTAGTTCATAAATTTTGTGAAATAATGTTTTAATATGATAAGTTTCATATGTTTTATAAAATCGTCCAATGACAGTAAAAAAGAATAAAAATGGGGCATAGTTACACCAATGCAGATCGTTATTTAAGCTATTTTTTAATTATATTTTTTGACTAAAAAGTTATTTCACAAAAGGCACTATAAAATTGATATATCAAACTTCATGTCATTAATATATAAATTGCTCTAATAAAATTTTTTATAATTACTAATTTTACTGAAAATTTTGTTTATTGATAAATACATCTATTGGTATTAATTTAGTCGATGCCAACAAAATTTATTTTATTTGGCAATGATCTAGTCAATACCAACATAATTTATTTCTACAGACGTTGAGCTAGTCAGTACCAACAGCATTTATTTCTGTTAGCATTAAGCTAGTCAATACCAATAACACTTATTTTTGTTGGCAATGAGTTAGTCAATACCAACAGTACTTATTTCTGTTGGCATTGAGGTAGTCAATACCAACAGAAATCTATTATGTTGGGATTGACTATATCAATACCAACAGAAATTTATTTTGTTGGGATTGATTGTATCAATACCAATAGAAATTTATTTTTGTTGGGACTAAGTCTTTATTATTTTTATTTTTTACTCCTTCTAAGTCATTACCAATAGTAACATTTTGTTGTTGGTAATATACAACCATTACCAACAGAACCTGAAATACTACTGTTGGTAATAGTCACTTTTTTTGTAGTGGAGTATTGTATCCATAGGGAATCAATATAAAATTCTATTTGGTAATTAATGAATAGTTAAAATTTGGATTTTTGTTGGGAGGGCTAAACAATTAATGAAGTTAAAGGAATCAAAAAATAAAGTGGGTTGTCAAACGATCAACGTTAGTTTAGGTTATGAATTAGGGTTAGACTAAATAGAATCTCGTCATCATATTTTATCCCATCAACAACTTTTAAGGGTTTAGGCTAGAAGCTCTAAACTTAGATTGATACTTAGATTAAGACTTAGGGTAATAAACTATTCGAAGAGCATAACACATCCTATCATTCTAGGTGTATCATGGATGATCTCAATAGCACCAACAAATTTCTTTGTCTTAATTTAGTATTAGTTTGTATAAAGATTATGTTTAGAGTTGGGTACAACCTCAACCTTGGCCCCTCATGAAGTGCTTGTCATACTACAGTCTAGGTTGTAAGCACAAGACAACACACGAATAAAATTGGAAATCAAAGCATGACTACAAGTACATAATGAGAAAACCAATTTTAAAATAAAAAACTCCTCACAAGGATGCATAAGTAATATAACAAAAGTCATTATCGCACATAAAACATAAATTCGAGATCCGAACGGCTGTCCGTCCTTCACCCTTGAACTATGAGTCTACTCTTCCATATGAGTTTTATATATCACATATCCAAAAGAAAAAGGAAAGAGAAATTCATAGATTGAAGACTCCCTCGATCGACGTGACTTGACTCTTACTTCGATTCTCCCGTATTCTGGCAACTTACTCTTCGACCTTCGGAGGAATCCAGTCTCTCTTGGCAGCTTAGGGAAGGAGGGGAAGAGAAAATAAGGCTAACATTTAAAAATAAATAAATTCTACATCGTGGCCACAACTGATTGATCGGCTTTGCTGGTCAATTGGTCGGTCTCTTCCCGAGGCCTTATAAAATTGAATTGGGTTGCTGAATCTTGACTCATTGGGTCCTTCACTTTACATGTGGCCATTTTCTCCACGTAGACTTTAGATTTATGCATTTGACCTTTTTTTCACCGCTTTTCAAGTCATTCTTGCTCCAACTCGTACAAAGCCTAAATACACATAAATTACACCATACAACACATGTAATAGCCAAAAGATATTGTAATAATGCGTTATAAAGCATATAAATATGAGACACATCAGTATCTCATAGTATATATTGAAACATCAGGGTACCTATAAGATAAATAGTCAAACTTTAAGATATCCAAGTGATAATTTTTTCAGTTTAAATTAGACCTTCTACATCAAATTATGTGATGTTCACCTAACTAATTATATTAAAGGGTCGAAATCATTTAAATTGATAACTTAAAATATACATTTTTCAAGTTTTAGAATTAAAAGTTAAAGAAATCTCTTTAATTTTGAGTAAATTTAAATTTAAAGGTTGGTAATTATAATAGGCAAAAGAAAAAGACATGGAGCAGAATGGGGCCCAGACCAATAAAGATAGTTATTACCGTTCATTTCTCTTTTCCTTTGAATTCTCAGTGTCCATTTGTTCAAAACAAGAGTTTTTTTTAATGGAATATTACTTTTAAAAGTAGTTATTTTTTTACTTAATTATCATAGTTAACCGACTTAAAAATTTTAAATATTTTCAATTATACATCTACATTAATGTGACTAGTATTTTGTTTGGGTTACATCTGTAATTTCGCTTAAAATCAAGAAAAAATGTAACACTTATCTATTTTAGTTTAGTTGGTAAAATATTATATTGTTAAAGTGGCTTTCGGTATAGGTTTGAATCCCTACATTCACAAGCAGGTAATGAGATTCGAACCTTATAGAGACCATTTAAAGGTATATTGTTTGACCAAGTGAGCTAATAGTAACATATATGCTTATCTGCTTATTTCTACATTCACAAGCATGTAATAAGATTCGAACCTCATAGAGATCATTTAAAGTTATATTGCTTTACCAAATAAGCTAACAGTGACATATGTGCTTATCTACTTGTTTTTTATAAAAGAAAATATAAAATTACACATGTAAGTTGAATAGAAAACTATTGATGTTAATGCATTTGGTTAATTGGAAAAAAAAAAAAAACTTCTAGAGGTAAGTATTTGAAAAATTAAAAAGTTATGATTACAACAACAACAACAATAGGCCTAGTGCCACTAGGGGCGTGAGCAGGGTCTGGAAGGGGTATGATGAACGTAACCTTACCCCATCATGGGGATACCCTAATGAGAGGCTTCTTCCGAGGACCTCCATCCTGAAAAACGAGAGGGCATAAAAAGCACGGAGAGTATGACAAGCATGTAAATATCTAAGCAAGAGCAAAACGCGAAAGCACGAAGCATCTATGGAAGGGAGCCTACCTAACGACAACATGCAAGCATATAAATGATGTAAGCAACAAGAAGCAAGATAGAAATAAAAAGTTATGATTGTTAAATAAAAATGACTATTTTTTAAAATAGTTTTTTTAAGATTGCGTATCTTACCATTCTTAGACTCTGCCTTGATAGGAGCCGTTTTAAGGCATTATGTTGTTGTTTTTTTTTTAATAATAATATTCATATAGGCCTCTCGAACTATTAGTTAAAATTAAAGTGACTCTTTGAACTTTTAATTTTATCAAAGACACCATCTAAATTATTGGTCAAAATCAATGCGACCCCTCAACTTCTTATTTTATCAAAGACACTCTCAAACTATTGATGACAATCAATGTAATCCTCTTAACCTCTAAATTATCAAGGATGACCATAAATTTAAATTTTATCATGGATATTCGAAACTATTAAGAATTAGAAAAAAAATTTGTCTTAGATACTCTGATATTTGATAATATATTTTATGGGTGTCCTAAGATTTTACAATATTTTTGAAGCATCCTAAATCTTCGTAACTTTTTTTTTTCCAAATATTCTCTCCATAACTCCATTAGGATTTCAGTAAATTATGCTAATGTGACACATAAAATAAAAAAAAAAATATCTTAAACATAATTTATCTGCCATTTATATTTAGAATAATTTTAAATATTTTAAAAGTATAAAATGTCCTAAACTACCAATAAATAAGTTTAAGAATAAAAAAAATAAAAATTATATTTTTTAATTTTAAAATTATTTTTTATATTAAAATTGTTTTAAGTATAAATGTCAATTTTTTTTTTATATTATTTTTCAAGTGTTAAGTTAACGTAATTCAACAGAATCCCAAGGAAGTTATAAAACACTACTTAGAAAGAAATTACAAAAGTTTAAATTATTATAAAAATATTTTAAAATCTAAGCAGCAGCAACAACAATAACAACAACAACATTCCCAGTGCCTCACGGGCTCCCGCTAAAGCATTTTAAAATCTAAAGGTACCTGAAAATATATTATTAAGTTTTGGGGCACTTGAACAAATTTCCTTTGAATTTTTTTAAATTGTTTCAAATTTTTGAAGTTGAGAAATCAAACTATTTTAGTTCAAAGTTCGGTGTATGTCTTTGAGAAAATTAGAAATTAGGAGGTCATATTTATTTTGACTAATAATTTGGAGGTAGGTTTCATAAAATTAAAAATTCGGGGGGTCACATTAATTTTAATCAATAGTAAAATTAATAGTTTAAAGATCTCTATAAATATTATTGTTAAAGAAATCCCAAAAGAAAAAAAAAATATAGTAATTTTATTACCAGAGTAAGATCACAATTTTTAAAGTAATTTAATAGCTCTAATTATTATAAATTATATTATTACTTTAATAATAATAATTTTTATAGTGACCAAAATAACTTAAAAAAAAAAAACTCGGTGTCCACACAGTATATAATTATAGAGTTTGTATGCACTTGGTGGCAAGAGTTCCATTGCCTCAACGGTAAAATCAATAAACTCCAAAGGGCAATTCCGTCATTACAAACTTCCCGTCGGCCGTCACCTTCCGTTTAAACGTCGCCGTCATCTTCACTGTATTCAACCCTCTCCACCAAGAGAGAGATCTTCCTTCCGTTGCCGGAACCCTAATTTACTTTTTTCATTCGAACAGCGAAACGTTTAAGAATGCAATTAGCGAATTTTTTCTAGAGAGAGAGAGAGAGAGAGAGAGATCATTCTTCCGATGCCGGAACCCTAATTTACTTTTCATTCGATTGTTCAAAGTTTTCGATTGCAGGTGGCGAATTTTTTCTATAGAGAGAGAGAGAGAGAGAGAGGGAAGGAAGGATGGGGGAGATGACAACGTTGACGGGATTGCAAGATCATCTGAAATTGGCGAGGGAGTACGCGCTTGAGGGGCTCTATGATACCTCAGTTATCTTCTTTGATGGCGCCATTGCTCAGATCAACAAGTATTTCTCTCTCTCTCTCTCTCACTCACTCAACCCTAGATTTTGATTTGGCGTTGTTGGAATTGAATTGAAATTGTTTTGGTATTATGTTTAACTGTTGGATTGTGTTGGATTGATGATATAGTGAAGTGGGTTTGATGTAATGGGATTATTGCCCGTTTTCTATTGGTCCCTTTTTTTTGAAATAGTCCATAATATTTGATAAAATTAGTCCCCCACCTAGTGACCAAAATTAGATAAAAATTAAAAAATTAGTCACCAATTTTGTCAAAAAAATAAAACATTAGAATCTTTTTATACAGAAAAAGAATGACGGACAAACAAACTTAAAAAGAAAAAAAAAGAGGGACTAATTTAAATAATTTAAAAAATTAGGGACTAACGGTGAGAATAACTCGGGTTAGTTCACTTAGTTTATTCTCACTCCGCTTATTTGGATAAAATGAGTAATGCAGATGAAATGGGTGTAGGGTACATCAATGTTTGAGTTTACTCGTAGTTTACTCTGATTTTTGGAAGATTAGAGTGAAAGAAATTGCTGCTTGCCTGCTTCTAAATTCTTTACTTAAGGGGATATGATTAGGGTGTATTGCTTGTTAGTCCTTTAAGAACCATAGGAGGGTTTTGTTTTCCTTTTTTCTTTTGTATTTTCAAGGAAATAAAAGCGAGGAATGTAAGTCAAATAGCAATCCTTCAATAAGAAGAGGAATGTATACTTTCTGCAGGAACTGTGAATCTGAGCATCGTTAGCCGGAATATTGCAAATGTCTCTGTAATGGTTATTCCATTGTACCCTTGTACTTAACCCCCTTGTGAGAAGTTGAAGCCTCCCATTATTGTCTATAATTGGGTTGGCAAGCCTCAATCTAAAGAAACATAATGGCATTAGAGTAATCGTTGCAGGATAGATGTGAACCAAGGGTGTTTGCACCCTAAAGGAATAAAGTGCCTCTAGTAGCCTCTAATATCTCAGCTCAAAAGGCCTGTAGCCTCCAGTGGTCATGATAATTTGAAGAGAGATGGAAAGATGTTGAAAGAATTTTAACCCTATGGCATCTTTTCTATTCCTAGTATTCTTGGGAACTGGAGAGCTACATGCATATGTTCTACCAATTTTGTCCTTAAGGAGTTGTTCAAAATTAGTAAAATGTGGTGCTTATAATTTGTTACATTGTGTGCTAACTCTTTTGCAATGTCATTTCGTTAAACTTCTACATTTTAGATGAAACGCGTTTCTGATTTAATTTGTTGTTTCATATGTTTCCAGGCACTTAAACACACTTGATGATCCTTTAGTTCGTGCAAAATGGATGAATGTGAAGAAAGCTATTGCAGAGGAAACTGAAGTTGTAAAACAATTGGATGCTGAGAGGAGATCTTTCAAGGAGATTCCTGTGGGTCGACGCCCACCTTCTCCGCCAATTTCTACTAAATCATCATTTGTTTTTCAACCATTGGATGAGTACCCAACTTCTTCTGCCGGCTCCATGGATGATCCTGATGTATGGAGGCCACCAAGCAGGGATACATCCACAAGAAGGCCTGCAAGATCTGGTCAAGGGGGTGTAAGAAAATCATCTCAAGATGGGGCTTGGGGACGTGGTCCTGCAAGATCTGGTACAACTGTTCGAGGAACAAAAGCCAGTGGCTCCACCAGATCTGGTGCGGGAGCACGAGCATCAGCTACTGGGAAAAAGGGGTCTGGATCTGGCAAAGCCAGCAAGGGAGATGCAACAGTGAGTTTCAAGCAGATATCCTCTTTTTGTTCAGTTTTTCCTGTTAATCCATTTCCATTTATGGGCCTTGAATCTTATTGATGTTCGTGTGTTTTTAACCCCCAGCTCCCTTGGGCTAGTGGGGTGTAGGTAGTTAGTTGCTGTCACAGTTTCATTTTTTTCCCTCCCGCACTCACATGGTGCCAGTGTTGGATCTGGACATTTTGTTCAGGGTGGGATTGGGTTCCTACCAATTCCATCTTCCGTTGGCTCTTGGTTGCATATCTATGCTGACATATTTGTTCAAAGTCCAAAATTAGCACTTTGGTTGTATACTTTATACTGACTTTCTTTATTCAATGTCAAAATTTATACTCTTTTGCATCCTGAAAACATTATCTTTCCGAAGCAATCATTTTCAAGAAGTTCAACCATATGAATTATATCTTTGAAAATGTAGGAGTCTCTCAAGTTTTTGCTAAAGTTGGGGTTCTAGCCATCCATCCAATTACTCGTATAGAAGTTACTAGTAGATATTGTTCTCATTGATATGATTGACCTGCACGGAGGAAAGAAAATTTTCAACTGTAGATCTAGAAGTTTCATCATGTGGTTTGAATGAATAAGTAAATGATTCTAAAATTATGTGTGAATTGCTGCATCTGGTATTCAATCATAGAAGTATGCCATTTTTCCCCAAAAAATAATAGTAAAAAATTGGTCAACTAACAGTCTGTACATTTGTTTACTCTGAATTACCATGATTCTGCATAAATTTGCAAGATCTAAGCCATAGGCCCAAGCTTGTTTCCATCATTAGTTTATCCCATAGAGTATTTGAAAAAGGAAGTCGCTGAGGATGATGCACATTTATAAGTAGTGAAAGCGCAAGCTGATTATTTATCTTTTGAGAACTGAAGGACATGGTATAAAGATTGAAAGACCTTTTTTATGGCCAAGTTTATTAAGTTTAATTTGATGGATTACCTAGTTAGAATTGATAGACATGAAATTTTGAACTAATTTACATATTACTATTAGATTTCGAAGTGTATAAGAGGAAATAATGTGTACACGTAAATAAGATCCGGTGGGACTCTTAATATCCACAGATTAGCACTTAATTTGTTGTACTTAATATTAACACTTAAAATCATAGTATATCAAAGTGGTGAACGTTAAGAACTTTTTTCAAAATCCCAGATGCCGTGAACCCACCCTGAGCATAACCTAAGTGTACCAATGCATTGTGCCCTTCAGTACTATGGCCATCAAATTGCAGTTCTAAAGAAAATTTTCGAAATGCAATACAACAACAACAGTCCCAGTGCCTTGCGGCTCCCACAGAACGCAGGGTCGGGGGGGGGGGGGGGGGGGGGGGGGTGGTGTACGTAGCCTTACCCCTTCCGGCAGGAAAGGAGACTGTCTGAGATGCTTTAAGTGAATTGCCGAGTGAGCTAATGTTAAGTTAGTTGTTGGGGACTGTAGCCTTTCTTCATTGTATAGCTATTGAGGCTGTTAAAGTTTCTGAAGTTAACGATTAGAGGGAAGCATCTCCAACACCCTCCTTAGTAGTCCCCATTATTCTAGCTATTCGCTGTGGAAATATTGGTAGATAGTTTTATCTTGTTCCCAGCCACCTATGTTGTTAAACTTAGGCAATGGTTAATAGTTGCCAATTTCATTTGGCTTTGTCATCTGGAAATGGCATATTTCTCAAGTTATTTCTGGTTATATCTGTGTTAATGCTTATGTTATTTGTGAACTTTAAGAATGGCGATGCTGAAGATGGAAAGTCAAAAAGAGGACAGTATGAGGGTCCTGATTCCGATTTGGCTGCGATGCTTGAGAGGGATGTCTTGGATTCGACTCCCGGAGTTAGATGGGATGATGTAGCAGGGCTGACTGAAGCAAAAAGACTTCTTGAGGAAGCTGTTGTTCTTCCCTTGTGGATGCCTGAGTATTTTCAGGTATATGCTTATTTAGTTATATTTTTTTGATAAGAGATTATTAATTACATTTTTGCATCCACTGGGTTCTGTATATCTCTTTGAATCCTTTTAGTTGTGATGATATCAATGCAAATCTTCACTTGTCACTCTGAGGGCAGGGCCATCCTCTAACTTGGGAAAATCAATTATTGCAATAAATCTGTAGGATTTTCCTCGTTTCAAGCTTATTGGATATAATTTGATAGTGCATTGTTCAGATTGGTTGACCACTGTAATGTGAAATGGAGCTAAAGAGATGCTATCTTTTGGCTTGGTTATGGTGGAGGTCTTTATCTTGAACGTATAGTTGTCATATTCAAGGACTTCCTTGGGGTGAGGATGTCAATGGGTCGGGTTTGCTTTCATCCAAATCCAACCCTGAAAAAACTTGACCCAACCGAAATTCAGAAAAAGGCCATTTATTTCATAAAAATTCAACCCAAATCCAAATCCATCGAGTGGAACGGATATCCAACTCAAATCCATAACTCATTTAAATTTTAGAATAAATTATAATATTATAACCTAATTTCAATTTATATAACAACAATAATGCAATAATAGTACCTAAAAAGCAATATTTAGACAAATCACTAAATATTTTTTTCTTTTTTTTTCATTTAATAATAATAATAATGCCATATTAGGCAATCATTCTAAAATATCTTAACTATTAGTTTTTAGACATGAAGGTGTTACATCATGATTTTTACAAAGCATATTATAATCTAGAACAAATTCCAAAGTGTTGACATAATAAAAAAAAAAAATTGAAATCTAGTTGGTAGGTTAAAAACTCAAAATTTAGTAATTTCAAAGTTTATCCTACACTAAACACAATTTCGGGTTGGATTAGGTCGGGTTCGGGTTGGTGGTTTGACTTCATCCAAATCCAACCCGACCCAAAACCCATTTATGAACATTCAAATCCAAATCCATTTAAAACCCATTTATTACATCCAAATACATCATAAGTGGATCGGGTTTGATGGATATCCAACGGATTCGGGTTGAATTGCCATCCTTAGGTGTGACTATGGTTCTCAGTCAATTAACTGATAATATTTATTAATGTGTATTTAAAAAAAAAAAAAGACAATATTGTTTGTATGCCTGTTTGCGTTTTGGTTTGTCTTTTACCCTCTGCACAATTAAGTGTGCCCCTTGGAAATTCTTTGTAGGTTGAAGAGCTTGTGGAATTTTACTTGAGTACTTGAATTCGTTAAAGCTTCAGAGGGTCAATCATAGAGTAAGGACATGCAGAAACGGTCCAACAATAAGTTTGTTCGCACTTAATGAAACTTGGACATTGAAAGTAATATCAATCGTTAATAAATAGTTGAGAAATAAATAAAAGCATTGTTAAAACTGGGGTAATACTAGGATTTCTCCATCAAATTGCAGAGTTAGGTCTATGCATGTAATAATAGGATGTGAGGAGCAGGAGCTACCTTGGCAAAGCAGGATAGGAATTCAAGCTCTTGTCTCTCTGCCTTTATCTGTATGTGATTTGTGGTCTTCTAATATCCCTTGCATCTTCCAAATAATTTTCATTGTCGGCTCTTCATTTCCGTGAAAGTGCTTTCCGAAACTTTGCTGTTGTTTCAAAACCTGGCTCACACACACTTCAAGACTTTTTCCTAAGATCTCAATTCTGATCGTTTTCCCCTTAGAACTTCTGGACTCTCTTTCATGCAATAAGTTTGCTAGGAGAAGATTCTCATGATCTTGCTGGTTGTTGTCTCTCCCATCTTTGGCACTTTGTTACTGGAAAGGCCTACTTAGTCTTACATTTGTGACCTTTGCTTTTGACATGCTGGCATCAGTTTTATGAAGGCTTTCTTCTTAAGGTTTAAAGATTTCCAGCCTATCTACATTTTTTATTGGAAAATATCTAAGTACGAACTTCCGTTATATTTTGACCCCCTTGATTCTGGTTAGTACGTTTGAGTGCTTCTGAGTCCACACCTCAAGTCACAGCTCTCTCTCCTCCCCTCCCCCCCCCCCCCCCCCCCCCCCCCCCCCCCCCCAACAAAAAAAAAAAAAAAAAAAAACCCAAAAAATCCTGGTTTCAGTTGCATTATGATTGCAGACAAGATGTTTTCTCTCCCCTGATCAGCGATGAATCTTTGTGCTTGGTTTAGAGCATTCCCAGACCGTCAAAGTTTCTTTCTTCATTATAACTTTTTCCTACTGATTTCCATAACAAAAGCCTTTGAGCTCTAACTTTTCTCATGGGAATGTTAAACGATTGAGCATGAACCTAACTTGGCAAGTTCCAAGCTAGTCTTGTCTTGTTTAAAGCTTGTTTAAAATGGATCTACGTCATTCAAGATCAATTAGGCTTGAGCTTGGTTCATCTATGCTCGTTTGGGCTTGCAAATCTTCCAGCTTATGATTTAACAAGGTTAATGAGCCTACTTAGCTTGGCCTTGACTTGGGCTTGCTTAGCTATGAGCCTTTTGAAGTCGATCCTTATGAGCTTTATATTGTGAGTTGGCTCTGTTCATTTAAGCTCCTACTTAGAAGGCAATCTTATTTTCTAGACAACACTGTCTTCCTAGGAAAAATAGGCGCACATGTTTTATGAGTTGAAATACCTATCTAGACTAAAACCTGGATTGGACCAGCTAATTTGTGATCCTCGGCCTGTCATTTTTAATCAATCTGGCCTTTTTTGGACCCATGAACGAACATGCACATGTTTTATGAGTTGAAATACCTATCTAGACTAAAACCTGGATTGGACCGGCTAATTTGTGATCCTCGGCCTGACATTTTTAATCAATCTGGCCTTTTTTGGACCCATGAACAAACACCCCTACTTTAGGAGGGATCTCCCAAGTCGGGTCATGAAGCTGGGATTTCGTACATAGGACCAGCATGGGCCAAATTAGAGGCACGTGGAATGTCAACTTCGGTCCTACTAAGGTTATTCATGTTCCTCCCAGTGGTAGAAAATATTTTGATCTGGAAGTCAGTTTTTGCTCATTAATTTGCACCAAACTAGGGGAAAAAGCAACCCCCCCCCAAAAAAAAAAAAAAAAAAAAACCTGAATTCTTGTTTTCTCCTCTGCGTAACACAGCTTACTGTAGATTCATATCTGTCTAGTTCCAGTTCATGCCTCCTACTGCATTTCTGTTGAATGGTTCCATTGATAGTAAAGTTTAGGTCAACTTTGCCACAGCATGCGAGGCATGAAATATTTTTGCCCTACTCCCCTTTGCAGTTCTAGTTTCTACATTTGTAGGACATGCAGACTGGTTATCTCTAGGATCTCTTGCTCATGCTCGAACTTTTCTCTATCATACAGGGAATCAGGAGACCATGGAAGGGTGTACTGATGTTTGGACCTCCTGGTACTGGAAAGACACTTTTGGCAAAAGCAGTTGCCACTGAATGTGGTACAACATTCTTCAATGTCTCTTCTGCTACTTTGGCTTCAAAATGGCGCGGAGAAAGTGAGAGGATGGTCCGGTGCTTGTTTGATCTTGCTAGGGCATATGCTCCTAGTACAATCTTCATTGATGAGATTGATTCTCTTTGCAACGCTCGAGGGTAATTTCACTTTTTATGTGGTTGTATGTGTTTTTTTTTAATCGGAAAAAGAAATAACATTAAGAGAGAGAATGTACAAAGAGTTAATGATGCGATTTTCTCAAAATTACTAAAGGTAGAATAAAAAACCATGAACTAATAACATGGAACCCTTTAATCCCTTTGCAAATCAAATGTTCAATTGTATGCATTATTCAATTGTCTAACGTCATTCACTTAAAGTATATTGTTAGTGCTGTCAGTTATGTTTATGCATGTTTCTGGTGTCCTTAAGTTTTTATTGCTGCACACAGCTATGGTATCAATTACGTAACTGAGTTTGAGCTAACTGTTACGTGAGTGGTTTTTATGTAACAGTAATTTTGTATTAGCCTCATAATGTCTACACATTTTGTATGTTGATTATGAAACATATTTATAAATGGATTAATATGTTAAAAACTATTAAATGGGTGTAGAAGTTAATATTTGAAAGACCATATTCATGCATATTTTTGCAAGCATATGAATTTAAAGCAACTAAACCGAACGCAATAGCCCCAGTCCGTAAGTAATATTGGTTGCGACCGCAAACCCACTGTGTGATTCCATGCTCATAGCATTAAGTTAAGGACTCCACATGTGAGTTAAGTAAGAATTCCACATTGGAGTTATGTTAGAGAAGAGATCGATATATAAGCCTGGTGGGCTGTTCCACCTAATGCCAATTAGTTTTAGGATGGAACGCCAATTTGACTTACATGTGGACCTCATATATTCCCGCTCTTCGGCCAAACAGAGCATGACTTTTGATGCTTTCTGTTGTCTCCTTTCTTCAGGGCTTCCGGAGAGCATGAGTCATCTAGAAGAGTAAAATCTGAACTCCTTGTCCAGGTGGATGGAGTAAATAACAGCGCTGCCGGTGAAGATCGCAAGATAGTAATGGTTCTGGCGGCTACTAATTTCCCATGGGATATAGATGAGGCACTCAGGTTCTTTTTATTTTTTTTTTTTAAATAATTTTTTGTACTCCTTTGTGTTTTAGTGTCAGGACTTAGCTTATACTTCAAGTTCTCATTTTACTTTCCCATTTCTAAACAAGTAGTTGTTTTTGCAAATACAGGAGGCGGTTGGAGAAGCGAATATATATTCCTCTCCCTAACTTTGAAAGTCGCAAGGAGCTTATACGGATCAATTTGAGAACTGTCGAGGTAACCAACTTATGATTTTCTATCCTTGGTTAAAGTTCAATTTTATACCGATCTTTTTGTTCCTTTGTTACCCTTCTCCTACCTGTTTCTTCGAGTTCATCAATGTTCTGCTCTTCTGAGCCTTGCCTACTTTGAGGGCCAACTTAAATATTCAACCATTGTGTTATTGTTGCTCCCTCCCACAAAAATTGTGGAGAATGTATATGTAGTTGCATGATAAGATGTTCATCTATTTGTTGGATTCTCCTGTCTGGTTTCTCTCTCGTGACCATGTACAGAGTGAGCCTCTGAATGGTATTTGTATCCAATACGACATGACAAGCATATGTAAGATGATTGTTCTAATGCTATTAAAATGGAAGCGTTCCTTATATACTGCAATAATAGCGTTTAATCTTACTTTTTTGGCCAATGTATTCCTACCAAAAATAATCAATTAGCGAGAATTTGAAACTCATAGCTTCAGGAATCAAATGCAGGTGTAAATATACTTTACTGTACAGTAGGTAATACAAAATTCTCATAAAATATCACTATCGTATTTTAGAAAGTATGTGAGTAACATGTCTTAACACTAGGACAATTTTTTGACCAAGCGTACTAAAATTTAACAAGGGTCAAGACTCGTAGATCCACATTGACAACCGTACTGTCCCTGATCCTTGTCCTTGTGAGATTGCTTAGTTCACGACTTCATGTCTGCATGTGTTGCGTTCCAAGACAGGCATGTCTTAAAGTGGTCATGGACTTATAATTTGAGGTTGGCGTCTCCGAATAGGTGAAGTTGTCTCTGATTGCTGAACCAACCATTCCTGTTAGTTACCCTATAGCTTGGGAACAGTGCTGGTTCGGACAAGGAGTGTTCTATTATCAAAGGGTCTGATCAAGGAGCCTCTCATGATCATATTTGAGTATGTTGAGTTTGGTGTCTGGCTCGTTTCTGGGGGATCATGAATTTTTATTGCTATTTTTGCGGTCTAACCTGATATGGACTAAATCCTTATGGGACTAAGGGCCTGTGAGGCTAAATTGTGAAAAATTCCTTTTTTATAAGCACTTCTTGAAGAAAACTGTTTTAGAAAGTGTTTTCAATAAGGATTCGGTTGAGAAATTTTTAGTTTTCGCTTCTCCTTTAATTTTAAAGGAAAACACTACTTTCCTATTTCCACTTTTATTTAGAACAATTTTCTTTCTGGCCAAACACTCTTAAAATTTGGAAAATTTGCTTTTTTTAGAGAAAAAACACTTTTTTCCCCCCAAGAGAAAGCATTTTTTTTCAATAAAGAAGCTTGGCCAAATAGGCTCTGGATTGCAGTCACTACTCTAGTCTATGCCTTACATGTAGATAGATAATTATCAATTTGCTATGGTGCATAACTCACTGTCGACCTGGCCTCTATTAGTAAAAGTGCATATAATACACATTTCAGACACCTATCCGTACTTTCCCTTTCAAAAGGGAATTTACGTATAATTGGGAATAATACGGTATAAGATGAGCGGTCTTGCTGTAGTACACGTATTATAACATGTATTCCTAATTTTCTTATTTAAAAAACAAATTATTATTAGAAATAATCAATATTTACACCTACGTTAAAATATCTATACTCTATATTTTGCTAAGTTTGCCACTTTAACTCTCAAATCATTGATTGTACCTTATCATTTACTATGTGTCATGCTTCTGCTACCGCTATTGTCACTGACAATATTTTCTGCTTTTATACACGGCCTTTTGACTGGAATTTTTCATGCTTAAAGACGAATCATACACGTACATATTATCCTGGAAATTGATTTCAAGTGTTACGTATTATCCTGGAAATTGATTTCAAGTGTTTATCCAATTCATCCAGGTGGCTCAAGACGTCGACATCGATGAAGTGGCTCGTCGAACAGAAGGATACAGTGGAGACGATCTGACAAACGTTTGCAGGGATGCTTCCCTAAATGGCATGCGCCGAAAAATAGCAGGAAAGACAAGGGACGAGATAAAAAACATGCCTAAAGATGAGATTTCTAAGGATCCAGTTGCCATGTGTGACTTCGAAGAAGCTTTGAGGAAAGTCCAACCAAGTGTTTCTGCTGCTGATATCGAACGCCATGAGAAGTGGATGGCAGAGTTCGGATCTGCTTGAGGGAAAAACCTCTTTGGTTCTCAGTGAGGGGTAAGGATTCAGTGCATTTGTTAGAAACAAATACATCTTGCATTTTGTCATATTAAGTAAATGTCAGAGCAATTTTATGAAAATTTTTGACTATCGTTTACTACAAATCACATCATTACTATGATATTAGCACTTTTTGCCATGGAAATAACAACCAATATATATATATATATAGATTTAAAAGTTAACTTGTTATGGCAAAATACTTGGTACATTTGTTAGAAACAAATGCACATGATCCTGGCCCCTCAGTAAGTGTGAAAAATGTTTCATCTTTTTTTTTTTTTTGTTTTGTTTTGTTTTGGCTATTGTTAGTATCAGGACTTCTTTTTGTGAATGCTAGGGTGGTAACACAGACTTTTAAAGTCTTATTATGTTGAAATTGTCCTAGTAGTAACAAAAGATGCCTTGGTAATAACAATATCCTTTGGTTTTTTTTTCTTTTTCCATGTATATTTTTGAGCTGTTGTGCTTCCTTCTTGTACCTGTAATCATGTAATCGTAAGGACAGTCATAGTAGAGTAACCTTCCTCTCATAGTAGAGTAACCTTACTTGATTGTTACAAAGTCCATTTTACAAGTCGAATGGTATAATTTGTTAATGTGGAGGTTTCCTTTTATTATGTTAGTCCCGAGTTTGATAAAAGGAAAAGCTTGCGTTAAGACTCGTCAATTGATTGAAAGTTTTGTTTAATCTTTAGATATCTTGTTTTTCTTGCTTCTTTTAATATACGGTCAAGGCTGCTCTCCTCAAATTCCTTTAGTCCCTCTCTTCTCAAATGATGAAGGTGGAATTCGATCGTAGGTTTCAAGCACTACTCCCGGAGACTTTATTAGTTAAGTGTGCCTATCAAGGTATTATGTTGTAAGCGAGTTCGGGGGTAAAAGGGGAATGATGCAGATGAGAAGTTACACTCAGCCTGATTTTGCTATAACCGAACTATGAAGGGTGCTGAAGCAGAAATGGTCTGCCATAGAACTCTTTTTTTTTTTTTTTCTCCAATAATTAGTGATAGAATAGCGATACAAAACGGGCAACTAGAACAAGCGAGCCCTGAGTCCACCCATAAAAGAATGGGGATCAAAACAACAAAACAATACAAAAAAAATGAAAACACAAGGAGCCTCAAATACCACTAGAGAAGACATGAAAACATGACAAACCAAAAGACAAAATGATCAATCAATTGTAAATGATCTTCCAAAAAGCTTAAGCTTAACTCAACCTTGAAAAAATTGAGGTCAAATCCAAGACAAATTAAGCCAGTAATCGTGCTGAGGGAAGTTAAATTAACAAGTTAATGATACTGAATTGATATCTTTCTTAAAACATGGTAAAACAATTCAAATGTTTTTTCTTAATTTCAAAAATTATACACTATGTTGTGTATTTTTGGTATGAATCAAATTGTATTCTGTTGTATTTGTCTCTTTTAATAATTTTATGTCGTGTTTGAATTATTCTTTCGTGTTTGTCTTGCCCTTCACCGAGATCAACAACTTAGTATTACTGCTGGTAGTTGCTTCAAGGTACAAGCACAAATTAGTAATTTTTTTCACAATGGTAAAGAGAACACTACTTTTCTCCTACCAGTGACACCAACTTTCAATTGAAGATTTCTAATTTGGGGATGGATAACTTAACTAGTATACTAATGTAATTAGCTCTGTACTAGTCGACAATTTTTGCCAAGTCAAAACACTTCGCACAAATTTTCCTTTGTAATGTTTTTGGATGAGGGTTGATGACTGGAATCGTGACCCTAGGCAATACAAACAATGATATGGGGACCCATTATATTAGAAATAATAAAAGTGCTCATATTAGAGGATTGATTGGAGATAGAAGCTGTTTAGGTTTTTGAACTGTTGTACGAAAAACAAAGGCTTCACGCAAGTTCACAAAAGAGTTGACAAGACAACAATAGTTGCTTGTTGTGGAAGGATTCAACAATCTCACATCAACTTTGACATATAGAACACAGATGTCCTTGAAAAACATAGATCAAAATATAAATAACTAGAATATCGCTTAGAAGAGCGTAACAAGAAAAGAGAGGACGGCGAGTTTGCAACTTAGGGATTTGGAAGCCTTGACGGCTACAAAGTACACATTTTTGTGAGTGGTATGGAAAACATGAATAGTTTTGGTACTAGAAGGCCAGATTAAGGCATGTCAAGAATAATAATTGTAACATAAAATGCTCCCATGTTACAAGCCTGATGTCATCTCTGTAACACAAGGAGAGTTCTTCAACATCACCGCATATGCTATTAGGAGTCATATTGTAAGCTAATTTGTTTGGCTACATGAGACTAGCGGCGCTGTATAGCTATTCTGTCGCCATACTAATATTAGTTATACTCTACAATAATATATTTTACATAGTGACTAAATTGATGCTATTGAAAGTAAATAACTGAATGAACATAATGGATGAAGTCAAGCAGCCAATGGTGTAAGTAACCTAAAAATAGATATTTTTTTAACTATTTATTTAATATTTTTGAAAAATCTAAAATAATCTTTAGGATTGTTTTACAGAAAACATCCTCAAAAAGTTGTAATTTTTTACTTAACACCAAAACTTTTTAATTTTTCAGAAAAAACCTTCAAAAGTCTAAAATTCTTTAATTAACCACTTTAAATCACGTTGTTAACTATCTATCAAATATTAAATAACTTCTACATACCTTTTTTTTTTCAACAAAAAAAAATTAGAAGTTGAAACTAGTCAACCTGGCTATGCATTCACTTGCCTCCCCTATCCCACCTAGATTTGATCCCGAGAGTGATTGAAAGAGGCGGATATTGAACCTCAACAAGGGAGGGGTTGAAAATGCTTTTCCAGCTTCAATATTTTAAATCATGCTTAATTAACAATCTAAAATCTCTATAAAAGCCACTAGCTGATAGCGAATAATTAACAATGTGATTTTAAGTGGTTGATTGAAAGTTTTCTGACATAGTTGTTAACAATGTGATTTAAGGTGGTTACATCTACTTATTCCATACTATGGATGGTAGTGAGATTAGCAATGTCATATGGTGTGGAGTGTTGGCCAGTTAAACAGCATCATGTGTATAAGTTGAAGATGGCGGAGATAATGATGTTGCAGTGGATGTGTCGTTTCACAAGGAAGGATATGATCACAAATGGCGTTATAATAAGCAAATTGAGCGTGGCCCCAATTGAGGATAAGCTGAGAGAGCAATGTTTGCTGTGGTTTGGGCATATCGGAGGAGACCGACCACTGTCCCTGTCAGGAGATACGAGCAACTCTATACTACAGACTAGAAGAGAGGGAGACGCAGGCTAAATAAGAGCTGGATAGAGACAATTCGACACGACCTCACTCACGTAAACCCAAATGACAAGATGACCTTAGATAAAGCTATGTGGAGCGCTAGCATAGGTGTAGCCGATCTAGCGGTTTAGAATAGAGAAGCATAACCAGGCCAGTCATAGCGCCCTTAGGCTTATTTGCGCCTTACTACCCGTTGCCTTTTGCTATATTACTTTTTGCTTAATACTTTATTGCTTATTGCTGCTTTGTGCTCTCTTTGTGCCGCTGCTATTATGTTGGTATGTTGTTATGCTTCTTAGGTTGGGGTCTTTGGACATAGCCGCCCTTTGGGGTAGCACCCTGAAGGGGTAAGGTTGCATACACCCCTTCCCCTCCCCAGGCCCTGATTAGAGGGAGCTCTTGAGGCATTGGGTATGTTGTTGTTGTATATCTGCTGATTCCATCTTCCCACTTTCAGATCTTCAACAACAACCTTTGATTTGTACCGATAAGTTGTTCTTCTCGGGTAATAACCAATCGTTGCCTTCATTTTAGTCAATTCTGCAAATATGAATGCATCGACCTCCCTTGATGACTTTCTGGTGACCTCCATTGATGAATGCCAAAGACCACCGCTCTGATACCAATTGTTACGAACCATAATCTGATACAAGCCAGAGAGGGATTTGGCATACAAAAGTACGCCATCCCGTTAGCCTCCACCCGCATGGGCGGGTACTTCACTGCCGATCCTCGAGGACGAGGATCATTTCGGGGGGCGGTACTACCGCCGGAATTCATCGATCATCAATAGCCCACCATCGTCTGCCTCCGATCCTCATCAATCGTCACCCTCACCTTCATCTTCAACCCCACTGTCAAAACACAGACATAGAAAAAAAAAAAAATGAAGAAAAGAAGTACCAAACTCTAAACCCAGCACCTAAACCCAAATTCTTCGTCATCATCATCACCATCTCCCATCACCACCATCACTGCCCTCAGCCAAAATCGGCTTACCAACAACACCAACATCATCAACAACAACTACCCCAAACCCGACTTGTTTTCGTCATCATCACACACCATCAACTTTCCCAAACCCAAAATCCAAACCCTAAACCCATAATCACACCCAAACCTCATTACCCAAACCCAACATGCACACAAGGTGGTTGAAAGAACCCAGTTCTAGACCTCGATGTGAGAGTGGAAGGAAGCCGTGAATGCCTCATCGGGTCGATACCCCAAAAGTGCTCAGCTCAAATCAGCCACGGAGCTCATCCTGCTTCACCCGATGGGAAGTGTTGACGAGTACTGGAGCCAATTTGAGTCCCTCGTGGACAAGTGTGGGTTGACGGAGAGCAAAAAAATGGAAATATTCATAGACGGCTTGAAAGACAAAATAGCTGGAGGCGTCAGCTTATTCATGCTGCAATCAGTTCGTGACGCTAAGCTATTGGCCAACCAGCAGGAATGCCTTCTCGCCTACGTTGAAGAGCTAACTGCAAGGGAAACTCCGAGTACGGTGCCATTCGTGCTCACGCCAAGCCCTGAGCAAACCCCTACCACCAACACTTCACTCCAGCAGCTTCCGCCAACTCATGGCACTCCCTCGAAGCAGCCAAGTGAGACGCCCGCCAAGCTCGATGATGTAGTGCCTAATTCTTTGCTGCCCATGGATCCGAGTCCTGATCCATCCCCGGATACCTCCATTGTCCCACCTCTTGGCGTTTTTGAGGATGTCGCCATCCACCCTTTAGCACCAGTTGCCGATGGAAAAAAAATTGTTTGCCATGTCCGGGACTCCATTCCCCGTCTCGCCCCTACTGTCCACATTCAGCTCAAAAGCGCCAACCGAGTAAGCTCCTCCAGCACTTCAATAGCTGACTTCCGAGTTTGAGTATGTGGATGCCACCTCCGCCAAGCTTCCTCTCAACCACCAAGCCCCTATTGCCGAACACATTTCGCGGATCACAATGACCTCGACAATCTCACGGTTCGAATCCTGCTTAAGTTCCAAAAGATGGTGTTTGAACCCGGAGGATCATCTACACTCTAGAATTGGCTCGGTGTCCATGACCTTTGGGGCCAAGGGTCTTTGGAGGGGAGGGAAATCATACGAGCCAGAGAGGGATTTGGCGTACAAAAGTATGCCATCTCGTTAGCCCCCACCCGCATTGGCGGGTACTTCACCGTCGATCCTCGGGGACGAGGATCGTTTCAGGGGGCGGTATTGATATGATACAAGTATCGCCTAGCCGCCAAGACGTCTCGCCGAGTTACCGCTACCACCTCCACCACCATCTCCGCCCTCCCAGGTTACCACCTTCATCCATCTCGCCATCCTTACCGCTAAGCTCCTATACCTGGTGTCACCCCAGCACTCGCCCAACTACAGCCAAGATGCCTCCAACACCTTCCTTCCCGTTGTCATAGCCCGAAGGTCCTTAGTGGCTGTTTTGGTTAGATGGAGGTGTTTTGTAGTTCAATTAGAAAAGGCGGGAATGTTAGTTGAGGGTTTGGTCAATGGTGGTTAACTCTTGGTCTAATGTGGCGGCTAGTTCAATTTCTAAGTTGGTAGTTCTTGATTAGTATATGTCTAGATTCATTGCTTGAGCTTATATCTTATAAGAGTATAAATAGTTGTATTCTTGTAAGATTCATTCATTCAATGAAAAATATCTTGGTATTTCTACTTCTCATCTCTTAATTTCTCTCTCTAATTCTCATCTCTTTCCCTTCTCTTCTCATCTAACCTCTTCCTCACCTACGTTATATCCAAGATTCTACTTGGACTATAACATTTGGTATCAGAGCCTGCGTTCATCATTGATCGGATTGAAATTGAGCTCAATTTGATTGAGTTGCTAGGATTTTAGGCTTGATTGTGTTGGAATTGAACTTGTGCTGCAATTTGGCTAGACATAGACGATCTTATCACATGGATGGTGGACCTACAACTCGTGCCAATGCTGCTGAAAACGCAGCCAACAATGTAGCTGGAAATCCTGCTACTTATGCTGCAGCAGTGACTGGTGCTGATGGTGGAGTTAATCAGAGTGATCGTTTGGATAAAATGATGGCACCATCACAATATGCGACAGGATATGGAGCAGAGGTCTGAGACACAATCTCAACACATCTCATAGTAAATATCGCAGCAGATGTCCAATTTTCTGTAGAATTTGGAGAGGCAGCAGAAGCCTCCCGGAGCAGGCATACTCGTGCCTGCTAGCCAGCAAGTAAGACCCCCCAGAACCGAGGCCAACATCTGCTGAAAGCAGTGACGGTACTTCTAGCTCAAGGAGCAGCAACTTTAGACAACCTCGAGTGGATTTAGAGCCTTTTGATGGTACATTGCCTCAATCTTGGGCGAGGAAGTGTGAAAGATACTTTCGGTTTTACAAAGTATCAATGAACTTTAGAAAGTAGAGCTGGCTGCAGCATATTTGCTTGGTGAATTGGAGGTTTGGTATTACAGTTTGATGCGTAGCAATCTTGCAATAACTTGGACTGAATTTGCTAATGAACTTTGTGATAGATATGGAGATGAAGATGTGAGTGAGGTAGTGGATAATTTCAACAAAGCGATCCAGGTTTCTTTAGTGAAGGATTACATGACACACTTTGAAGGATTGAGAGCTCAAATGCTCAATGTTTATCTAGAGGCTCCAGAGTCATATTATGTTTCTAGTTTTGCGAGTGGATTCAAGCCTAAGATCAAGCATATGGTGAAGGCCTTCAAACCAGTAACATTGTCTCAAGCTTATTCAAAAGCTAGGAAGGTCGAAAATACTATAATGATTCCTTCTGATTCTTCTAAAAGGAAAACTGTTGGTGCTGAAAATTCTTCTTCAAGACCTTTTCAAGTCCTCAACAAAAGTGGCAGTAATGAGGAGAAGAAACCTCAAAAGCTTTGCTATAAGTGTAATCAGAGATGCTTCTTTGGACACAAGTGTGATCCTAAGTATCTTATGGTAGCTTTGGGAGTTGAAGCTGCTGAAGAAGGAGAAGCAATTGATGTTATTGAGACTCTGGAAGCCGATGACAAACATGATGGAGAATCTGAGGAGGAGAATGGTGTTGAGATCTATGTGAAGGCTTTAATGGAAAGTGGAAACACACAACACCATCCGGATCAAAGGAAGCGTGGGGCAAAGGGAATTATTGATACTCATTGATAGTGGTAGCACACACAGCTTCATTGATCCTTAGGTGGTTAGAGCTGCTGGGCAAGAATTGATTAAGACCAGTCCTTTATCTATTACCGTTGCTGATGGCAACTCCATCTTGACTCATACCAAGTGTAAAGGGTTCAGTTGGAAGATGCAAGGGCATAAGTTTGAGTATGATTTCAGAGTGTTGAGGTTGGGAGGATTTGACATGGTATTGGGGGTTGATTGGATGAGGTCTTTCAACCCCGTTCTTTTCGATTTTGCTTAGCTTACTATGTCCTTTGAGAGGAATGATGAGCAGATTCAACTAACGGGCATTGTCGAGCAGGGACGACTTCAGTTGATGGAGGGAAAAGGCCTGCAAAAGTTGCTCAAGAATGGGTCTTATCAGTGGGAGGGATAGCTTTCTTCCATCACAGCTACTTCTAAAGAGCCTCCAGATGATTTCAATGCTGTCCTGGATTCTCTGTTGCAGAAGTATAGTGACATCTTTGAGCAGCCTGAAGTTCTACCTCCAAGAACGAGTTTTGATCACGCTGTTCCACTGAAAGTAGAATCCAATCCAGTGAACTTGAGGCCCTACAAGTACCCTCATTTTCAAAAGAATGAGATAGAAAGGCAAGTGGAGGAATTGCTTCAAACAAGGTTCATAAGGCACAACCATAGTCCATTTGCCTCTCTGGTAATCTTGGTAAAGAAGAAGAATGGATCTTCTAGAATGTGCATCGATTATCGACAACTTAATTCTATGATAGTCAAGGATAAGTTCCCTATACCTATCATAGATGATCTTTTGGATGAACTTCATGGTTCTTGGTATTTTTCAAGATTAGATTTGAGGCAAGGATACTATCAGATTCGAGTTCAAGAGCAAGACATTCCAAAGATAGCTTTTAGAACTCACCACGGCCATTGTGAGTTTGTTGTGACGCCTTTTGGGCTATCCAATGCCCCTGCTACATTCTAGGCTCCGATGAACTCAGTGTTCAAGCCATATTTGAGGAAGTTTGTGCTTGTCTTTTTTGATGATATTTTGGTTTACAGCCATACACTACAGGAGCACGTAACTCATTTAGAGATGGTGTTTCAGAGCATGAGGCAACACATATTGTTTGCCAAGCTTTCCAGGTGCACTTTTGCCAAGTCTCAAGTGGAGTATTTGGGTCACATTGTCATTGGTAATGGAGTTGCAAAGGATCCAAACAAGATTAAGACCATGGAGGATTGGCCAGAGCCAAAATCAGTTAAACAATTGAGAGGATTTTTGGGCTTAACAGGTTATTATCGAAGGTTCAAAGTTGGATATGGGTTGATAGCTAAACCCTTGACAGAATTGTTGAAGAAAGATTCTTTTCATTGGAATAATTTAGCCAGGGAAGCCTTCAACTAGCTTAAGAAATCCATGATTTCAACCCCAGTTCTGTTGATGCCAAACTTTGATCTTCCTTTTGTGCTAGAAACTGATGCTAGCAACAGTGGAATTGGAGCAATTCTTTCATAAAATGGGAGGCCATTAGCTTATCTCAGTGAAGCTTTGGGTCCCAAGAACTAGAAATTGTCAAATTATGAGAAGGAGTACATGGAAATTCTCTTAGCTGTGCAAAAATGGAGGCACTATTTGAAAGGGCATCATTTTGTGATTAAGATTGATCATCAAAGTCTCAAGTATTTGCTTGAGCAACGAATTTCTACTAGAGTTCAAAGGAAAGGCTTAATGAAGATGCTCGGTTTGGACTATACCATTGAGTATAGGAAGGGGGGCAGAAAATCTAGTGGCAGATGCTCTATCAAAGAGACAATAGGAAGATGTAATTGAAGCTTCTTGTGCTGCAGTGTCTCAAGTGGTTCCTCTGTGGATGAACGAAGTAATTAAATCATATGAGAATGACATTTATGCTCAGAAATATGTCATTCCCAACTATGTTCAGCCAGAGACTGCAGGGGAAGAAGCTGAGGTGACTGTTAAACAAGGCATTATTCGAGTTAAAGGGAAAATTTACATTGGCAGTAGCATTGAACTCAGGAAGCGGATCTTGGAAGCTTCTAATGATTCTCCTTGGGGGGGAGGGGCACGTTCTGGCAGGGATGGTACTTATCAAAGGGTCAGACAGTACCTCTATTAGCCTGGGTTAAAGAAGGAATTGCAAGAACATGTTCTGCAACGTGAAGTCTGTCAACAGGTTAAGGTGGAGCACACACCTTATAAGGGTTTGTTGCAACCTTTATCGGTTCTATAAGGAGCTTGGACTCACATCAGCATGGATTTTATTGAAGGATTGCCTAAATCCGAAGGTAGATAGATCATTTGGGTGACTGTAGATCGATTCACCAAGTTTGGGCATTTCATTACTCTCTCTCATCCTATTTCAGCTGAGAAGTTAGCAAGGCTCTTCCTGGACCATGTTTACAAGTTACATGGCCTTCCTTAATCGATTATTTCTGATCGAGATAGGTTATTTACTAGTAACTTCTAGAGTGACCTGTTCTTATTGTTGGGGACCACCTTGTCTTTGAGCTCTTCTTATCACCCTCAGTCTGATGGACAGACTGAAAGGGTGAATCAGTGCATAAAGCAATATCTGCGGGGAATGACATTTCTACATCCTAAGAACTGGAATAGGTGGCTGTCACTCGCAGAGTATTGGTACAATACTCATTCACATGCTTCCTTGGGCACTTCTCCATTCAAGGCCTTATATGGGTATGATCCACCATCACCCTTGATGAGCCAAGGCTTGACTTCACATGTGGATTCTGTCAATGAGCTTCTTAACCAAAGAAAACATCTAGTTCAGTAGCTTAAGGATAATCTTCATAATGCACAAGCTCGAATGAAGTATTTTGCTGATAAGGGAAGAGTTGACAGAAGTTTTAAAGTACGGGATTTGGTGTATCTTAAGCTACAGCCCTATAGATAAAATTTTGCTGTAGTGCGCAAGAATGTCAAGCTGTGTGCAAGGTATTTTGGACCTTACAAAGTCTTGAAAAAGATTGGTAGGGTGGCTTACAGGATTGAGCTTCCTCCAGACGGCTTAGTCCATCCTGTGTTCCATATCTCTCTGCTCAAGAAGTATGTGGCAAAGGGGTCAGTTTGTGCAATAGAACCATTGCTAGCATCAATTCAAGGAAGTGTGTTGCAGGAATCAGTAGCTGTTCTTGGTAAGAGGATAGTACAGCAGCAAGGAGTAGACATTGAGCAAGTTTTGGTTCGGTGGGCCAATTTGGGAAATGAGAATGCTTCTTGGGAAAATTGGTGGTTCTTGAAGTCTCAATTTCCTTCTTTCCATTCTTGAGGCAAGAATGAGCTCAAAGGGAGGGTAATGTCAAAGCCTAAAGGTGCTTAGTGGCTGTTTTGGTCAGATGGAGGTGTTTTGCTGTTCAATTAGAAAAGGCGGGAATGTTAGTTGAGGGTTTGGTCAATGGTGGTTAATTCTTGGTCTAATGTGGCAGCTAGTTCAATTTCTAAGTCAGTAGTTCTTGATTAGTATATGTCTAGATTCACTGATTGAGCTTATATCTTGTAAGAGTATAAATAGTAGTATTCTTGTAAGATTCATTTATTCAATGAAAAATATCTTGTTATTTCTACTTCTCATCTCTTAATTTCTCTTTCTAATTCTCATCTCTTTCCCTTCTCTTCTCATCTAACCTCTTCCTCACCTAGGTTATAGCCAAGATTCTACTTGGACTATAACACCCGTCTCGCCCTTCAGCCACACGACTACAGCACCTTCAAGAAGCTTCCACCAATGCCACCCCACTAGTGACACCTACCCCCCCTTCTAGAATCTTCTGCTTTTGCCACCTCACCCCCCTTTTTATGTGTATATATATATAGTTAGGGATTAGGGTTAGCTTATGTTGAGAATGATAATGTGTGTGTATTTCTATTTCTCCCCCCTCTCTTTCTATGTCTTCTCCCCTTTTTATGTAAAATCCTCCTTTCGGAGGTAAATCTATCAATAAAATACTATATTTAGTTGTGATTCCATTGATTTGACCTAGATTATATTTAGGTTTGTATCATAATCAATCCAACATTCAATCCAACCAAAACAAGCCAAAGATCTCAATCATACAATTAGATCACTCCAAATACTAGAATCTATAAAGTATAGCATATAGTTACCGTATAAACTATAAAGTATGGAGAGATTTATATAGTATACGGTATAAAATAGGGAAAGATACGGGGAGAGAGAGACTAGATAGAGAACGGGAGGAGAGACCTAGAGAGAGAGGGAGAGAGATTAAAACATTCATCATCCACGTTTCTTTCTAAACTTAAGCCTTTATATATAGAGTTGGGAAATGTGATATAATTAAAATAAAGAACTTACCTTATTTATTATACATAAATTACCCTTCACTTAACCTCTATATTTTAGTTTGTATCATAGAGATAATTTTCTGAAATATTAAAAAATTACGACAGTCTAGTAAAAAATAACAATTTTTATCAAGGTGGTTTTTTTTTTTTTTATTTTTTTATTTTTTTTTTTTTGTAGAAACTCTAATATGTAGGGGTAATTTTTTGCCATATTGCTCCGGTCTTGGGTATCAATTTCTCGCTAACCTCTATATTTTAGTTTATATCATAGAGATGGTTTTCTAAAATATTAAAAAATTACGACAGTCTAGTTAAAAATAACAATTTCTATCAAGGTTGTTTTTTTTTTTTTAATTTTTTTTTTTTTTTTTTTTTGTAGAAACTCTAATATGTAGGGGTAATTTTTTGCCGTATTGCTCCGGTCTTGGGTATCAATTTCTTGCTAGCAGAGAAGGACAGTCAACAAATTGCAAAAAATAAAAAATAATAAAAACAAAAGCGCCGTTGCCGGGGATCGAACCCGGGTCACCCGCGTGACAGGCGGGAATACTCACCACTATACTACAACGACTTTGATGGTTTCCCTCCTCGGCTAATGCTTTTATATATCTTAATTCGAGCCCGGCTTTCTCACAATATGTCAAATACTCATTGCTTTTAAGCGTGGATATTGCACAGGTATATTTCATACATATTTTTTATATTATATTATATTTATAGTGAAAATGAGGGGTGTTGGAATTCGAATTTGAGACCTCTTAGCTAACAAGACTCTGATGCCATGTGAAAATAATGAGGAACCCATCAATTAAGAGTGCCCTGTTGTATATTTACATAGAGAAATTACAACGACATGTTGGGTTTATATAAGAATGAGTCCACTATACAAGATTGAACCCAATAGACTTCATACAAAAATAATCATAAATACATACATGTTCTCACACTATCCATTGACTCATAAAATTGGAGATGGACTACGGAATTGTAATTTCAATTTCAATTATGGTAGAATTGGAATTAGGATGGAATTAAAATCCTATTGTTTCGGTAATTAAAGGAATTGAAAGTTGAAATTGTAATTTTATAACTAATTGCCTCGAGTTTTGAGTCAATCAAGGTAGTACTTTCCGGATTTTTGGTCAATTAAGGTTGGGTTTTGATGTGTCTTATTTTTTTATATTTTGTACCTCATTCTGTGACATATTTGGCTTTTATATATGTGTTTTATTACAATCCAGATACATTTAGGCATGAAGTACATCGGAGCAAACAAGGGTTGAAAAGTGGAGAAATCAAGCATAATTTAGGCATATTTGGAGACTATGTTGAGAAATCAAACCATGTATGGAAAAGAAGTACTCATCGGATCAAGATTTGGTTGAAAAAATCTTCCCTTAGGTGCGCAGATCGATTGGCCAAGAATTTTGGCAATCAGTCAAGCTTAAAATGAGCTAAAGGTTAAAAGAAGAGTTTTCATGACCCAATAATATCCAGTCCCATTGATGATACCACTGGGATCATGTAGATCTCTTTGAGAAATTTGATTTGATATATAATTTGGTTCGTAACTCCTTACAGATCAAAAGTTACGTGCGTTTTAAGTTAACTGCGCGCGCTACCAAAAAGATGCGCATGCCCTTGGGGCATGCCGCCTCTATATAAAGGAAGGAGGATACCTAATTTTTTCCACTTTTTTCTCTCCATTCACTTCTCCTCCCTCCTTGAGCAGCCAGAGAAACCCGATTCTCACAAAAGCAGAAGCGCAAGTGGTTGGAGTATGGGGGAATCGAAGCAAGAGTCAAGTCAACACCGATCAAGGGAGTTTATCAATGCATGAGTTTTTTTTTTTTTCCCCTTTTTCCTTTTGAATTCGTGATTTGTAAAACTCTCATGGAGGAGTAAAATTATAGTTTAGGGATGAAGGATGGATAGTCATCCGAATCCTAAATTTATGTTTTATTTTCAATAATGAATTTTGTTATACTACTTCCGCACCCCTATGGGGAGTTTTATATTTTGAGATTGGTTTTCTTGTTATGTGCTTGTAGCCGTGTTTGGATTTCCAATTTTATTCGCGTGTTGTCCTATGTTTATAGCCTAGATTGTAGTATAACAAGCTCTTCATGAGTGGTTAGGGTTGAGGTTGTACCCAATTCTGAACACAATCTTTTATACAATAATACTTAAATAGGAGTGATAAAGGAATTTGTTAGTGTTATTGATATAATCCACGCTACATCTAGAGTGATAAGATGGGTTATGCCTTTAGACTACTTCATTACCCTAAGCCCTGATTTAAGTATTAATCCAGGTTTAATGTGAAATTACGTGTGAGAAAAGAATACAATAATGCTATTGAGATAATCCATGCTACACCTAGAGTGATAAGATGCGTTAAGCCCTCAGACTATTTCATTGCTCTAAGCCCTAATTTAATGTTAATCTATGTTTAGAGCTTATAGCCTAAACCTTTAAATTCATTATTGCTAAGAAGTATAATGAAGGGATCCGAGTTAGGCTAACCTAAATTCATACCATAAACTAACTTTGATCGATTGACAACTTTATCTATTGTTTGATTCCTTTAGTTTAGTTAATCACTCATATTTTCTACAAAACCTAGATTCTAACAGCTTGATAATAATTGAATTTAACTTTGTACCGATTTCCTATGCATATGACACCCGTATACACGACTTAGCTACAATGAACTTGTACACGTACACGGTTTTTAAAACACTTTTAAAACTACATCGTGTTTTGATCGGATTGGACCTTAGTGTGTTTAAGTCATGTCTAGTCCTGGGACAACTTGGGTTGCTTTTTAGTTGGGATAGATCATATCATGCTGAAGCCCTATCGGATTTTGGGTTAATTTGGTGGATTCATTTTTTTTCATGGGCCGTGTTTAGGTTGAGTATTGTGATTTCATGCGGAACCCATTTAGATTTTAGGTTAATCAAGTTGCATCATTTTACGGTCTGAATTATTTGTTTTCAGGTCAAATTTGGGTTTGACCAAGTAGGGTGGCTCACTTTCAATTTTAGTGACCTCTAGGTTTTTAGTGTATTAGGTTGAGCTATCTTGACCTAGACCCTGACCCTGCTTAGATGAGAGCCCTTTGGGCACTGAGAATGTCGCTTTTTTAGGTTGAGTTATCTTAAGTTTTGGACCAATGCAACTGAGTCATATTCAAATTAAGGCCGAGTCAGGTAGGGTCGTCGTTTTAGGTTTGGGTCGTATTAGATTTGTGACTATTATGTTGGGTCGTTTCCAACTTTGATTTAGATTGGTTCTGGTTCATGTGAAGTCAGTTCAGTTTGAGTGTGAGTCATTGAAGCTGTGTCATGTTGAATTTTCGGTCAAATTTTGATCGAGTCGGATGTTTCAATTTTAGATCATTTGGGTTTTTGGCTTTGAGTTGGATTATTTTCAGTTTCACGTTATTTGAGTTAGTGTGAAATGTATGGTTTTTAAATAAAATCTAATGTTGTTAAATTGGATAATGGACTTATAATTTGAATTTCAACAAGTGAATTGGATAGCAAATTGGTATTTTGACTTGTGTTATGACCCAATGTATTAATTAGATCATATTTTACATATCAATAAGCACTAGATTGGTAGAAATGGAGCTAAGAAGATCCGTAAGATAGATGAGGTTATAGGCATTACTTGGCAGGATAGGCAGAACTCAGTTATCGAAAAGTTTTTGAAAAATGCAAAAGGGATCTAAAGGGTGGTCAAAAGGAACAAGAAGCTGAAAGATAAAGGGAAGAGTAAAGTGTAAGGTGTCCCATGTTTAGTTTTTTAGGTGGATTGTGTAGGTCTCGGTGCTTTGGGTGGGTGGTCGGGGTGTCTGATGTCCTTGTTGTCGCCTGACCGTGTGTTCTTGGGTCTCTCGTTGCTGTGGGGTGCTAGCGCTTGTTGGGTGTGGGTTCTCAGGTGTTGCGGTGTTATAGCCGGTTGGTGTTTTGTAGGCCAAGTTGCATTTGGCGTCTTACGGTTTGCTTTGCTGGTTTGGTGTTTTTTCTTCTTGTCTTTTCTTTTGGGGGATTTAGGCGTGTGGCTTGTTCTTGTGTGAGGTGTTTCGATTTGCTTCATTTGTGTGGTTGTTTCTTGTTCGCTTTGTGGTGGCTGGTGCATAGTAGGCAGTTTGCGTTTGGGTGCAAATCTCGGGTCTTTCCTTTTTGCCTCCTCGTAGCCCGTGTTGTGTTTGTAAGGGTGGGTTGTAGGTTGCTTGGGCTTCATGGTCGTTGCTCGTGTGGCTTCCTGCGCCTGGTGTTTTGCTTGTTTTGTGTCTTTGTAATTCTTTAATCTCTTGAGTGTTTTAGGTGTTTGGGGTTTTTTTGGGTGGAGTTTTCATCGGTTTGCCCGTGCTTGCATGGATGTTTGTATTACGATCTTTCGATTGATTATTATAGTAATAAATCCTAAATTATCGAATAAAAAGAAAAGAAATTGAGGGAGAAAAGGGATAATTAGGGGAGCACCAATATTACTGAAGAAGGAAGAAGAAAGTAAATCGGAGAGAAAAATTCGAGATATTGTGAGGGAGAAAGATTTAGAAACTTAGAATTAAATAATATTTATAGAGTTTACGAGTCAAAATACTGCTTTCAGGCTCTATGATTACAGGATGACGCGCTCCTTAGGTTGAGGATCCTCGAAAACAGCCTCCCTTCAAGGTGGCACCCTAAAGGGAGAAGGCTGCGTACATCTACCCCCTAGACCCTGCTTATGCGGGAGCCCTTGTGGCACTGGAACTGTTATTATTGTTGCTGTTGTTACGAGTCAAAATACCGAAAAAATGAAAAATATAAAAAATTTGGTAAAAACGGCTTTTTCCACCAAGCAGCCACCGATCCGATTGATTGAGTAAAGTATCTGATCAATCAAACTGACAAAAATTCTGCACAGACTGATCTAATTGATCGGATATACGTCTAACCACCAATAGAATATTGACAGAACCACCACAACTTAATTGCATATAAATATTTGGTTCATGTAAAAAAAAAAAGAAAAAAAATAAAAAATTGGTGAAAAATGCTTTTATCTGAAAAGTGTCTGCTTGTGTTGGATACTTTTAGATACGGGTACCTGTTCAATTGTCAGCTCAGTAATAGAGAAGTTGCATTTTTTCTGGGATTCTTTAGTGATTCACTGTCAAATTTGTTTTCACCCGTGAATTTTCATAAAAAATTTAAGATGTATTTCCCCAAATTACATTGTATGATGTATTAGGGTTAATTTATTAGGCCCTAATGCAATTGAATTTCATTAAAATTATGAAGTTAAGTGTGCTTGGGTGAGAGTAGTACCAGGATGGATAACCTTCTGGGAAGTCCTCGTGTTGCCAACCCTATAAGGTTGGGAGTCATTGAAAACAATTTATCTGCAGAGATATACCCTGAAGGAGTAAGATTACATATATCCACTCCTCTCAGACCCCGCTTATGCAGGAGTCCTTACGGCATTGAGTGTATTGATTGCTAAGTTTGCTCAAAAAAAAATGAAAAAAGATTGTTAAGGATCCACAACAGCAACAATCTATTGCCTCACATAGGCTTCCGCAAGGTAGGGTTTGTGACATTATACGTCCCACATCGGTGGGGGTGTGAAACAAATGCAACTAGATATGTATAGGCAGCTATTCCACCCATTGCCCTTTAGTTTTTAGATGTAACCTCATTTGGTATATATCATGATAAGATCCAATGAAGACCTAAAGAACAACCTAAGAGGGGGGGGGGGGGGGGGGGGGGGGGGGGGGGGGTTGAAAATTAGTTTCTTTTGCTATAAAATGAAAAATTAAACTTCAAGAATCAAAAAATAAATTAAAAGCTAAACAATGAATATAAAATATAAATAATAAAGTCAAGAAGAAAACTAATGTATAAGAAATTTTATAGTGATTCACTTCCAATCCGGAAACTAGTCAACTCTTCAAGTGACTACCCTTCGTCACTTGAGCCTTTAAATAAGCTTGACGATCTTTTTTAAAACTAGGCTCAGGATCCAATCTTTACAATAGATCTTTTTATATGTAGGCTCAAGACCTAACCGTTACAATCAACCCTTTTGTAACAGTAGGCTTAGGATCCAACTTTTATAATGAAAATGAAATAAAGCAATAAAAGAATTAAAGCATTGAAATTCTTCACTCTTTCAAGAGTGAATTAATAACCGATCAAACTTAGCCAAAGCTAAAGATATGCCAATTAAGCTCAATGATCAACAATAAAGAGAACTAGTGATGCTCAAGAAAAACTTTAAGAGAAGCTCGAAATTAAAACATTAAAGCACAAGAGAATAATAGCTTTTAATCAAAGAATGCTTAGAGAGAATTGGATGAATAAAACCAAAGCATTCAAGCCCTATTTATAGGCAAATGGGGCCTAGGGTATATTCAAAATGTTAGGAAAAAGATTAGAAAAGAAATCAAATCAAAAGTAGTCATTTGGAGCTTTTTCTGGGCTGTGTCGACACACAGCAGCTCCGGATGGTTATTTTATGTCTGTGTGTTGACAAATCCTTTCTATGTGTTGACACTCAGCATGCTTGGGTGAATTTTGAATAATTTTGACCATTTAGCTTGATTGATTACTATAAGCTTAATTTTTTGAATTAACTTTTATGTGTTCCTTGATCATTTGAATGGTTGATTGATTCAATCAAGCTAAAATATTACCCTATTAAAATTGGATCGTATTATTTTTGGGCATACTTTTCATAATATCAATTTAAAAAATATTTTTATTGACAAACTAGATTGGTTTGAATTTGGCTTAAATATTTTTCAAATAATATTTGGAAATCAAATTTCAAAAAATTTTAAAAATGTTTTTTGTTAGAGCATAATATATTAATATTGAGATTTGACTCAATTGATATATCCCAATTTTAAGTTCTAAAAAATAAAACTAAATGACTTAAAGCGCTTGGACTCGGATCTCGTTCTCTTCATTTTGGATGAATCTTCTCTTCAACTTTGATTTCTTTTTCTCTTGATCCATCATCTTAGAAAGCTGGGTATCAATATGATTAACTTTGATTTTTTCTAACTTTCTTATGAGTCACTTTCAAACAAAATTAGAACAATTTAAATATAATGACTCACTAAATGATTGTTATCATCAAAATTACATTATAAATAGCTTTAGGGGCCAACAATCTCCCCCTTTTGATGAGACAAACATTTGATATTTTCTCTTAAAAATATAAATGTAGAAGAATAGAATCCACTATAAAAATATTGACTACTCAAATCATATAAATTTTCACTTTGTATCAAGTTGTGGATTTATATATAGCATGTTAAAAGATCAAACTCAATTGTCTGTGGATTTATTTATAACATGTTAAAAGATCAAACTCAATTGTCCCCCTATGTTGATGCATTGTAAGAATCACACATTCAATAGGCTAACATCAACATCATTTTTAACATTTTTCAAACAAACACAAACTTTATATCATGGTTATGCATTTTAGAAGTTAAATGTTCAATAATTTACACCAAGCATCATTTTTATAACATGACTCATGAGTCAACTAAATACCAATTTTTCTCCCTCTTTTTCATCAACAAAAAGCACCAAGAAAGGGATAAAGAAATGAACAACTCCCCCTATTAAAAAAAATAGTAGCATATACATAAACACAATGAAATGATACACATTCTCAAATAGTCATAATATTTCATTCAAGTAAAAGGATGTACAATAAATAAAAAGTGCAGCTCCAAATTTTTGAAAAAAAAATCTAAGGAGTTGGGGGTCTTTGTCCACACTAGAGATAGTCTAAAATCTTTTGAAGTTTGGATCGTGTTTTCACTGTGGAACTCTTTAAGATTTGAGGGTAAGGATGAATGTTGTTCTAGTAAGGAAGACATGTATTCTTCCAAAGAAGTAAGTCGTTCATTTAAACTCCTTCTTTTCGGAAGTCCTTGTTGAGACCACTACATCCTCCCCCACTTGCTTTTTCCATGTCTTCGTTGGCTTTGTCCTCTTCTTCTTTGCGAGGTCTTCTCTGTCTACCCAGCAGGTCTCTTCAATTGGTCTTCCCTTCCGTCCTACCACATACTCGGTTTTCTTCTTTCCCTTTGCATTTCTCACTTGGAGCTCTACAATCACTTCTTCAATGGTGGGTGTTGAAGGAGGCTTCATTCGGATGTCAACACTTGTTGGAAGGTTGCAGAAGGGGTCTGCTTGATTGGCATGAAAGGGGTTTAAGCAGCTCAAGTGGAGAATTGGGTGAACTTTCATCTAACTCGATGGTACCACTCTATATGATGCCCTATCAACTCTGGCGATCACACGAACTGGGCCTTTGCACACCAACCACTTGTCCCATCCTCTAAGGAATTTTTGTTGTTTAGGATTGATCTTTACTAGCACTAGGTCCCCTATTTGATACTCTATTGGTCGTCTCCCTTGATTTTCCCACTTCTTCATCCTCTTGGAAATTTTTTCTTAGTAGGCCTTAGCACCTTCATTATTATTCTTCCATCCCCTTGCGAAGTTATAGGCCCTTGGATTTTCCCCTGTATAAGGCTAAGCAACTGTGTGTGGCAAAAGAGGCTGTTAACTAGTGGTGATCTTAAAGGAGCTCTTATTCGAGGCTGAGCCCTTTAGAGAGTTGAAGCATAACTGAGCAACAAGGAGTTCAACCCAATTAGATTGGGTGGCACTCACAAAATGCCATGGATATTCCTCTAGCAACCCATTGACTCTTTGTATCTGCCCATTGACTCTAGTTTAGATAGGAAGGCTCCATTGATTCAGGGATCCTTGTCGCTCACAATATTATGGGGCACCCCCTAATACTTCATGTTATGTTGAAAGAACAAAGACGCTGTCTCCTCAGCAGGAGAAGAACTATAGGTGGGGATGGATGTCGCATACTTGGAGAATCAATCAACGATCACCAAAATTATGGAAAGTTTCCCCATGTTTGGCAAGTTTGACAAAGTCTAGAGATGCATTTTCACAAGGTCATGTCGGGACCGGGAGGGTTCCAACAACCCCGGCTTATTTTGTCTCTCAATCTTATCTAGCTTGCGTATGAGGCAGGTCTTTGTGTAGCTCATTACATCTTCCTTCATTATGGGCTAATCGTGCCCCCTCAATCAACAAACTCAAAGTTCGCTGCCAACCAGGATTTTTGGCCCTAAGGCTGTCACGACACTCTCTCATCAAGGTCTTCCTAAGTTCCCCCGCTATAGGAATAAAGAGTCTCCTCCCCTTGTTTGAATGAGCCCCTCCTTGTTCCAGAATCAATGGGTTTTCCTTCTTGAATAAGCCCTTGGATGACTCTGACCATGAGATCACCATCCAAATGCCGCCTGATTTGCTCCCAAAGGGAGGTAATCACACTGCTAAAGGAGAGGTGTGCCCACATGAAAAGTGTTGCTAAGTCTGGTCGTCTGCTCAACTCATCAGCCACTTGGTTGTTCCTCCATGCTTGGTACAATAACTCCATATTTAATTTAGTAAGAAATTCTTGCCATCTTGCTTGCCTAGCTAACAGCTTCAGTTGGGAAAGATTGTGGCTAGTTGTTGTGTTATCCTCCTTTGCCATGAATTTCGACCCTAGAAGATAGCGGCTCCAGACTCACAGAGAATGTACCATTGCTAGTAACTGCTTCTCCTGAGCAGCATAACATTGTTCCACATCATTGAACCTGCGACTCTTGTAATCTATGGGATGCTTATCTTGCATTAAGACTCTGACTACGGCAGGGTGGGAGTGGATGCTTCTCTTGCATTAAGACTCTGCCTACGGCAGGGTGAGAGGCATATGTCTAAACTTCAAACAGCTTGGTGATATCTGGAAGGGCCAAACTGGGCTCCGTCATGATAGCTGCCTTTAGGTCCTCAAAAGCTTGCTGGTGCGACTCAGATTAGTGCTAATTTTAATTCTTCTTCAGCAAATTGGTGAGTGGGGTTTTCTTCTTCGAATAGCCCTCAATTTTTCTTTGGTAATAGCTAGTGAGGCCAAGAAAGGAGCACAACTAGCTTACATTTTTTAGCTCTGATCACTCCTCCATAGCCTTCACCTTCTTGGAGTCCATGTTGATCTATCCTTGGCCAACTATATGCCCCAAGAAACTGACTTCTTCTTAGGAAAAATAACATTTTTAGGGCTTGACAAACTGATGGTTCTTTCTTAGTTCTTGAGCTCCAATGATGAAGATGTTTCTCAAGAGTGGCACTATAATCATAATGTCATCCAATAAAACTTGTCCAAATATTCCTGAAGCACATGTTTCATCAAGGTGCAAAATGTGGTGGGAGCATTAGTTAATCCGAAGGGCATGATGAGCCACTCAATTGCCCAATACTGAGTAATGCAAGTAGCCTTGGGTTCGCCTTGTTATGTGATGTTGGCCTGATGATAATATGATATAAGGTTAAGTTGGTGAAAAATTTAGCCCCACCTAATTGGTCAAATAGATCTACCACCATGGATGGGATAATGGTTCGGAACAATCAATTTGTTGAGGGCACGGTAGTCAATACACAGTCTCAAGCTACAATCCTACTTCTTTTGGAACAAGACATGGGCTCCATATGGAGCCTTTGAAGGGCAGATGAATCCTGAGTAGATAAGGCATCTTGGTAGGGGCCTTAGCTCCTAGTAACAACTCGATTTGGTGATCCACACTGCATTGAGGAGGGAGCACCTTGGGTAATTCAGCTGGCATGAGGGGATGGGTGGAGGTATGCCCCTCATCCTTCTTTATGGATAGGGTCACCAGGAAAGTGGGTTGTTGTTTCTTCAACCCTTTCTCCAGTTCATGGATGAAAGTTGTGGGATGTTACACCCTTCAACAACTATCCGTGCGATCGAGGCGGCCTTCACCAGAGATGGACACTTGGCTATTAGGAGAAGCGAGTTAATGTGTGGCATGGGAACTCCCTTTGTTTTTTGAAGGAACTCAGGCCCATAATAGTCTAAATTCATCCATAGGGGTTGCAGTCCATCCCACTCACCAAGCCTCACTGCTACCTCTTTTGCTAACCTAAGGATTAGCTTAGCAACAGAGTTAACGACCTTCAAGCTGCTACCCTCTTAGTTGAGTTTCAACCCTAGTCTCTTTGCTTCTTGCCCCGAAACAAAATTGGGGGTGATTTAAGTGTGGATCATCGCTCGAGCTTTTCGACCATTAACAGATAGCTCCACACATTAAATCAGTGGATTTTAGTGTACAGGGTCTGTTTTCTCCGTAGCATACATCAAGTGAATCCACCCTATCTGGGGTAGCTTTGCCGGTTGTTCCATTATCTGTTTGTCTGAATCTAAATCCAAGGAGGTCTCAGCCATCTTCTGTTCTATCTTATGTTGGAGGGCACTAAGGGCCCCTTTGTGGGGGCACTCTTGCACTCGATGAGGACCCTTACACAAACACTACAATGGGAGACTGCTAGTGGAACCCTTGTTACTTCTTTGAAACTGCAAACTAGGCATTGTTGTCTTGTTAGATTTTGCTCCCGATGGCTTTGGTCGGTTGTTGCCTCTATTATTTGAGGCAACAGACTTGCCCCCTGTAGAAGCACCACTATTACTTCTGTTCCTGTGGGAATGTGATCCGTATGACTGGAAGACCAGTAGTCGTTCAGTGGTAGCTTGAGCAGCTGTAAGAATCTGAGGGTTTTAAAGGTGCAGTTCCTTCTTTGCCCAATCTTTTAATCCCTTGATGAAATGGAACAATCAATCTTTATTAGACATGTCTTTGATGTCTAACATGCACACTGAGAAGTGCTTCATGAACTCACATATGGAATCGATTTGCTAAATATTTTGAAGTCGACGATGAGTAATGAAGTCGCTGTTCTCGAGATGAAATTGGTTCTTCAATTCAATTCTCCCTTAAAATCATCCCAAGTATCTACACCGAGCTGAAATTGGTTCTTCAATTCAATTTCTTCATGTTTGGCACGCAACCGCAGCTTGGCGTCACTATTCAGGTGCATTGTGTCGAGGTCAACTTTGCACTTCTTATCCTTTACATGGCATACTCGGACGTACTGCTTCATGTTGAAAAAGACGTTGTCAAGTTCCTTTAAATTAGGGATGGCAATGGGGTGGGTAAAACCCGTTACCTGCAGGTACTTACCCCATTTGGGGGTGGTATGGATATAAATGAGGCGGATAGTGTCGCGATCCTTGACCGTGACCTTCTCCTGACCTCGTCATGGCAACACACCGAGACGCATAATTTAGTAATTTAATTATAATTATTTTATGCTTTACCCGGATATTCTAGAATAGTTCTAAGCAAAATATCTAGGAAGATGAAGGGGCTTGCCGCCCACTTTCTTGTTTTTCCACACGGTTTAGTTAATGAGCAAAGCATGCTTGTATTTAATTATAGTACATGTATTTAAAGCTAGGTATTGTACTCTCTCCAAGCTCTATAAATAGAGAGAGATTGAGCTAGTAGTAATCATCCAAAAATCCAACAAAATATTATGAATGAAATGTCTCTAATCTTCTCATCTTGAATTTCTCCCTCTTTCTCACCTAAACTTTCACTTCTTTTCTCATCTAAGTCTAATTCTAATTTCTTTCTCATCTCATACGCTATTTTTAGTTCTCTCTCATCTAGATTCTATCTATTTCTCTTCTCACCTCAACTCAATTTCACCATCACGAACTAAGGTCCGTGAATATCCCGTCTCTAACCCTTGGGTTTGTGACAAAGTGGTATCAGAGCCATCTTTCGATCGAAGTGGCTTAATCTATCCTTTACGTTTCATCACTATCATATCCCTTAAAAAAAAAAAAGAAAAAAGAAAAGAAAAGAGCCGCTGCAATTTTTCTTCCTCCCTTGAAGTAGGGGTTCATGGTTCGGTTAACCTTAACCGAAATAGTCAAAAAATGCGAACCGTTACCGTTACCGAAATGACCGGTTAACCTCGTTTCAGTAATTCGGTAATTCGGTTTGGTTATGTCGGTTAACCAATAACCGAAAAAAATGCAAAGAAAATTTGAACATAACCTCCAAAATCGGACATAAACAAATAGCTATTGAATTGCTATAGCGATCGAAAGAGCTCAATGGATCTTCCTTAACTTTGTTCAAAGCAAAAATATTTAACTATTTAGTATTAAGTACACAAATGTAAGTGAATAAATTCAAAAACAAAAACATAGTAGCAATCCAATTCTTCAATTCTTGTGCCTCAATAGTCAAAGTTCATGTGTGATTGCTCTAAAGTCAATTCTTTAATGCCTAGTACCCATGCTAAAAAAAAAGTTAGCATATTACAATACAATAAAACAATACTATTAGACTCATATAATAAAAGACAAAGGAAAATACTAGTAAAACGTACCTTCTTCTATCTTTTCAGGCTCATTAAGATTCTCCTCTACTATTAGAGGCCGATGTGAAGTACGTAACCAATCTTGTGTACAAATCAAAGCCTTCACCATTCTAGGAGTTAAAGAGCTACGAAAGGAATCAAGAACTCGACCTCCTGTGCTAAAAGCTGATTCTGAAGCAACAATGGAAACAGGCATAGCAAGAACATCTTTCGCCATCATGCTAAGTGTGGGAAATCTCTCTTTTGAATCTTTCCACCATTGTAATATATCAAATCTTTGATCGTCGGGATTTTCAAGATCCTCTTCTAAGTATTTATCCAACTCAGTTTTATTTTCAAATCTCCTTCCCATTTTTTTCTTATACCTCGCAGTCATAAAATTAGAAACATTCAAAGTACTAACTTCTACCTCTTCTTTATCTTGGGAAAGAGAAGTTTCCACAACTTGTTCCTCATGGCAATGTTGCGAAGAAGAATAGAACTCAAACAAAAATCGAAGAGTTCGTTTCACCTTCTCGCATAATAATTCAGCCTTCTCCATGGAATCATAAAAGTCAATAATCATCCAAATCACGTAGTTCAACTTTCGTCGGGGATCAAGAATCAAAGCAATGAACAATAACACATTGATGTTTTCAACATTTGCCCAATACTTATCATATTTTGCTTCATTTGACAAGCCATTTTCCTGATACCATCATCATCCTTTTCACAAAAAGTTGATATAATCAAACCAAGTCCATAAATTTCCTCCATATAGGCATTCCCAGTTATATAAAGTGAACCGGACAATTTCAAAGTGACCTTATAAAACACTTTTAGAAACGGGACGAATGTTCTAACTCGTTCCCAATCATCAAGAGAAGGACAACCACCACATTTTTGAAGCTCAAGTCTATATCTAGAATCTTCAATCTCTAACAAATCAAACGCCTTTTGAAATTTTAAAGCAGTATCCAACATCAAGTAGGTTGAGTTCCACCTTGTTTCAACGTCTAAACAGACAATATTTTCACTTTCAATCTTTTCTTGCTCTACACAATCTTTAAACCTTTGTAATCTTGCGGGAGAAGACCTAACATACCTCACTGCGGAACGAATTTTCAAAATTGATGCATCTACTCCTTGAAGGCCCTCCTTAACAACTAAATTCAAAATGTGTGCAGCACACCTCATAAGTAAAAATTCACCATTCAACACACTACCTTTCCAATTGTTAAGTTTTCGTTTCAAGTATGCAATTCCAACATCATTAGAACTTGCATTGTCTACAGTTATAGTCAAGACTTTTTCAATACCCCAATCATGCAAACACTTCTCAACTCCTTTACCTATTACTTCACCTGCATGGCTATTAACTGGACAAAAGTTGAGAATCTTTTTGTGTAGTTACCAAGCATCGTCAATGAAATGAGCACTTAAACACATATATGTCAAATTTTGACATGAAGTCCATGTGTCAGTAGTGAGACAAACCCGTGAAGACAAATTCTGAAAAAAGTTCCTTAACTTCTTCTTCTCATCCAGGAAGAGACTCATACAATCTCTAGTCACAGTAAGATGTGAAGGAACAACAAGGCTTGGGCATACAGTCTTACAAAAATATCGAAATCCCTCACGCTCCACAAACATAAATGGTAATTCGTCAACAATAATCATTCTAGCAAGAGCATTTCTGGCATCATCAGTATTAAATTGCCATGGTTTAGGTACGTGAACAATGGTAGTTGTTCCGTCATCATTAGCTCTTAATTGGGCTTCAAAAGCCAATAATTTTTGTCTTTTGTCAATATTAGCGGGGAACAATTTGCATCGATCAATATGATTTTTCATATCACTTGTCCCATTTTTAGATGAACAACCAACTTCCTTATCACAATAGTTGCACTTTGCTATTTTTTCATCAAGACCTCCTTCACCTACTTCAACCTCTTTACAATCCTTCGTCTTTGATGCAACAACGGTGAAATGTTCCCAATATGGTGATTTCCTTTTCTTGCCTTCGCCTCTACCTTTACTCTTATCTTTGCCCTTGCTTTTATCTTCCTTGTTCTTGTTAGAAGAAATGGGGTTTGACGTTTCCCCAACTTCATTGTTAATAATCGACATTATCTGATAACAAATTATATGTAAGTCATTTAATCAAATGTGTATTTTCGTTTATGGCTTTTTGTCAAAACCCCTTAGATTATAAAAGTATTTGATTATTTTTATTCTCATTCTTCTATTTTTAATAGATTTTAGACTAGGATAAAGATGAATAATATTACTATAATACTATTTTAGATTGAGATTTTAACATCTTTTGTGTGGGAATGAGATTTTTAAAATTAATAATCCTAAACTTAAAAGAGGAATCTAAAGAGAAGAGAAGAAAGCATACATGTTAATGTCTAAATAAAGAGTGTCGAAGGAGAGCCGGAGTCTCGCCGGAGGGACGATGGAGGCCGTCGGAGTTGGGGATATTTTTAAATGTAAAGGAGAATAATAAAAAAATAAAAAGTTTGGAAATGGTGGGGAGTGGGGAAGGTGGGTGGCGTGGGTGGGGCTGCTGGCTGGGTGAGGGAAATAAATTAGGGTTTTTAGATAATTAAAAATTATTTTATATTTTTTTAGTATTTGACTTAAGCTTAAAATCTCATTAAATTACAAAAAACATGCTGGCATGGGGACTCGAACTGGCACCCTTGGCATCCTCCCCAGCCGCCACTACCATTTCTTTAAATCTACCCTTAAGCTAACTTGAATATCTTGTCTTATTACTTATACATAAAAAAAATATATATTTAGTATTTCGGTATTTTGGTTAACCGAAATAAATAAAATTATGAACCATCACCGACCCGAAATACCTCCAATTTTTTCGGGACGGTTAACAGCGTTTTCGGGTCGGTATTTCGGGTTGGTATTTCGGTTACGGTTTTTCTTGAACACCCCTACCTTGAAGGTCTCCAAACCAAAAAAAAAAAAAAAAAAATCAGCTGCAGAATTACCGAATCAAAAAAAAAAAAAAAAAACCAGGAACGTTCCCTATGGCCACGCTCCTTGTTACAGTCTTCGACACTCTCTATCCCATCACCGAAAACATTCTTCACCAAGTCTTCTCTCCTTATGGTTCAATTTATGAAATTGGAATCACCGCATCGACTTCCTTGAAGGTTGAAGCATTTGTAACCTATTGTTCAAAACAAGACGCGGAGATTGCACTTAGACGGCTAAATGGGAGAAACATCTACTACTATTGTTGTATGATGGACATTCAGTTCTCTGAGCCTTCAAAAGAAACCGCAATGACATGGGAAGAGGTGCTAACGAGTCTAAATTCCATAACCGAGAAGATAAATGAGTGCAAGCACATCCTAGGCCAGCCTGACGTTGGCCACAAGGAGAGGACTGCGGGTGAAACGAATGAATCAGCCATAGTTGAAGAAACCAGGGGCAATCGTGATGAGAAAGCACACAAATCAGGACCGGAAGCATCAAGAAAGGCGCTAGAACTTCAGGAGCATTTAGGCATTCGAGGAATTATACTTGGAGTTGAACAAAACATTGCTCCTGTTGACAAAGCTGTGGCAACGAGATCGAAATTGGAGTCCGATCTTGATAGTTCAAATCAGGAACCGCAGCATCAAGGATGGGGTGATGTTGCTAAGGATAGGCCAAATATAGAAGCCACGCTTGAAGAGATAACTGAGCCACATCCAGCTGCAGCATATGAATCACTTGAATCTGAAGAGGATCTCGATGTTGACGTCACAACTCTTGAGAACATTAATGACCTCGATGAAGACAGTGATATTGACATCGTCGAAGAAATAGTGGACGAGATGTTGGCAGCACCGAAGATGAATGGAAGCCCCCAGCCTTACCTTATCACTACCGTGACCGATTGACAACAACCACCTATTGACGACCCTCATTATGCAAGACAAGAGGTTGCACAACTCAAGCCAAAAAAGATCAAGGTCAAGGCAAGAGTATGGGAGCGGTTTCCAAGAACCGGAATTGGCACAAAGAGATCAACCCACAAGACATCCTTGAGGACAAGGATGCTTTCAAGGGGAAGGGTTTGTCACGATCCTTGACCATGACCTTGTCCTGACCTCGTCATTGTAACACACCGAGACGCATAATTTAGTAATTTAATTATAATTATTTTATGCTTTCTAGAATAGTTCTAAGTAAAATATCTAGGAAGATGAAGGAGCTTGCCGCTCACTTTCTTGTTTTTCCACACGGTTTAGTTAATGAGCAAAGCATGCTTGTATTTAATTATAGTACATGTATTTAAAGCTAGGTATTGTACTCTCTCCAAGCTCTATAAATAGAGAGAGATTGAGCTAGTACTAATCATCCAAAAATCCAACAAAATATTATGAATGAAATCTCTCTAATCTTCTCATCTTGAATTTCTCTCTCTTTCTCACCTAAACTTTCACTTCTTTTCTCATCTAAGTCTAATTCTAATTTCTTTCTCATCTCATACGCTATTTTTAGTTCTCTCTCATCTAGATTCTATCTATTTCTCTTCTCACCTAAACTCTACTTAACCATCACGAACTAAGGTTCGCGAATATCCCGTCTCTAACCCTTGGGTTCATGACAGATAGTGGGTACGGGTTGGGTGTACCCGCCCCGTACCTGCCACAGGTATGGGTCGGGTACGGGTATAATATTGTACCCACCCCGCCTTGCCCTGCCTTATATCCATCATGTTTGCTTCATTTAGTATCTAGTTAACTTTCAAATTAAAAAATATGCTTAGATTCAATTACCTAATTTATTTATCAATATTATAAAAAAATATAATTGAATTTTTAAACATAGTATTAAATAATTAACACGGGAGGGTATGGATATTCGTTTTGTCACCTTAGGGCAGGTGTGGGGCAAGTAGTGGTCCCTCATTGTGTACCAGGGTGATGGGGGCGAGTATGTGTATGGGTTTGTACCCGCTGTGGCAGGTATGGATGTGCACTACATACACGTGGCGGGTATAGGTATGGATTTGGTTGGTGGGTACGGATATGAAGGAGGCACCCCCCATACCACCCCATCTCATTGCCATCTCTACTTTAAATCCCTCACTCCGTCAAAAGGTTTTCGCTAAGGAGGCTTGACTTTGCCAAACCCAAAACTGGGGTTCTCAGTGCCAATAGCACTTAGAGTAATTTGACCTTGACGAAAAGCTTAAAGAGCTCTCCACGCATTACTTCAATGGTGTCGTACATCTCCCCAGCAGGGTCCTTGTAGTTCTTCTTCATTTTGGTCACAGTATCATTAAGGGACTCCAATTGAGCCCCGAGTTCATCAAGCACTCCCACACGAGTCTCAAACTAGTCAAGCGATTGAAGCCGTGCTTCGTGTCCTTTAACCCACTCCATCATAGCGTTAAGGCCATCCGCTTAGCCTTCCTACTGCTCAACCCTCTCCATTATGGTTGGGTTAGCCATGTTAGAACAAGCAGAAATCA